>JAABKJ010000755.1:54591012-54981050 GCA_011634705.1 Andricus grossulariae | reverse complement strand
GGTGATGGGGTAATATGGTGATACTTTAATATGGTTTTAGGGAAATAGAGTTATTAGGCAATAGGGTTTTAGGTCTTTAGGGTAATAGTGTATTAGGCTAATCAGGTAATAGGGTTTTATGATTATGAGGTAATTGAATAATATTATTTAAAGGTAATTTGTTTTAAAATAATAGGGTTTTAGGATAATAGGTAATAGTATAATCGGGTATTAGGCTTTCAAGGTAATAGGGTTTTAAGGATAAAGGGCTTTTGTATAGTAGGATTTTTAAATGATATTGTATTTAGATAATAGGGTTTTAAGGTAATAGAGTATTGGGGTTTGAAGGTAATAAGGTAATTGGATAATATTGTTTCATGGTAATTTTGTTTCAAGGTAATAGGGTTTCAGGATAATAGGTAATAGTATAATAGGTTTTCAAGGTAATAGGGTTTCCAGTTTCAAGGGCTATTGTATCCTAGGATTTTAGGATAACATGTAATTAGATAATAGGGTTTTAAAGTAATAGGGTATTCGGGTTTTATGGAACGTAGGAAATTGGATAATAGCTTTCAGGTTTATAGGGTTTCAGGGTAATATGGCTTCAAGGGAACAGAGTTTTAGCGTAATTGGATATTATGGTTTTAGGCTATCAGGGTTTTTCTGGTAATAGAGTTTTAAGGTAATGGGGTAATATGGTGATACTGTAATATGGTTTTAGGGTCATAGCGTTATTAGGTAATAAGGTTTTAGGTCTTTAGGGTGATAGCGTATTAGGGTAATCAGGTGATAGGGTTTTAGGATTATAAAGTAATTGGATAATATCGGTTCAGGGTAATATAATTTTAAAATAATAGGGTTTTAGGATAATAGGTAATAGTATGATAGGGTAATAGGCTTTCAAGGCAATAGGGTGTTAAGGGTAAAGGGCTATTGTATAGTAGGATTTCTTGAATAATATTTTATATCATAGAGTAATAGCGTAATAGGGTGAAGGAGTTTCAGAGCAATATGGTAATATGATGTTGGGGCAGTTGGGTAATATGGTTTTAGGTAAATAGAGTGATAGGCTGATAGGGTTTTAAGGTAATAGGGTTTTAAGGTGATACGGCTTCAAGGTAATAGTGTAATATAGTAATAGGATAATAGGGTTCGAGGGTAATATCTAAATTGGATTTTATCGTTTTACGGGAAATAGAGTAGTATGGTAACAGGATCATACTCTTATAGGATAACAGTGTTTTTAACAGGTAATTGTATAATAGGGTGATAGTGTAATAGAGTTTTACGGCAATAGGATCGTATGGTTTTAGCGTAATTGGATAATAGCGTTTTTGAATAATAGTGTAATTAGATAACAGAGTTTTAGGGTAATATGGTAATAGGGTAAATTAAAAATAGGGTTTTAGGGTCTAATTGTATTAGGGTAAAATGGTAATAAGGTGATATTGATAGGGTAATATAGTAATAGGATCTTGGGGCAATTAGGTAATATGGTTTTAGGTTAATAGTGTTTTAGAGTAATAGGGCTTTAAGTTAATAGTGTAATATGGTAATAGGGTTTTTGGGTAATTTCAAAATAGGGTTTTATGATTTAGTGTTTTGAATAATAGTGTAATTAGATAGTAGAATTTTAGGTTAATATCGTAATAGGGTGAATCAGAAACAGGGTTTTCGGTTTTTAGGGTACTCGGGTAATAAGGTAATAGGGTAATAGGGTGATACCTGTGATAGGGTAATAAGGTCTTAGTGTAATTCGGTAATATGGTTTTAGATTAATAGGTTTTTAGGTTAATAGTGTAATACAGTGATAGGGAAATAGGGTTTTTGGGTAACAGGGTCATATATCTTTAGCTTAATAAGTTTTTATGTTGATAGTGTAATAGGGTTATTGGGATTTAGGGGTTGATAAAAAGCTAATATGGTAATAGGGTGATAGGGTGACACTATAATAGGGTTTTAGGAGAACATGGTAATTGGGCAATAGGGTTTCAGGTCTTGAGGGTAATAGTCTACTAGGGTAATTAGATAATAGGGTTTCAGGGTTATAAGGTAATTGAATAATATTGTTTTAGGGTAATTTGGTTTGAAGGTAATGGTGTGTCAGGATTATCGGTAATAGTATAATAGTGTAATAGGGTTTTAAGGTTAAAGGGCTATTGTATAATAGGATTTCAGGATCAAGTATCATTAGTTAATAGGGTTTTAAGGTGATAGGTTATTGGGGTTTTATGGTAATTAGGTAATTGGGTAATAGTGTTTTAGGTTTACAGGGTTTTAGGTTAATATGGCTTTAAGGTAACAGAGTTTTAGCGTAATTGTATATTATGGTTTTAGGCTTTTGGGATTTTTCTGGTAATAGGGTTTTAATGTAATGGAGAAATACGGTGATAGTGTAATAGGGTAATAGGTTTTGAGGTTTTTAGGATAATTTGGTGATGTTATAAAAATACAACAGGTCAATAGGATATTAGAGTAATATGGCAATTAGGTAATAAGGTTATAGGGTAATAGGGAAATAGATTAATACGGTAGTATTGTTTCTGTGTAATAGGGACTCAGGGGTATAGAGCTTTAGGTTAATAGGGCTACCGGGTATTAGGGTTATATGGTTTTTTGGTAATAGTGTTTTAGGGTTATAGTATATTAGGATAATAATGTAATAGGTTGTTACGGTGATAGTGTAATAGGGTAATAGGATTGTATGGTTATATAGCAATAGGGTCTTAAGTTAATTTAGTGATATGGTTTTAAAATAATATGGTTTTAGGGTGATAGGGTAATATCTTGATAGGGTGATATAGTGATGCAGAAATAAGATAATAGGTTGCTGGGTTTTAAGGTATTAGGGTAATTGGATAATAGGGTTTGAGGGTGATAGATTAATTAGATTATAGGGTTTTAAGGCAATAGTTCAATAGGATTTTAGGGTAATAGGGTAATTGGGTAATTGAATAATAATCTTATATGTATGTAGGGTTTCAGGGTAATATGTCTTGAGAATAATAGAATTTAAGTGTAATAGGGTAATATTGTTTTTAAGTAAAAGTTTGTTTAGGTAATAGGGTTTAAGGGTAATATCAAGATAGGGTTTTATCGCTGTAGGGTAATAGATTTGTATGGTAATAGGGTCAATTGTTATAGGATAACTGGGTTTTAAAATAACAGGATAATTGTATAATAGGGTTTTATTGTAATATGGAATAGGGTGATAGTGTAATAGGGGTTTAGTGTAATAGGGTTTAGAGTTATAAGGTAACTGGATAATATTGTTTTAGCGTGATTGGATACTAGTGTTTTGAATAATAGTGTAATTATATAATAGAATTTTAGGGTAATATCGTAATAGGGTAAATTAGAAACAGGGTTTTCTGTTTTTAGGGTACTCGGGTAATAAGGTAATAGGGTGATACTTGTGATGGGGTAATAGGGTCTTAGTGTAATTGGGTAATATTTTTTTAGGTTAATAATTTTTTAGGTTAATAGTGTAATACAGTAATGGGATAATAGGCTTTTTGGGTAATAGGGTAATACAGGTTTAGATTAATAGGTTCTCAAGGCAATAGTATAATATGAAATAGAGTAATAAGGTTTCTGGGCAATAGGGTAATATGGAAATATGGTGAAAAAGTAATGGGGTGATACTATAATAGGGTAATAGGGTCTCCAAATTCAGGGTAATTGGGTAATATGGTATTAGGTTGATAGGGCTTTTAGGGTAAGATTTCAATATGCTAAAATGGAAATAAGGTTTTAGGGGGTTGTGATAAGCCAAAATGGTAATGGGGTGATAGGGTGGTACTATAATAACGTAATAGGGTCTTAGGGTTTCAGGATAATTGGATAATATATTTTTAGGTCAATAGGGTATGGAAATAGGGTTTTGGGGGGTTGGTAATAAGCTAATATGGTAATAGGGTGATGGGATCTTACTTTAATAGGGTGATGGGGTGATAGGGTGATAGGGTAATATTTTTTAGGGTAATAGTGGGATAGGGTACTAGTGTAATAGGGTGATAGGTTTTAGGGTAATAGTGCAATAGAGTAACAGTATAATAGGGTAATAGAATAATATGATAATAGGGTAAAAGGGTAAAATAGGGTTATAGGGTAATAGGGTAATAGGTTTTAGGGTCATAATGCAATAATTCTTCAGGGTAATAGGATTATAGGGTAATATGGAAATTGGGTTTTATGGTAATACTTGTGATAGTTTAATATGGTCTCAGTGTAATTAGTTAATATGGTTTTAGTTTATTAGGTTTTTAGGTTAATAGGTTAATAGTGTGATACAGTAATAGAATAATAGGGTTTTCAGGAAATAGGGTAATATAGTTTTAAGTTAAGAGGTTTTTAGGTAATAGTATAATATGGTATTGAAGTAATAGGGTAATATGGTAATAGGGTAATAGTGCCATAGAGTAATAGGGTAATAGGTTAATAGGGTAATAGGTTTTAGGGTAATAGTGTGATAATTCTCCATGGTAATGGGATTTTAGGGTAATACTGTAATAGGGTCATATGGTAATAGCGTAAGAGGGTAATAGTGTAATTGGGTAATAGGTTTCAGGATTATAGTGTAATAATTCTTCAGTGTAATAGGATTTTAATGTAATATGGAAATTGGCTTTCAGGGTGATACTTGTGATGGGGTAATAGGGTCTTAGTGTAATTGGGTAAAATTTTTTCAAGTTATAATTTTTCAGGTTAATAGTGTAATACGGTAATGGGATAGTAGGCTTTTTGGGTAATAGGGTAATACAGTAATAGGGCAATAGGGTAACAGGCTAAAAGGGCAAAAGGGTAATAGTTTTTAGGTTTTAGGGTAATAGTGTAATAATTTTTCAGGTTCATAGGATTATAGGGTAATACGGAAATCGGGTTTTATGGTGATGCGTATGATAGGTTAATATGGGCATAGTGTAATTAGGTAATATGGTTTCAGTTCAATAGGTTTTTAGGTTAATAGGTTATTAGTGTAATACAGTAATAGGGTAGTAGGTTTTTTGGTTAAAAGGGTAATATAATTTTCAGTTGAGAGTTTTTTAGGTTAAGAGTGTAATATGGTAATAGAGTAATAGGGTAATATGGTAATAGGGTAATAACGTAATAGGGTGATACTATAATAGGGTAATAGTGTCCTAGAGTTCCAGGGTAATCGTGATATATGGTTTTAGGTTAATAGGGCTGTAAGGTATGAGTTTAATATGGTAAAATGGAAATAGGGTTTTAGGGGTTGGTAATAAGCTAATATGGTAATAGGGTGATGGGATCATACTGTAATCGGGTAATAGGGTAATAGTGTAATAATTCTTCATGGTCATAGAATTTTAGGGTAATACTGTAATAGGTTATTAGTGTCATAGTGTAATAGGATAACAGCGTGATACGGCAATAAGGTAATAGTTTAATAGGGCAATACGTTTTAGGGCAAGAGTGTAATAATTCTTCAGGGTAATAGAATTTTAGGGTAATATGGAAATTGGGTTTTAGGGTGATACTTGTGATAGGGTCTTAGTGTAATAGGGTAATATGCTTTTCGGTTAATAGGGCTGTAAAGTAAGATTTTAGGGTATTCGGGTAATAGACTAATAGGGTAAAAGTGTAATGGGGTAATAGGGCAATAGGGTAATAAAGTAATAGGGTGATACACTAATAGGGTAATAGGGTCCTAGAGTTCCAGGGTAATTGAGTAATATGGTTTTAGGTTAACAGGGCTGTAAGGTAAGAGTTTATTATGGTAAAATGGTAATAGGGTTTTGGGGGTTTTATAATGAGCTAATATAGTAATAGGGTGATGGGAGCATACTGTAATAGGGTAATATGATAATAGTGTAATAATTCTTCTTGGTCATAGGATTTTAGGGTAATACTGTAATAGGGTATTAGTGTAATAGTGTAATAGAGTAATAGCGTGATACGATAATAGGGTAATAGTGTAATAGGGCAATACGTTTCAGGGTAATAGTGTAATAATTCTTCAGGGTGATAGGATTTTAGGGTATTATGGAAATTGGGTTTTAGGGTGATACTTGTGATAAAGTCTCAGTGTAATAGGGTAATATGCTTTTAGGTTAATAGGGCTGTAAGGTAATATTTTAGGGTATTCGGGTAATATACTAATAGGGTAATAGGGTAAAAGTGTAATGGGGTGATAGGGCAATAGGGTAATAGGGTAATAATTTAATAGGGTAATAGGTATGTAAATCGAAATCTAAAAAGCATAAATCGTTTGCAGCACAATGCATCGCACCGCTTGGTATGGAATCAGGAGCGATTCCGGATGCCGACATCACTTCAAGTTCCAGCTTCGACAGCGGAAATGTCGGTCCCCATCAAGCTCGGTAAGTTTTTTTTCTTTCTTTTTTCTTCTCTCTTCTGTCCAGGTCTTCAACCAGGCTGATAGGGAATTACAATCTTTTTCAGCAAAAGGTACTGAGATCAAAAGCTTGATAGTCCTAGTTAGCATCTTAAATCGCAACCCTTTCACATGAATCACAGAATCTGTTCTTTTTTTAAATAAATAAAGAGAGACGTGATTCGACGTGTTTATTACTGGATTTTCAGTTAAAAAATTCATTCCTCGTGAACGATACTCTCAACTCTGTAATAAGTACTTCTTCTCGAAAGCTAGTATCGTTACGTCCAGATGTGTTCAGACACTTGTTATCCGTCACCCTTCATTAAATGCCAAACAGACGAAATAAGAATCTGACAAGTAAAAAAATCGAGATAACGGCCGCGCTTATGGTACGAAAATAAATGGCTGTCCATTGCAATCAGGTGTATCGGTATTCGTTTAATTACAACCACGCCCCGAATCTTGCGACAGGATAAATGCTTTTAAAAAAAAATACGGCGCCGAAACATCCAGACAAGACAGAAGCGAATTAAAAAATTGATCAAAACTAAAACCCGGTACCAAAAAAAAATTACAAATATACCGACAAAGGGGGTAATTTTGGACATGTGGGGTAAATTCGGACATTCTTAAATTGATAGTTCAAATTACTTCAGAAAGTTTTAACCAGAAAGTAGAACTAGTTAGAGCCTTAATACAGCCTTAACTGGTTCTAGATTCTGGTTAAAACCTCCTCAAGTAATTTAAACCATCAATTTACTAATGTCCAAATTTACCCCACCAAATATTAGGAAATGGAATAGTTCAATTTTCATAAAGGAAATTATAAAAAAAATAAATAAACAAATTAATTAAATTTTCTACCAAAGAGATGACTTTTCCACACAAAAAAAATGTTTGACCAAGCAGTTGCACTTTTAAACACAAGAGAAAAATTTTCAACAAAATAATTAAATTTTCAACCGAAAAGATGACTTTTTAACAACAACAAAATAATGTTCAACCAAGCACTTGAACTTTTAAGTAAAAGAGACCAATTTTCAACAAAAAAGTTCAACTTTTACCCTAAAAGCTGAATTTTTAAACTACAAATCTGAATTTTCAACCAAAAAAAAAAGAATTTTCAACAAAATAGTTGAATATTTAACTAAAGAGATGACTTTTCGAAAACAAACAAAATGATTAACCAAGAAATTCAACTTTTAACTGAATAGGTGAATTTTTAACCTACAAATATGAATTTTCAATCGAGAAGATTAATTTTCTACCAAAAGTCTATTTCAAGTATTTGGTGAAACATTAATATACTTTATAGAAAATTTAACATTGTTTTTGAAAAGTCTTTCTCTTTTTTTATTGGACTTTAATTTTTTGACTTTTAATTCAACTATTCACTTTAAACTTGAAAGTTTATCGTTTTTGATTGAAAACTCAACTATTTGCTGCAAAATTCAATTATTTTTTTGAAAATTAATTTTGTTGTTGTTGAAAATTCATTTTGTTGTGAAGAAATGGAACTATACCATCTTTGATTGTTAATTAATCTTTGTCAGTTGAAAATTCAACTATTTGGTTCAAAATTCATTTATTTTTATACAAATTTGTGTTTTTTGTTGAAAATTAATTTTTTTGGAAATTTAACCATTTGTTTAGAACTCGAACTGATTTGTTAAAAATTAAACATTATTATCTTCAACTGAAAATTCAACTATTCCATTTTTTATTCCAAATTAATGTTTTTTAGATGAAAAAAGAACTATTTGGTTGAAAATTCTTCTATTTTGTTACAAATTTATCTTTTTTGGTAGATAATTTATCTTTTTGGTTGAAAATTTTAATTTTCTTCCAATAAAAATGAGCCTTTTTGGTAGAAATTGAATCTTCTAACTTCAAAATTCATCTTTTTGGTTAAAAAATTGTTTTTCTTTGGTTGTAAATTAATTTTTTTAGCTGAAAATTTAACTATTCACTTTTCATTAAAAATTTTATCGTTTTCTGTTCAAAATTGAACTTTTTGCTTGAAAAGTCATGTATTTCGTTGAAAATTTATCTTTTTCTGTAGAAAATTAATCTTTTTGGTTAAAAATTCATCTTTTTCTGTAAAAAATTTATCTTCTCAGTTAAAATTCATGTTTTTGGTTGAAAACTTTACTTCTCGGTTAAAAATTAAACACTTTTGTGAAAAAGTATCTTTTTTCGTTGAAAAGTCAACTATTTTGTTGAGAATTCATCTTTTTGGTTGAATTCAACCGTTTTTTATTTAAAATTAAATTCCGGTTTGGTTGAACTATCAACTATTATATTTTTCATTGAAAATTCATCTCATCTAGCTAAAAATTAATTTACTTGTAGAAAATTTAACAATTTTGTTAAAAAGTGATTTTTAGGTCTAAGATTAATAATTTTAATTGCAAATTCATCTCCTTGGTTAAAAATTTAACTGATTCGTTGAAAAAATTTTGTTTTTTGGTTGAAAATTAATTTTCAACTCAAAATATTACAATTCCATTTGAAGATTTATCATTTTAGTTTAAAATGTATCTCTTTGGTTTCTTCCTCCACATTTCCCGTTCTTCATTTCCCATCACTTCCTCTACTTCCCCCCCCTCATTGCTCCTCACTTGAAATACTTTCCTTTCTCTAATTTTCCATCATTTCCCCTACTTTTCCCCTCCTCATTTCCGCCCTCTTCCCCTACTTTCCCTCTCCTCATATTACCTGCTTTACTTCCCCTCGCTTCCCCTACTTACTCACCCATTACTTCCCCGACTTTCACTTCCCTCATTTCCCTTAACTTCCCGTACTTTCCCTCCCTTCTTTTCCCTCTTTTCCTATACTTCTCCTTTACGCATTTACCTTTACTTTCCCCACTTCAACTCCCTTCGTTTTCCCTATTTCTCATTCCCTTATGCCCGCTTATACTCTTTTCTAACCTCGCCTCATTTCCCCTACTGCATATTCCCTTATTCCCCCATACTTCCCTTATTTAACTTTCTCTTATTTGCCCTACTAAAGATTCCTTTTTTCCCCTTTACTTCCCTTATTTAACTTCCCCTCATTTTTCATCACTTCTCCCACTTTTCCTCTCCTCATTTCCCCTCTCTTCCCCTACTTTCCCTCTCTTATTTCACTTAATTTACTTCCCCTCGCTTCAACTACATCCTCTCCCATTGCTTCCCCGATCATCACTTCCCTCATTTCCCCCCCACTTCCCCTACTTTCCATCCCTTCTTTTCCCTCTTTACCTATACTTCTCCTTCACGCATTTCCCTTTACTTTTCGCACTTCACCTCTCTTCGTTTTCCCTATTTCTCATTCCCTTATGGTACCTCACTTCCCTATCGTAACAACCCCTGATTTCCCCCACTTCTCATTCCCTTATTCCTCCTCACTTCCCTTATTTAACCTCCCCTCATTTCCCTACTTCACATTCCCTAATTCCCCGTTACATCCCTCTTTAGCCTTCCCTCACTTCCCCTACTTTCCCTCCCCTCTTTCACTTCACTTCTTAAACATCCCCTCCACGAATTTCTCTTGACTTTTCTCATGTCATCTCCCTTAATTTTCCCTACTTATTATTCCCTTATTCCTCCTTACTTCTCTTATTTAACCTCCCCTTATTTCCCCTACTTTCTATTATATTATTCCCGCTTACATCCCTCCCTCACTTCTCCTACTTCCCCTTTTCCCTTTTTCCTCACTTTCTCTACTTGCCCTTCACGCATTTCCCTTCACTTTCCCCACGTCGCCTCCCTTCATTTTCCCCATTCCTCATTTCCTTATGCCCCCACGCTTCCCTTTTTTAACCGCCCTCATGTCCCCTACTTCTCGTTCCCTTATTCCCCCTTACTTCCTCTATTTAACCTCTCGTCATTTCCTCTACTTCACATTCCTTTATTTCCCTTGACACCCCTCATTTAACCTCACCTCAGTTCCCCTTCCGTCACCCCCCCTCTCATCCCTCACTTCCTCTTCATCCCCTCCACGAATTTCCCTTCACTTTCCCCACGTCACCTCCCTTCATTTTTTCTACTTTCTATTCCCTTATTCACCCTACTTCCCTTATTTCCCCTTTCTTCCCTCATTTAACCTCCCCTCATTTCCCTCACTTCCCATTTCGTTATTCCCCCTCACATCCCTGAGGCAAACTCCCCTCACTTCCCCTACTTCCCCTTTACTTTTTTTCCTCACTTCCACTACATCCCATCCGCGAATTTCCCTTCACTTTTCCCACGTCACTTCCCTTCATTTTCCCTATTTCTCTATCCTTAAGCCCCGTCACTTCCCTTTTCTAACCACCCCTCATTTCTCCTACTACTCATTCCCTTATTCCCCATTACTTCCCTTATTTAACCTCCCCTCATTTCCCCTACTGTACATTTCTTTATTCCCCTTCACATCCCTTATTTAACCTTTCCTCATTTTCCCCTCTTCCTAGTCCCTTATTGCCACTCACATCCCTTATTAAACCTCCTTGCACTTCCCTACTTTTCTTCCCCTCTTTTCCCTCACTTCTCCTACTTTCCCTCTCCTTTTTCCCCTGACTTCCTCTACATCCCCTCCACAAATTTCCCTTCACTTTCCCCACGTCACCTCCCGCCACTTTCTCTACTTCCCATTTCCCTTTCCGCTCACATCCCTTATTTAACCTCCCCTTACTTCCTCCGCTTTCCTCGCCTCTTTTTCCTCACTTTCTCTACTTCCCCTCCACGCATTTCCCTTCACTTTCCCCGCGTCACCTCCCTTCATTTTCCCTATTTCTCATTCCTTCATTCCCCCTTACTTCCCTTATTCAACGTCCCTGCATTTTCCCTACTTCCCATTCCCTTATTACCCCTTACATCCCTTAGACAAACTCCCCTCACTTCCCCTACTTCCCCTTTCCTTTTTTTCCTTACTTCCACTACATCCCCTCCGCGACTTTCCTTCACTTTTCCCACTTTACTTCCCTTCATTTTTCCTTCTGCCTATTCCCTTATTGCCCCTTACTTCCTTTATTTAACCTTCTGTCATTTTCTCTACTTTCCATTCCGTTATTCCCCCTCACATCCCTTATTTAATCTCCCCTGATTTCTCCTACTTTCCCTCCCCTCTTTTCCCTCACTTCCTCTACATCCCTTCCACGAATTTCTCTTCACTTTTCCCACGTCACTTTCTTTCATTTTCCCTACTTCTTATTCCCTCATTCCCCCTTACTTCCCTTATTTAACCTTCCCTCATTTCCCCTACTTTCCAGTCCCTTATTTCATCACATCCCTTCGTCAACTTCCTCTCACTTCCCCTACTTCCCTTTTTCTCTTATTCCTGAGATCCTCTTCATCCCCTCCGTGACTTCCTTTTCACTTTTCCCACGTCATTTTCTTTCATTATCCCTACTTCTTATTCCCTTATTCCCCCTTACTTCCCTTATTTAATCTCCCGTCATTTTCTCTACTTTCCATTCCTTTATTCCCGCTTAAATTCCTTATTTAACCTTCCCTTACATCCCCTACTTCCCCTTGTCTCTTTTTCCTCACTTTTTTTACTTGCCCTCCACGCATTCCTCTTCACTTTCCCCACGTCGCCTCCCGTCATTTTCTCTATTCCTTATTCCCTTATTTCACCTTACTTCCCTTATTTAACGTCCCCGCATTTTCCCTACTTCCCATTCCCTTATTCTCCCTCACATCCCTCAGTCAACCTCCCCTCACTTACCCTATTTCCCCTTTCCTCTTTTTCCTCACTTCCACCACATCTCCTTCGCGACTTTTCCTTCACTTTTCCCACGTCAATTCCCTTCATTTTCTCTATTCCTCATTTCCTTATTCCCCCTTAAGTCCCTTATTTAACGTCCCGTCATTTTCTCTACTTTCCATTCCCTTATTCCCGCTCACATCCCTTATTTAACCTCCACTGACTTCTCCTACTTTCCCTCCCCTCTTTTCCCTCTTCACTTTCCCTACGCCACCTCCCTTCATTTTGCCTACTTCCCATTCCATTATTCTCTCTTACTTCCCTTTTTTAACCTTCCCTCATTTCCCCTGCTTCATATTCCTTTATTCCCCTCCACATCCCTTATTTAACCTCCCCTCACTTCCCCTACTTTCCCTCCCTTATTTTCCCTCTCTCCCTATACTTCCTCTTTAAGCATTTCCCTTCACTTTCCCCATTTCAACCTCCTTCATTTTCCCTATTTCTCATTCCCTTATATCCCCTCATTTTCCTTATTTAACCTTCCCTGATTTCCCTTCACTTCCCTAACTTGGAAAAAAGTACGACGGACGAACGGATGAACCGACAACCGACCGAAAGTATAAGGGCTACGAAAACCCAAGGAAAAGAAGAAAACTAAAACTTGAAATAATAACTACTCGAAGAAGGCTCTGAGGCTAAAACCATCTCCGAGAGCAATTCTCTCAAGGTACCATCGCATCATGAAATTTAAGGTGTGGATCTCGAAGGTACCCTTTTTATCAACTTGTCAGGTCCACCAGTGCCAAGAAGTCACCTGCATTATTTCAAACCCTTTCCTCACCTCGTTTGCCATTCACTATTAAATTAAATGGTGACAAGCAGTGCGGTTGAAGCCAGCCCCAAGCTCATCAAGGATCGGCGGTCATTGTCTGTTATAATGGAATGTATTAATATCAGAGAGCCGAGCCAGGAAGAGAAAACACCATGAAGGAAGAGAGATAGAGATTGTGTGGCGAAGAGGTAAAGGGGTGAAGTGGATGAGGTAGAGTAGGATCAGACACGAGCAACCAATTGGTATCCTCCACTTGGTAGCGAGTGTCCCTAGGGAGAAAAGCTTATGGTATACCATACTCGATGTTGCATTAATATGTAACTGGATGGAAGGTGTGCGACCTCAATTTCATATTCATGTTCTCTCCAGACGTCTCTGCTACGATTAATCTTTACCCAAACTGGCCCTTCTTTATTATGCACAAACTCCAATGAAGAATCTGCATTGCAATGCATGCTGCACATTTCATTTCCGCTTGCAAAGAGTGATAGTGCATTTGAGTGGTCCAATATAAGGGGCAATCTATAAAATATTATTATTATTATATTATCAAGCAATACTGCTCCGACCCAGGTTGCTGATCAATCTCTCTAGCGATCACACCAAGTGAAGAGCCTCACAAAGTCATCATGTGAAGATCCCCACTCGTGCCCATTATTATCCAGGGTCTTTTGATTAAGGTGTCATTCACTCCACTGACACTCTTTTTATTAACTATTTCTCGCCGCACTTTATCATCTGCGAACGCTAACCCACGTACCCTCACTTTCTTCGATTGAATTATCATCTGCGAACACTAACCAAAGTACCATCACTGTCTTCAATTGACTCTGCCATGAGAAGATTATCATCTGCGAACGCTAACCCACGTACCCGCACTGTCTTCGATTGAATCATCATCTGCGAACGCTAACCTACGTACCATCACTGTCTTCTATTGACTCTGCGATGACCACCTTAGCATCTGCGAACGATAACCCACGTATCCGCACTGTCTTCGATTGAATTATTATCTGCGAATGCTAACCAAAGTAACATCACTGTCTTCGATTGACTCTGTCATAAGAACCTTATCATCTGCGAACGCTAACCCACGTACCCGCACTGTTCTCGATTGAGTTACCAGCTGCGAACGCTATCCCACGTACCATCACTGTCTTCGAATGGCTCTACCATAACAACCTTATCATCTGCGAACGCTAACCCACGTACCCGCACTATCTTCGATTGAATTATCATCTGCGAATGCCAACCCACGTACCATTACTGCTTTCGATTTACTCTGACATAACAACCTTATCATCTGCGAGCGCTAACCCACGTACCCACACTATCATAAAAGGTGAATTTCCCACTAAAAGATAATTTTTGGAACCATCGAATTATACGAAAAAGAAACGAATTTGTAATAAAGTGGTTAAATCCTCAATCAAAAAGATGAATTTTAATTCAAGAAAGATGAATCTAAAACCAAAGAGTTGACAATTTTCAGATGAAAAAATCAATTTTTGACCCAAAAAAAAAAGAATTTATTTTTGAGTCAAATAATAAATTTTTCAACCAAAAAGATAACTTTTTCACCAAGAATATTGATGTTCTGCCAAGAAACACGAATTTTCAAAAAATGCATCAATTTTCAACAAGCTGTTTATTTTAAGGCCAAAATTATTTTTTAATAAAAAGTTTATTTTGTACTGAATAGTTGAATTTTTATCAGTCGTTTAACTCTTAAGCGAATAGTTGAATTTTCAAGCAAAAATATGAATTTTCAACGAAAAAATTAATTTTTCAACCGAATTGTTTAATTTTCTACCAAATTTTTCAATTTTCAAGCCAAAAAGACGAATTTCTTACAAAAAAATTGTATTTCAGGCCCGAATATATGAATTTTTAACCAAAAACAATGTATTTTTTGAAAAGTACAACCTAAACCTAAAATAAAAAACAGTTCAACTCTATCAAGAAAGAAGAAATTTTCAACAAAACAGTTAGTTTTTCAAGTTAAAAATTTGAATATTTTAGAAAACAGTTGAACAGAGTTTCCAACAAGAAAGTTAATTTTCAAACAATAAAAATAAAATTTTCTAGGAAATAGTTGAATATCGAACATATGAAGAATAAATTTTCAATCAAAAATGGAATAGTTAAACCTTCGGACAAAAAAAAATAATTTTTAACAAACGAACAAAAAATTCCAACAAAATAAGTACATTTTTTAATAATTAGTTTAATTTTTAACCAAACAATTTTTTTTTTACAAAATAGTTGAATTTTCAACCAAAAATTGAAATTTTCGACTGAAAATTTCCAAATTTTAATCAAATTTGACATCAAAAACAGTTGTATTGAAGCAAAAAGAGGAATTTTGAACCAAACAAAAATTAATTTTGTACCAAAAAATAGAAGAATTTACAACGAAATTCATGAATTTTCAACTGGAAACTAAATTTGAATTTAAAATATTAATTTGCAATTAAAACCATAATAGTTACATTCTCAGACATGAGAATCATTTCTCAACCAAAAAAAAAATTCCGAAAAATAGCAAGTTTTCAAGCAAAGAGATAAATTCGCAATAAAATCAATCAAAATTAATTTTTTACCGAACAGTTGAATTTTTAACTTATAAACAATAAATTTCCAACCAAAAATGGAATATTTAAATTTCCAGACAAGAAAATTAATTTATAACAAAAAAAAATTAATTTAAAAAAAATAGTTAAATTTCTCAAATAATTAGTTTAAATTTCAACAAAAAAGATGATTCTTGAAGAAAAAAGAGTGCGTTTTTTTTAAAGTAGTTCAACTTTAAATTAAGTAGTTGATTCTTCAACGAAAAAATAATATCAACGAAACATGTAATAGTTAATATTTTAAAGAAAAAAAGTTTTAATGTAAAATCAAAAACAATCGTATTCAGCCAAACAGACGAATTTGAAACCAAGAAAATTTATTTTTTCCAAAAAAAAAAAAATTTAGAACAAAATTCATGAATTTTCGGCTAGAAAGGATCAGTTTCAATTTAAAATATTAATTGTCAACCAAAAAAATAATAGTTAGATTTTCAGGCAAGAAAATCATTTTTTCAATCGAAAAAAATAAAATAAAATTCGGAAAATAGTTAAATTTGCAACCAAAATGGTGAAGATTCAAAGAAAAAAAATTTACAAGAAAAAAATTCAACATTCAGCCAAATGTTAGGATGTTCAATCAAAAAGTTAATTTTTTAATAAAGAAGACTAATAATTTTCTACCCAAAAAAATCGAATTATGAACAAAATTTCAGATTTTATAACTTAGTAATTGAATTTTCAACTAAAAAATATTAATTTTTAACCAAATAGTTAAATTTTTACCTGAAAAAGATCAGTATTGAACCAAAATTGGAACAGGTGTATTTTGAGTTAAACAAGTTATTTTTCAATCAAAAATTAAACGAATTTTTAACAAAATACTTAAATTTTCAACCAAAGAGACTAATATTCAAACAAAAAGATAAATTTTTTACAAAATACTTCAAATAATGTTTATTTATTATTTATTCATAACTAAAAAGAGAAGCAAAATTAACCATTTCAGAAAAAACCGCAACTTTCTAGCACTTATGTAATGAAAGATAATTATAAACAATAATAAATTGTTTCAACAATCATTTTTGTTAACTTGAATAAATTATTACCTCACTGTGAGTCAAAAGTGGATAAAAAGTTATATTTAATCAATTAATAAGTCATTCCAAGTGAAAAATAGACAAATAGTTAAAAATTTCAGAAAAAAAGCTGAAAGTTTCTACCATTCACCAATGAGAATATTATTGACAATAGTAATAAATTGTTTAAACAATTATTTTTTCTGACTTAAAATACATATTAACTTGCACCAAGTGAAAAGCAGACAAAAAGTGGAAAATTTATGAAAAAACAGCAATTTTTAGCATTTTTCATAGAGAATATTATTAAAAATAATAATCAATTGTTTAAACAACTATTTTTTACAACACTAGTCAACTATCACCTCACTCTAATTGAAAATTGGATAAAAAATGTTTTTTTTTTTAACCGCGACTTTCTACCTCTATTCTAAGAGAAAATGGCTAAAAACGATAATAAATTGTTTAAACAATTTATGTTAATAACTAATCAACATTATAAGCTAGTATTTCACATGTTAAAAACAATGTTCATTTTTTAAAAACGCAAAAAATTCATAATTACCTCCAAAAACACGCAAAACACATTTTTTCACTTATGGGGTTTCTTAAGGACCCTATAAAATAGACTTATGGGGTTGATATTCAAAAAGTAATATTTTATTCCTATTCTGTGGCTAATTGTGAAGAGAAATGGTGAGTCTCAACTCGATTAAGCTAATATTGACGATTCTGCATAAAATTTACAAAAGCGCATTTTTTTCTTATGGGAAATACGTGTTAAACTTCATGGGGCTTGAGCAATAGAGTGGTCCAAATTTTTTTCTTCAAATTCTCATGAATAACGCCCGGAAATTTCTTTGGGTCCACACAGAAATAAATCTTTTTCTTTCAAAAAAAAAAATTATATATAGAGGTGGTGCAAGCCCCATGAAGTTTAACACTTATTTCCCATAAGAAAAAAGACGTTTTTGTAAATTTGATTCAAAATCCTCAATATTAGCTGAATCAATTTGAAACTCAACATTTCTCTTCAGAGTTAGCTATAGAATACGAATAAAATATTACTATTTAAATATCACCCCTATAAGTCTGTTTATGGGGTCCCAAAAAAACCCCATAAGTGAAAAAATGGGTTTTGCGAGTTGTTGACGCTAATTATGATTTTTTGAGTTTTTTTGAATACAAATTGTTTCTAATACATATAATAATACTTTATGCTGTTAATTAGATGATGAGTAAATTGTTTAAACAATTTATTATTGTTGTTAGCAATTTCCTCTTAAAATGGAGATAGAAAGTCGCAGTTTTTTCAACAACTTTTCACATTTTATCTAATTTTCATTTAGAGTGAGTGACTAATTGTTTAAATAATTAATTATCATTGTTGATAATATTCAATTCGAATAATGCTAGAAAGTTACGGTTTTTTCTGAAATTTGTAACTATTTATCTACTTTTCACTTAGGGTGAGTTAATAATTAATTCAAATAAGAAAAAATAATTATTTAAACAAATTATTATTGCTTATAACTATCCATTTTGCAATTGCAGTGAAGTAATAATTAATTTATGTTAACAAAAATCATTCTTTTAACAATTTATTATTATTAATAATATTATCTTTGTTTGATAGTACAAAGTTGCGGTTTTTTCTGAAATTTTTAAGTATTTGTTTATTTTTCACTTGGAGTGACTTAATAATTATTGTACTTGAGCAAAAATAATGTTTTGAACAAATTATTATTGTTAATAACTATCTTCATCTATATTAATGCCAGATAGTTGTGGCTTTTTTTCTGAAATTTTTTAATTTTTTTCCTCTCTTTAATTAGTAAAGTAATAAATAATGCAAGTTAACAAATTATTATTTATAACTATTTTCTCTTAGATAAGTGCTAAAAAGTTGCGTTTTTTCTGAAATTTCAACTTCTTGTTCACTTTTCACTCATTGAGGTAATAATTGATGGAATTGAACAAACTTTATTGTTTAAATAATTAATTATTGTCTATAACTATCTTCTCCTATAGTAATGCCAGATAGTTGCGATTTTTTCAAAAAAATTTCATTTTTTGTCCAATTTTTAATTATAATGAGGTAATAGTTGATTAGTGTTAACAAACAAAGTTGTTTAAACAATTTATGATTGTTAATTTTCGAAAATTGCAGTTTTTTCTGAAATTTTCAGCTTTTTGTTTACTCTTCACTTGTAGTGAGTTAAATAATTAATTAAAGTCAACAAAATTATTTGTTTGAATAATTTATTATTGTTATTAATAATATTCAATTTTAATAATGCTAGAAAGTTGCCTTCTTTTCTAAAATTTACAACTGTTTCTCTACTTTCCACATAGGGTGAGTTAATAATTCATTAAATTTGGAAAAAAATAATTATTTCAACAAATTATTATTGTTTATAACTATTTTCTTCTATATCAATGCAATATAGTTGCCTATCTGCTGAAATTTTTTACTTTTTACCCAATTTTGTACTTAGTAAAGTAATAAATAATGCAAGTTAATAAACATAGTTATTTAAACAATTTATAATTTTTCATAACCATCTTCTCTTATATAAGTGCTAAAAAGTTGTGGTTTTTTCTGAACTCTTCACCTTTTTGTCCACTTTTCACATAGTGTGGTAATAATTAATGCAAGTTAATAAGCATACTTATTTAAACAATTGAATATTGTTTATAACTTTATAATTAGTGCCAAAAACTCGAAAAACCCATTTTTTCAATTATGGGGTTTTTTTGGAACCCTATAAAACAGACTTATGGGGGTAATATTTAAAAAGTAATGATTCATATGAATTATGTTCCCAATTGTGAAAAGAAATGTTGAGTTTTAATTCCAGTGACCTAATATTGACGATTCTGAATAAAATTTACAAAAAAGTATTGTTTCTTATGGGAAATACGTATTAAACTTCAAAGGGCCTGCGCCTCTTTTAAATATCACTTTTTTTTGTAAAAAAAAAAATTTGATAATTATGGTGTGGATTCGAACAAATTTTTGGGCGATATGCATAAAAACAAAAATAATAAAAATTTTCAACCCCCATAAGCCTTTTTTATAGGGTCCCAAAAAAAACCCACAAGTGAAAAAGAAGGGTTTTTGCGAGTTTTTGGCGCTAATTATGATTTTTTGCGTTTCTTCAACGCAAATTGTTTCTAATACATAAAATACTACTTCATACTGCTAGTTAGAAATTCACATAAATTGTTTAAACAATTTATTATTGTTTTTAGCAATTTTCTCTTAGAATAGAGACGGAAAGTCGCGGATTTTTAAAAAAGTTGCCACTTTTTGTCGAATTTTTAATTAGAGTGAGGTAACAGTTGATTAGTGTTAACAAAAATAATTGTTTGCATAATTTATTATTATTGTTAATAATATTCTCTTTATTGAATAATAGAAACTTTTGTTTTTTTCTGAAATTTTTAACTATTTGTCTATTTTTCACTTGGAGTGACTTATTGATTGATTAAATTCAACAAAAAAGAATTGTTTAAACAAATTATTATTGTTTATAACTATCTTCTTCTACAATAATACTACATAGTTGCGGTTTTTTCTGCAATTTTTAACTTTTTGTCCACTTTTCAATTCGAGTGAAGTAATAGTTCATTAATGGTGACAAACATAATTGTTTAAACAATTTATTATTATCGTTAATAATATTCTCTTTGAATAATGCTGGAAATTGCTTTTTTTTAGTTCTCAACTTTTTATCCATCTTTTACTTGAAATGAGTTAATATTTAATTCAATGACAATCATTGTTTGAATAAATAATTATTGTTCATAACTATCTTCTCCTATAGTAATACTAGATAGTTACGGTTTTTTTTTAATTTTCATTTATTTCCACTTTGAAATTAGAGTGAGGTAATAATTAATGCAAGATAGAAACTGCTATTGTTTAAATAAATTATTATTGTTTATAACTATCTTCTCCTATAGTAATGCTAGGTAGTTACGGTTTTTTGGAAATTTTCATTTTTTCCACTTTGTACTTAGAGTGAGGTAATTTATGCAAGTTAACAAACATTATTGTTTAAATAATTTTCATTGTTTATAACTATATTCTCGAATATTAATATTAGATACTCGCGTTTTTTTCTGAAATTTTATCTTTTTGTCCACTTTGTACTTAGAGTGAGGTAATAATTATTGCAATTCAGCAAATAATATTGTTTAAATAATTAATAATTGTCTATAACTACCTTCTCCTATTTTAATTCTAGATAGTTGCGGTTTTTTCTGAAATTTTCAACTTTTTGTCCACTTTCTACTTAGAGTGAGATAACAATTAATAAAATCCAACAAAAGCAATTGTTTAAACAAATTATTATTGTTTGCAACTATCTTCTCCTATAGTAATGCCCTATTGATATGTTTATTTTTTTTTAAGTGGATGGTCAACCTTGCCCCGGTCTACTCTCTAGACTCCGTTTGTGAAGGTTTGCCGAGGTTTATCATTGTCTTCTTCGTGTGATGAATGTAAAACGTGATTATTAGCACCAATCTCGGGATCTCCGGTCCTCCCGCGGCAGGGCAGTCCATGCAATTAGGGGGCGCTTCGCACGCCGTTCTCAGTTCATCTTTTATTCATAACACCCTTACCCTTACCCTTATCCCCAACTTTACCCCTTACCCTTTTCCTTTCCTTTCCTTTCACCCTGCAAAGATTAAAACTAAAGCACGCCTCTTCTCCGCACAGATAAACCGACCAGCATCCGTCATCTTTCGTTGAGAGCAGACCACAGACTCCATGGGGTTTCCGGCAAAGTAAAAAAAAAAATTAAAAAAAAAATAAAAATAAAAAATAAAGGAAAATAATTAAACGAAAAATACATTTGACCTGGTTATTAATTTTAGTTATGTATAAATATTTGACGAACGAGTTTGCACTAACTGCGCATTTGATATTCAATTTTAAACACTTGATGGAAAAATCTACCAAAAAAACGAGCTTTCAATAAAATAGATGAAATTTTAGCCAAATTGTTACATTTCCAACCAAAATGATGAATTTTTCACTAGTGAAATTACTTTTCTACCAAAAAAGATGAATTTCTAATAAAATTGTTAATTTTTGAAGCCGATTATGGTCATTCAATGAAAAAAGTTAATTTAATAACAAATAGTTGAATTTTCAAATGATAAGTTTGATTTTTTACCAAAATAGTTACATTTTTTACAAAAAATTACTGTTCAACCAAAAAAGATGAATTTTCAACAAAATTCGTGAATTTTTAATCAAATTGTTGAATTTTGTAGTCAAATATGATTTTTCAACAAAAAAGTTATTTTATAACAAATAGTTGAATTTTCAAATAAATAGTTTATTTTGAACCAAACTAGTTAAATTTTGATTAAAAAATTACTGTTCTACCAAAAACGATGAATTTTCAACAAAATACATGAATTTTCCACAAAATTATTGAATTTTGAAGTCAAATATGATTTTTCAACAAAAAAGTTAATTTTATAACCAAAAGTTAAATTTTCAAATAAATAGTTTAATTTTAAACCAAATAGGTAAATTTTCAACCAAAATGACGAATTTTCCGCCAATGCAATTACTGCTCTACCAAAAAAGATTAATTTTCAACAAAATACATGAATTTTCAACCAAATTGTTGAATTGTAAAGTCCAATATGATTTTTCAACAAAAAAGTTAATTTGATAACGAAAAGTTGAATTTTCAAGTAAATAATTTAATTTTATACCCAATAGTTCAATTTTCAACCAAAATGATGAATTTTCCACCAATAAAATTTCTGCTTTAACAAAAAATATGAATTTTCACTCAAATTGTTGAATTTTAAAGCCGATTATGATTTGTCAACAAAAAAGTTAATTTTATAACAAATAGTTGAGTTTTCAAATTATCAGTTTAATTTTTTATGAAAATAGTTGAATTTGTAACAAAAAATTACTGTTCTACCAAAAAATATGAATTTTCAACTAAATTGTTGAACTTTGAAGTCAGATATGAATTTTCAATGAAAAAGTTAATTTTATAACAAATATTTAAATTTTTAAATATAAAGTTTGAACGAAATAGTTAAATTTCCAACAAAAATGATGAATTTCTAATAAAATTGTTAAATTTTGAAGTCGATTATGATTTTTGAATAAAAAAGGTTGATTGAATAACAATTAGTTAAATTTTCAAGTAAATGGTTCAATTTTTCACCAAAATAGTTACATTTTTAACAAAAAATTACTGTTCCACTAAAAAGATGAATTTTCAACAAAATACATGAATCATCAACCAAATTGTTGAATTTTGACGTGCAATATGATTTTTCATGGAAAAGTTAATTTTATAACAAAAAGTTAAATTTTCAAATAAATAGTTTAATTTCAAACCAAATAGTTGAATTTCCAACCAAAATTATCAATTTTACACCATTAAAATTACTGCTCTACCAAAAAAGATGAATTTTCAATCAAATTGTTGAATTTTGAAGCCGATTATGATTTTTCAATAATAAAGTTAATTTAATAACAAATAGTTAAATTTTGACATGAATAGTTTAACTTTTACCAAAATAGTCACACTTTTAACAAAAAATTACTTTTCTACGAAAAAAGATGAATTTTCAACAAAATACATGAATTTCCAACCAAATTGTTGAATTTTGAAGTCAAATATGATTTTTCAACGAAAAAGTTAATTTTATTACAAATAGTTAAATTTTCAAACGAATAGTTTAATTTTTTACCAAAATAGTTACATTTTTAACAAAAAATTACTGCTCAACCAGAAAAGATGAATTTTCAACAAAATACATGAGTTTTCAACCAAACTGTTGAATTTTGAAGTCAAATATGATTTTAAATCAAATAGTTGAATTTCCAACCAAAATGATGAATTTTGCACCAATAAAATTACTGCTCTACCAAAAAATATGAATTTTCAATCAATTGATGAATTTTGAAGCCGATTATGAATTTTCAATAAAATAAGTGAATTTATTAACAAATATTTAAATTTTCAAATGAATAATTTAATTTTTACCAAAATAGTTAAATTTTCGACAAAAAATTACTGTTTCACCAGAAAAAAAGAATTTTCAACAAATACATGAATTTTCAACCAAATTGTCGAACTATGAAGTCAAATATGATTTTTAAAAAAAAAGTTGATTTTATGACAAGAAGTTAAATTTTCAAATTAATAGTTTAATTTTAAACCAAATAGTTAAATTTGAACCAAAATTATGAATTTTCCACCAATAAAATTACTGCTCTACCAAAAAAGATGACTTTTCAATCAAATTGTTGAATTTTGAAGCCGATTATGATTTTTCGATAAAGCAAATGTAATTTAATAACAAATAGTTGAATTTTCAAATGAATAGTTAAATTTTTTACCAAAATAGTTAAATTTGTAACAAAAACTTACAGTTCTATAAAAAAATATGAATTTTCAACTAAATTGTTGAAGTTTGAAGTCAAATATGATTTTTCAACAAAAAAGTTAATTTTATAACGAATAGTTAAATTCTCAAATAAATAGTTTAATTTTAAAACAAATATTTACATTTTCAACTAAAAAGATGAATTTCCCACCAATAAAATTACTGTTCTACCAAAAAAATTAATTTTCAATCAAATTGTTAAATTTTGAAGCCAATTATGATTTTTCAATAAAGAAAGTTTATTTAATAACAAATAGTTCAATTTTCGACTAAATAGTTTAATATTTTACCAAAATAGTTACATTTTTAACAAAAAATTACTGTTCTACCAAAAAAGATGAATTTTCAACAAAATACATGAATTTTCAACCAAATTGTTGAATTTTGTAGTCAAATATGATTTTTCAACAAAAAACTTAATTTTATATGAAATAGTTAAATTTTCAAATAAATAGTTTAATTTTGAAACCAAAAGTTAAATTTATAACCAAAATGATGAATGTTCCACCAATAAAATTACTGCTCTACCAAAAAATATGAATTTTCAACAAAATACGTGAATTTTTAATCAAATTGTTGAATTTTGTAGTCAAATATGATTTTTCAACAAAAAAGTTATTTTATAACAAATAGTTGAATTTTCAAATAAATAGTTTATTTTGAACCAAACTAGTTAAATTTTGATTAAAAAATTACTGTTCTACCAAAAACGATGAATTTTCAACAAAATACATGAATTTTCCACAAAATTATTGAATTTTGAAGTCAAATATGATTTTTCAACAAAAAAGTTAATTTTATAACCAAAAGTTAAATTTTCAAATAAATAGTTTAATTTTAAACCAAATAGGTAAATTTTCAACCAAAATGACGAATTTTCCGCCAATGCAATTACTGCTCTACCAAAAAAGATTAATTTTCAACAAAATACATGAATTTTCAACCAAATTGTTGAATTGTAAAGTCCAATATGATTTTTCAACAAAAAAGTTAATTTGATAACGAAAAGTTGAATTTTCAAGTAAATAATTTAATTTTAAACCCAATAGTTCAATTTTCAACCAAAATGATGAATTTTCCACCAATAAAATTTCTGCTGTAACAAAAAATATGAATTTTCACTCAAATTGTTGAATTTTGAAGCCGATTATGATTTGTCAATAAAAAAGTTAATTTAATAACAAATAGTTAAATTTTTAAATTAATAGTTCAATTTTTCACCAAAATAGTTATTTTTTTTTAACAAAAAATTACTGTTCTATCAAAAAAGAGGAATTTTCAACAAAATACATGAATTTTCCACCAAATTGTTGAATTTTCAAGACAAATATGATTTCTCAACAAAAAAGTTAATTTTATAACAAAGAGTTGAGTTTTCAAATTATTAGTTTAATTTTTTATGAAAATAGTTAAATTTGTAACAAAAAATTACTGTTCTACCAAAAAATATGAATTTTCAACTAAATTGTTGAACTTTGAAGTCAAATATGATTTTTCAACGAAAAAGTTAATTTTATAAAAAATATTTAAATTTTTAAATATAAAGTTTAAACGAAATAGTTAAATTTCCAACCAAAATGATGAATTTCTAATAAAATTGTTAAATTTTGAAGTCGATTATGATTTTTGAATAAAAAAAGTTAATTGAATAACAATTAGTTAAATTTTCAAATAAATGGTTTAATTTTAAATCAAGTAGTTAAATTTTCAACCAAGAGATGGATTGTCAAAAAATTATAATATTTACAGAAAATAGTTGAATTCTTAACTAAATAGTTGAATCTTCAACCGTAAAAAATGAAATTACTACCAAAAAAGATGAAATTTAAAACCAAAAACATGCATTTTTAAATAAGAAGATTAATTTTCTACGGAAAAGACGAGTTTTTTACAAAATGCATAATTTTTTAACTAATATTTGAATTTTCAACTAAAAAAAAAAGTTTTAGTAAGAAAATTAATTTTCAACAAAATAGTCGAATTTTCAACAACAACAAAAAAAAAGAATTTTCAACTCATGTGATGAAAAAAAAGTTCATACAGAATGTTTTCATTTTCAAAAAAATGTTAATTTTTAACCAAACCATTTTTAACCAAAAAGATCAAACGAAGATCAGGTTGATAAAAAAAAACGAATTTTCAACTAAAAAAGATAAATTTTCAACCAAAAATGGAAAAGTTGTATTCTCAGTTAAAAAATTTAATTGTAAACAACAAAAAAGAAAAAATTTTAGCCAAGTGGTTGAACGTCAACCCAGTAGTTGAATTTTGAGTAAAAAAAAAACATAAATTTGTAACGAATAATGTATTAGTAAATATGTGAACCAAAAAAGATTTTAATTTTTAATCACGAACAGTTGGATTCAACCCAAAAAAGGAAACAATTTCCAAAAAAATAGTCAATTTAAAAACAGAAATTTACAAAAAAATACAAAATTACAAAATAATACAAAAAAATTTTGAAATCAAAAGATAAATCAGACAAATCAAATTTTGTATTCGAAATCATAATTTTTCGAGCTGGAAAAGGGAAGGGAAAATCATAATTATTCTATTGAAAATTTATGATCAAAAAGTTTTTCTGTTTGAAACAGATGTTTCAAATATTATAAATGAGCATAACTTCCTTAATCTTCAATAAAGTGTATTAATATTATAGGTCAATCGATTTGCCTCGAATCAAGGAATATTTTCTGTTTTCACATAAATTTTGAATTATATTAATGAAAAAAGTTTTACTATAAAAAACCGTGTTTTCAAATATTATACATTACCATAACTTCCCTACTCTTTGATAAAATGTATTAATATTGTAGGTCAATCGATTCGTCTTGAATCAACACAACTTTTCTGTTCTCGCATCAACTTTAAATTATGAGAATGTGAAAATTTTTACTATAGAAATCAATTTTAAAAATATATAAATCAGTATAACTTCCCTACTCTATGATAAGATGTACTAATATTGCAGGTCAATCGATTCATCTCGAACCAAGGAACTTTAATATTCTTGTATCAACTTTGAATTATGTTAATGAAGATTTTTTTACTATAACAACCCAATTTTTCAAATATTATGCATTACCATAGCTTCCTTGCTGTTAAATAAAATGTTTCAATATTATAAGTCAATCGATTCGTCTCGAATCAACACAACTTTTCTATTTTCACATGAACTTTAAATTATGAGAATCAGAAAATTTTTACTAAAAAAATAGTTTTTTCATATAATATAAATGACGATAACTTCCTTACTCTTTAATAAAATGCCATAATATTATAGGTCAATCGATTTGTCTCGAACCAAGAATTTTTTTTATGCTTTCATCAACTTTGAATTATGTTAAAGAAAAAATTTTTACTATAAAAAACCGTATTTTCAAACATTGTACTTTACCGTAGCTTCCTTTCTCTTCAATGAAATGTACCAATATTATAGGTCAATTGATTCGTCTTGAACCAAGAATTTTTTATTCTTTCATCAACTTTGAATTATGTTAAAGAAATCATTTTTACTATAAAAAACTGTATTTTCAAACAATATACATTACCATAGCTTTCTTACTCTTCAATAGATTCATAATTTAGTTGAAAATTAGTTTTTATTTTGGTTAAAAACAATTTTTTATGCTGAAAATTTAACAATTTTTTTGAAAATTCAACTAATTCCTTGTAAAATAACTTTTTTAGTTTAAAATTACAACTATTTATCTTAAAAAATGTAGAAATGAAAAAAATATAAACTAAAAATTAATAAAATAAAATTGTATCTAACATCACAGCCATTGTTCAAAATATTTAGTTGAGAATGTTTTTTTTTGTTGAAAACTTATCATTTTTGGTAAAAAATGCAACTATATTTGGTTAAAAATTTATGCATTTTCTTTAAAAATCGTTTTCTTAAATAGAAAATTAATTCTCCTGCTTTAAAATTCAACTATTGGACAGAAAATATATCTACTCGGTTGAAAATTCATCTTCTTTGACAGAAAATCAATTTTTTATTAAAAATTCAACTTTATGGTTGAAAAATAATTTGTTTTAATTGAGGATTCAAGTATTTTGTTGAAAATTCATCTTTTTTTGGTTATCTTCAACTGTTTTTTACTTAAAATCAAAATATTTTTTGGTGTAAATATAAAACATTACATTTTTTTTGTGAAAATTAGTATTTCCCGGTTAAAAATTAATTTTTTTGCTATTTATTATTAGATTTTTCTTTGAAGATTGATCTTTTTTAATTGAAAATTCATGTATTTTCTTTAAAAATTGTATATTTTAACAGAAAATGAATGCTCCTGCTTCAAAACTTTACTAATCTTGAATTTCCTTTTTTAATTTTAGAAATCAGACTTTTTTAAATTATGTATATCTTGATTGAAAAGGCAACTAATTTAAAAGTTAGAATTTTAAAGAACTCGAAATTAAAATCATAAAATTAAAAAATGCGAGGAATACCATCTAGACTTAAAAAATAATTTATTTATTCAAGATGTAAACTTAAACACTTCTGAATTCAAAATGTTTAAAATTTCTTTTTTTTTTTAATTATAAGAATCAATTTTTTTTAATTCATTCAATTTAAACATTTTAAATATTAAATCTTTTTCAAATGCCAAATATTATTATTATATTATTAAAATTATAAGAATCCATTAAAAACAAAATCATAAAATTTAAACAACAAATAATAAATCTTTTAAAAATGTAAAAAAAAATTTTTGGGACGAAGAATATCGTGTTTGCAAAATTCAAGGTTTCAAAAGATTTTTAAAAAACTTTAAGAAAATGAATTTCATAAATTTTTAAAAGCGTCAAATATTGATTTTATAACAATTTTGAAATTTGAAAATTATATTTCAAAAATTCATTTTAATTTGAAAGCGGCAAAAATGGTAAAATATAAAATTTTATGTGTTATAAATAAGTTAAGCCATTTTTTATTTTAATTACACACTTTCGAGCATCCAAAATTTGTTAAAGTAAAAAAATTAGAAATTTTGTAAAAAATGCATACTTTATTTTAAAATTCTCGATTTCAATATAGTTAATAATTATTTTCAGCTAAATTAGTGATGAGAATGTCACTCAACAAGATAAAAATTGATTTATTATAAAGTTCGTTTTAAATATATAAAATATTAAATAATGGATCTTATTTATTTGCATTTTTATTCTATACCAATTATATTTGAATCAAATTATATTTTATTCTATACAAATTAAACAATTTAGTTTGAAAAAAAATTACAAAATATTTTAGTGCTGAAAAAATATAAACATCAGTAAACTGAACATTTTTTTTAATTTGTAAAAATAAATGCATCATAAAATTTGTTTAACAAATTTTAATCAAATACTAGAAATTATTTATTTATACATTTTTTCTATACCAATATATCTGACACTTTTTTTCGGCAAAAATTATCATAAATTTTATTAATAAAATTATGCAATTTCGCAATAAATATAAAAAATATACGAAATTTAAAAAGCCCGAAACATAAAAATTCCTACTTGGAATTTGGATCAAATAAATTTTTTTTGAGGTTCATTGTGCTTTTTTAAATTATGATTTGAACTTAAAATAACAATAATTATTGAAAAAAAAATAATACTCAATGCAAAAGAAAAATACAAGAATAAGATTTTGACAATAAAAGCAATAATTAAAAAAAAAATATACACATTTAAAAAAAGAACTTCCATTAGAGTTTTTTTTTCAATTATTGTTATTTCAAATTTGAACAATAATTTCAAAAAATACATTGAACCTTTTTTAAACAAATTTGTTTGATCAAAATATTTTATTATTGTATTTGTACAAATAAATAATATTAATGAAAAAAAAATATAATTGTTTAAATTCAGCAATTTTCAGTCGCGAATTTTATTATTGAAAATTTTTTGAATTCGGTAATATTATAAACTGTGAGGCATTTTATTATTTGGGGATAACATTTTCCAATTCAAAATTTTTATATTGCCAATATTATTAAATTTATTATCAATTTGTTCTTAATTAATTTTTTAAAATGAAATGGAAATTAATTATTTGTGCATTTTCTATATGCCAAAATATTTCAAATAAATTTTTTTCAGCAAAAATGATTATAAATTTGATTATTTAAATTATGTAGTTTCACAAAAAATGTAAAAAAAAAAGGCAAAATATATTTAGAAGAAAACCGTCCGAAAAATAAATTTTAAATAATATTTTGCGAAAATTGAAAACAAAAATATACAAAAGATAAATCAAAAATGAAAAAAACTTTTTTTCAAATCACTACAAAGATTAAATTTCATCTAAAAAAAGGACAATATTCAAACAGAAAAAATGAAATTTTTTTAAAGAGATAAGAAAAAATTTGTAATATTTTTTAAATCAAAAAATTCAATAGGTTTTCATAAATTTACAATTTTTTCTATAGCAAAATATTTCACATCATATTTATTTCTCCAAAAATATTACAAATTTTTAAATTTAAATTACGCAAAATTTCACTAAAAATGTGAAGAAAAAAAAAGAAAAAATACTAAATTTGGAAGAAAACTGAGAAAATTTTATTGTAAGGAACATTTGGCGAAAATTAAAAAAAAAATCCAAATATTTAAAAATCCGCTAAAAACAGAATTATACCAAAAGTTAAATCAAAAATGAAAAAAAAACTTTTTTTCAAATCACTAATTTCACTGAAAAAAGGGGCAATAAAACAGAAAAAATGAAATTTTTTTAAAGATATTATAAGAAAAAATTAGAAATATTTTAAAAATCAAAAAATTCAATCGATTTTCATAAACTTTTGAAGGCTTTAAATTTTATTTTGTAATGCCTTCAAAAATTTAAAGCCGACGCAGTTTAAAAATACAAACATGAATTATATAATTTAAAAAAAATGTTATTAAATAATGCAAATTTCTTATTCGTAAATTTTTTCTATCGCAAATTTTTTTTTATATTAATAAATTTTTTAATTTCAATTACGAAAAGTTTCACAAAAAATTTTAAAAAAGGAAAAATACGAAATTTGGAAGAAAAACTAAGCAAATTTTATTTCAAGGAACATTTGGCGAAAAGTAAAAAAAAAATCAGGGAAATCAATATTATGACTTTTGTGACATTGGCGTGGAATCCGTCAAATCCAATGCGTCACAATTTAATAAAGTTGCAAAATATTTCAAAAACAGATATCAAAATATTTAAAAATCGGCTCTAAAAATCAAATTTTACCAAAAAAAAGGAGAAAAAAAAATGAAAAATACGTTACGAAAAGCACATTTCATTGTTACGTTCGAACACAAAAAAAGAGAAAAAAAACCGTTACAGACGTCCGTTACAAGCAAGTTTGATCTTGTCTTCCAACATCCGAACACACAAAAGTTAAAAAAAAAACACCAAAAATATTAAATTAAAAAAAAACTTTTTTTATTTTATTAAAAATTATTTATTTTATTTAAAAAAATTTTTTAATAAAGCATAAAAAATCGAATTTTTGCTGGGAAACATCCCAGGCTGCGGTATTCGCGCAAGCAAAATTGAATTCAGAATGCAAAATAAAATATAAAAAAAAAATTAAAAACAAAAATTAAAAATCTCAACTATTTTATAAAAAAAATATTTCTGATACACTGAATTAACGGATCAACGATTGTTCGGCCCGATTCTGTGACGGTTGGAAAAACAAAGATCCGGCGTTCCGCGTCCTGCACACTTGCAATTTTATCAAATAAAAAGCAAATTAAGTACATACCTTGGCTCCAATTTGGTTTCCGCACTGACCAGCCTGGATGTGAACGATTTCCCTCATCTTGTTTGCTGACTTGAATTCCCTTTTATTTCTCGATTTATTGACAACCGAAGTACAAGAACGAGCCGAAACTCACCACTGAACACTTCGCGCGACCAGACAAGAGTCAGCGAGAATCAACGAATTTCTATGAAGAGTATCGTGAGGAGAAGGGGGAACGGTTCACGGCGCTTCTGATTGGCTGACGGTTTTACCCCCACCAGAGAGAGGCAAGCGAGCGGCGCAGACAGGCGTTCTCGCCGTTGTCGGCTTTCCCAGGAGGAACGAATTTCCGTTAGTTAAATAATTATGAATAATATTCTTGATCCGCTTTTTATTGTCCGGAATTATTTGGAAGTTTTTTTTTTTTTTTTTTTTGTGAATTATTCACCTTTGTTTGATGGGATATTTTCTTTGGGATGATCGAATTTTTTTTTATTGGAAAAGTAGCTTTTCCCGCGCGATTTTCTTTGTGGAAAATTTTGAACTGGGGGGTAGGTGATGGGGGTGTTCGATTGTCGTTAGAATGCGTTAGAGGTAGAATTCATAGGCGTAGTGTCGTTAAATTGTGCCTTGGGATAAATTCGAGGATAAATGATATAATTTATATAGAATTATATTATTAAATAAAAAGAACTGAAATGTTTAGGAAATAGTTTAATGGGTTATTTTTCATTTATTTTAGTTTGATTTGTTTTTAGAAAGTTTTTTAATTTCTTTGTATAATCTAGCGATAATTTTTTATTGTTTTTCAAGAATTTTTTTTTAATTCTTGAATTGGTAAAACCCTCATAAACACCTCAAGTTTTTTTTTAATGTCACATGTTTCTATTAAATTTATAATAAGACAATTTTTATTTCAAAAGTACCTTAATTTATAATTTTAAATTCAAATTCTTTAAAAGTAGACATTTTCAATCTTGGCCATTTTAGATTGTCAAAATAAAACTTAAATAAAATAAATAAATAAAAAATAAAAATCCCCGAAGGAAAATAATGCCGAATTTTCAAATTCAAAAAAATAGTAAATTACAGAATTTTCAAATTCTCGAAAAAAAATCATTATACACTTGAGAATAAATATTATTACATATAAAATAAAAGATTATTCTGATAGAAAAAAAAAAACTATTAAATATTCGATTTTTGCGGGCGGAAATTTGAAAATTTGGCCAATTATTATTTTCCGGAATTTGACATTTTGAGAATTTACTATATTCGGTAATTTGAAAATTCGGCAATTTACTATTTTCGGAAATTTGAAAAATATTGTTTTTAAATTTTAGGAATTTAAAAATTCGACAATTTACGATATTTGATCATTTGAAAATTCGGCAATTTAATGTTTTCGGGAATTTGAAAATAAGTGTTTAAAAATGTTGGGAATTTGAAAATTCGGCAATTTACTGATTTCGGCAATTTGAAAATTAGTGTTTTAAAATTTCAGGAATTTAAAAATTCGACAATTTACTATATATGGTAAATTGAAAATTCGGCAATGTACTGTTTTCGGGAATTCGAAAATAAGTGTTGTAAAATTTGGGAAATTTGAAATTTCGGCAATTTACTTTATTGGGTAATTTGGAAATTCGGCAGTTTACGGTTTTCGGAAATTTGAAAAATAGTGTTTTAAAATTTCAGAAATTTGAAGGTTCGACAGTTTACTATATTTGGTAATTTGTAAATTCGGCAATTTACTGTTTTTGGCAATTTGAAAATTAGTATTTTAAAATTTCGAAAATATGAAAATTCGGCAATTTACTGTTTTTGGGATTTTAAAATTTGTGTTTTAAAATTTCGGAAATTTGAAAATTCGACAAATCACTATATTTGGTAATTTGAAAATTAGGCAATGTACTGTTTTCGGTAATTTGGAAATAAGTTGTTTTAAGATTTCAGGAATTTAAAAATTCGACAATTTACTATATATGGTAATTTGTGAATTCCGCAATTTACTATTTTCGGAAATTTGAAAAATATTGCTTTAAAATTTTGAAAATTTGAAAATTCGGCAATTTACTATATTTGGTCATTTGAAAATTAGTATTTGAAAATTTCGAAAATTTTAAAATTCGGCAATTTACTGTTTTCGGGATTTTAAAATTTGTGTTTTACAATTTCGGAAATTTGAAATTTCGGCAATTTACTGTTTTCGGGAATTTGAAAAATAGTGTTTTAAAATTTCAGGAATTTAAAAATTCGACAATTTACTGTTTTCCGAAATTTTTAATTAGTGTTCTAAAATTTCGGAAATTTAAAAATTCGGCAAATTACTGTTTTCGGAAGTTTAAAAAATATTGTTTTGAAATTTCAGGAATTTAAAAATTGGACAATTTACTGTATATGGTAATTTGAAAATTCGGCAATTTAATGTTTTCGGGAATTTGAAAAATAATGTTTTAAAATTTCAGGAATTTAAAAATTCGACAATTTACTATATATGGTACATTGAAAATTCGGCAATGTACTGCTTTCGGGAATTTGAAAATAAGTGTTTCAAAATTTTGGGAATTTGAAAATAAGTGTTTAAAATTTTTGGGAATTTAAAAATTCGTCAATTTACTATATTCTGTAATTTAAAAATTCGAAAATTTACTGTTTTTCGGAATTTGAAAATTACTGTTTCAAAATTTCGGGAATTTGAAAATTCGGCAATTTACTATGTTTGGTATTTTAAAAATTTGGCAATTTACTATGTTTGGTATTTTAAAAATTTGGCAATTTACTGTTTTCAGGAATGTGAAAAATAGTGTTTTAACATTTCGAAAATTTGAAAATTCGGCAATTTATTGTTTTCGGAATTTTAAAATTTGTGTTTTAAAATTTCGGAAATTTGAAAATTCGGCAATTTACTGTTTTCGGAAATTTGAAAAATAGTGTTTTAAAATTTCAGGAATTTGAAAATTCGACAGTTTACTATATTTGGTAATTTGAAAATTCGGCAATTCACTATATTTGGTAATTTGGAAATTCGGCAATATACTAGTTTCGGGAATTTGAAAATAAGTGTTTAAAAAATTTGGGAATTGAAAAATCAGTGTTTAAAAATGTTGGGAATTTAAAAATTCGGCAATTCACTGTATTCGGTAATTTAAAAATTCGACAATTAAAGTGAAAATGAGTGTTGTAAAATTTCGGAAATTTGAAATTTCGGCAATTTACTGTTTTCTGGAATTTGAAAAATAATGTTTTAAAATTTCAGGAATTTAAAAATTCGACAATTTATTATATTTTGTAATTTTTAAATTCGGCAATTTACCGTTTTCCGCAATTTACTATTTTCGGTTTTAAAAATTCGGCAAAAAAATATTAACGATTTTTCTGAAAATCAAAAATTCTCATTCTCTTCAAAAAATGCCCTCGATCCCAAAAAAGTTTGCAAAGTAAAGTTGTTCCTCCTTAAAACTCAATAGTTTAAAAATTTTTCAAAAAATTAGGTGATAAGAAATTAACATTTATTAAAATATTAAAATCAATCAAAATTTTTAAATTAAAATTCGTTATTATTAAAATCTAAATAACGTATTTAAAAAAAAAAAGAAAAAATAATATTAAAAAAAAAAATTTATATATTGAAAAGTGGTACATGAACTTTTTGTAAATCTTCTAAAAAGGAACAACTTTGGTGTGTGTAAAATTTTTTATTATCTCACGCACTTTTCGAAAAAAAAAAAATAATTTATTTTATGAAAAATCGGTACCATTTTGTTAATTTTCAATATTTTTTTTTAAATCTTCTTGCGCATTTCGAAAGAGTATAAAATTCATTCCTGAAGAAAAGTTAAATATCCTAAATAAATAATAAAAATATGAATTCATATAAATAATGAAAAATAAATTATAATAATATAGTACAACTTTTCTGGTAAGGTGATTATAATATCCATTTTTAGAATTTTCTAGCCTTGACCTTACAAGGTAGGAAGTCTTTACATGATACTAAATTCGTCATGAAATAGAGAAGGTCGCTTTTATTTAGTATTTTTTTATTTCCATATAAAAAAATCTGATATTAATAATTAAAATAAAAAAAACTAATTTTATAAGATCACTTTGTCTAATTTAAGAATGCTTCAATTTTTAAACGGAGTTTGAAATTGTTTAATTTCTGTCGCTTCAAATTTAAATTAATTAACTTTGAAAGTTTCTAATTAGTGAAATAGTTTAATTTTCCACCAAATAGTTGAAATTTCCAACAAAATGATTGAATTTTCAACCCGAAAATATGATTTTTTAACGAAAAAGTCAATTTTCTACCAAATAGTTTAATTTTTCACCAAATAGTTGAATTTTTAAACAAAAGATGAATTTTTCACCAAAAGGACTAAGGTTCTACCAAAAAAATGGAATTTTCAATCCGGAAAAATGATTTTTCAACAAAAAAGTTCATTTTTTATCAACTATTTAAATTTTTAAATACATAGTTTAATTTTTTGCCAAAAAGGTAATTTTTAAATAAATAGTTTACTTATCTCAAACATTCTTGAATTTTCAAGTTAAATCAAGAATTTTCTATAAAAAAGTTGAATTTTTAATCCAAAAATATAATTTCTCAACAAAATACTTAATTTACAAACAAATAGTTGAATTTTCAACTTTAATGTTAAATCTTCAATCAAAACAGATTAATTTTGGACCAAAAGAGATGAATTCTCAATCCAGAAAGTTGAATTTACTACAAAAAAAAAATCGATAAAACACATGAATTTTTAACAAAATAGTCGAATTTTCTACTAAAAAATATTAATTTCTGACAAAAAAGTTAATTCGGTAACAAATAGTTGAATTTTCAGCTGAAAAATATAAATTCTTACCTAAAATTATCAAATTTCAACCGAAAATGGAGTAGTTACATTTTCAGTTACAAAAAATTAATTCTCGATAAAAAAAAAGACTTTTCAACAAAATAGTTAAATTTTCAACAACAGTTCAGTGGAAATGTTTTTCTTTCTTGGTTCAAAATTCGACTTTTTCGTTTCAAAATTGATCACTTTTGTTAACATTTTTTTTATTTCAAATTAAAATATTTTTTGATTCAAATAATATCAACTATTATATTTTTCGTTGAGAATTCATCTATTTTTGTTGAAAATTCATGTATTTTGTGAAAAATTAAACTATTTTATTTGGTTTAAAAGTAACTTTTTTATTTAAAATGTATATTTTCGGTTTGAAAATGCAACCGTTTTTCAGAAAATTCGTCTTTTTGGTTTGAAAATTCAGCAATTTACTGGGCATTTTTTTTCTTTCTTGGTTTAAAATTTGGCTTTTTTGTTTCTAAATATATCTCTTTCAGTAATAAAAATTTGTTGTTGAAAATTCAACTCTTTTGTTGAAAATTCGTCTTTTTTGGTTGATTTCAATTGTGAATTCAATTATTTGTGTAGAAAGTTTAACTAGTTGCTTGAAAAATTTCGAACATTTTTGTTGAAAAGTCAACTTTTTTTTGAAAAGTGTTGATTTAGGTGGGGAAATTCATCTATTTTGTTAAAAACATTTCTGAAGAGGTTTCAGCTATTTTTTTTTCTTCTCTGGTTGAATATTCAACTACTTGGTTGAAAGTCGATCTGCTTTGTTAAAAATCCAGTTGCTTGTTTGAAGATTCATAATTTTAGTTGAAAATTCATCTCTTTGGTTACAAATTTTACTATTTTGTTTTAAGATCGTTTTTTCCGATGGGGGGGGGGGTAAATATTTTGCTGGAAAATTAAGCTATTTGGTTGAAAATTAACTTTCTGGTTGAAATGTAATCTATTCGTTATAAGTATTCAAACATTTGGTTGAAAATTAACTTTTGTGTTGGAATTTAACTTTTTTGTTGAAAGTTTGTCTTTTTGACTTGAAAATTCATTTCTTCCGGCAAAAAATTTCATATTTTTTAGTTAAAAATACAACTGTTTGGTTAAAAAATGTGACTGAAAAATCCTACTTTAACTTATGCCTATTTTTTTAATTTAGTTTATATAATTATAAGTAACGTAACTGTAACTAGTTACCTTTTTTCGATAAGTAACATAACTTTTACTAATTACTGAAAAAAAGTAACTTATCCAAGACTGGTTGTAAATGAAACTGTTTGGTTGAAAATTAAATGTTTCTATTCATTGAAAATCCAACTATTTGAAAAATTCATTTTTCTGGATTGAAAATTAACTTTTTTGTTGAAAACTCATCATTTCGGGTTTAAAATTCCACTGTTTTCTCAAACATTCAACTTTTTAGCTTAAAAATGGACTATTTGGTTCAAAATTCAACTTTTTGGGTTGAAGATTAATCTTTTATGGTAGAAAAGTCATCTTTTTTTGGCTAAAATAAGTGAATAAATAAATTTGAATTTTTCAAATTTTAATCTAACATTGTTTTATTCCGATTATAAAAAATTCGACTTTAAAAATGTTACAAGATTAAAATGCTGGTCTCTGATTATTAATGGCCAGGGACAATCAAAAATTAGCTTGAAAAAAATCTTGGAAAAAGTAAGGGAATTTTGAGAATGAAGTTTTGCGGCCACCCTGTTTATAGACAATAAAAAAGAACGTTGAAAGCCGAGGGACTTTGTTTTGAACAGGTGCATTTGCACATGTCTGATATTATATGAGAATATAATAGGAAGGTGTAGACAAGGAACATAAGAGGGAGTAGAATGACATTCTCCAGATTTGCATATTGATGAGTTTGCTGTAAAAGACGTATTTTCTCAAGTATACATTGAAAAATTTGCAATTGTTGACAAGAAAATTTCAAATGCAAACAAACATTTTATATTTACATACAGATTAGGGTAGGCCCAAAAAAATTCAAGAACTCTAAAAAAATACGATGCCTAAAAGTAGTGCACTGGGACCCCCATAAAGTGTGCTGAATGTGGGATCGATCGATTTAAAGCTAGGTAACGAGCGAGGGGAAAATAGGATTTAAAAAATTATTATCTTAAGAGTTTTAAAGGTACTTTGAATTTGAATTTTTTTTTTCTAAATATTTGGGGGTGTCTAGAGTCTTCCCAATTTCGGTTAGATTTTAGGATACTATTCTCCACGAGATAATTATGTTTTAATATACTCCTGCAATTAAATGTTATTGTTTGCGCCCATGAGAACATAAACATTTTTTTTGCACTTGAGGCCTTTCTTGGGATCAAAATAAACTAAAAAAATTCAAGATATTTAGGGATCAAAACTGTATTTATGAGTTCATTATGATCCCAAAGAAAGCACTCAAGTGACAGAACGCACTTCGTCAAATCAAACATATTAAAGTAATAATGCGAATAAAAGCGAATTACGTCAGGTCATTTAATTTTACAAAAAAGGCGAAGATTGTGTAGGAGGAGTTGAATTACATTAACCAAATGTGAACTCCGTGCGGAAATAAAAAGATCAGTCAACGCCTACGCTTTATTGAAATAATTTTGGAACGTTCCGAATTATTGTTCTAAATTAAAATGTCTTTTGAGTTTGGAAAGGACACGAACTTTCAGGAGTTCCAAATTTAGAAATGATATAAATTTTGAAGGAACATAATTTTAAAAAATGACTCGTGTTTTAAGAAAATATCTGAGATTTTTTACAAGGGCCATATAATAATAATTATTATCATTATTTTTCTGACAGATTACAAGTATCTATCATTTTTATACAAAATACTAATAATTAAGATTTGTTATGGCCTTTGAGTTAAAGTTCCATCAGAACCACGGCCTAAACCTTCTTTTTTATTAAAAAAACCTGGACATTCTTAAAAGTAAAGAAAAGATTCTTTATTTGTTACCATCATTCGAAAACTACCGGCAAATTATTAAAAATTGACAAATTTGTAGTAGGTATTCAGGATTTTCTTTATTTTTTTATTCAACGTAAGAGTTCTTGATCTTTCAAATGATTTCAGAAAAATTGAAAAATTTGGTAAAGTTAAAAAATGGCGGCTGTTTATTCAAAATTCTTGAAATAGAATTTTCTCAAAAAACTCATTTTTTTACCTTTTTTATAAAGAGTTGGTAATAAAATATTAAATATCACACACACATATATTATGTTTCTTAAAAGGTAAGAAATTTGCAGACATTTTAAATTTACAATACTTACTTTTTATAATTCACAGCACAGATTAATTTTTTTGTTGTAATTTACTTTATTTATACACTCAATTCCGATATAAGACCCCCCCCCCGACTTACGCTATTCCTAGAACTAATGGCATCCACAGTTTCGTGATGAGAGGAGCCGCGAGACCGAAAGAGAGGATGTGCTCAGTCAAGCGTGACAAACAGCTCGAGGGCCGCACTCTCAATGCGTTAGTTGCATCACGTTGCATCATGCGTCCAAATCCAACAGAAATAATTCATGCCACCCTGCCTATTTACGTTTGGATTCATCCATTTTAGGATCAAGACCAAGGCAAGACATACTCGAAACTGGCCTTATATCGGGAGTTCAGTGTAACTAATATAGATAAGAGAATATAATTTTTTTTCTAACAGTATGAACTCGAATAAGATTAAATAAATTGGTGCTTGTAATTTTTGTCTAGTTACTGATGAAAATTTAATTTTTAAACCCCTTTTAGAAAATTTTAAACTCTCTTTTTCCATTTAGAACAATATCGCGAGTCCTTTCTAAAGTCGTAAATCACTTTTGCAACAAAACCATGAAAATATAGCAAACTGAAGGGAAAGTGTGTTTTACACTTTTACATGTGACTGATAAATAGTTCCGCTACAACTGTATGTCGTCATTGGCGAATAATAAATAAAGTAGTATAAAATAAAAATAATAAATGAAGTAGCACTTTCACTCATTAATTTGTTGATATAAAAATAAATAGAGTGGGGCAAAATATCCACCAGGTTACAACACTTAAAAAAATTGTTTATTTTTATATCAACAAATTAATGAGTGAAAGTGCCACTTCAAGATTAAAAATACATGGAAAAATTATTTAAAAATTTTTGGTAGGGGATATACGTAAAAACAATTCGTCGTTACAATTTTTTTCAATCTAAAGTCAGTATTAACGTTATAGACAAATTTAATTTAAAAAATGCATATCTGAGCCATTTCGCGCTCAAAAAAACTTCGTTCTTTTAACAAAATGTATAAAAAATTTGTCGGAAATAATAATTGTGAATTTTTAAAATAAATTTGACAAACAAATACAAAATTTCGTCTATTCAAATACAGTGTGAAGATTGAAAGACCACTGCATTTAGAAGCACAAACATATAAAGTCACCATAACCAGTAAAATTTTAATTGTTTAAAGAAACGTTTTCAGACCTTTCAAAAATAACCAAGTCGCGGATTTTTTAGTAAAATTGTTTACATCAAAAACAATTGTGGTTCATTGATAAAATAACATAAGAAAAGTACATGGCCAATTTGTTTAGCGTTAATTCTGTCGAAAAAACGAAATCTGCCATTTTTATTTATAAAATTTATGTTTTTAAATAACAAATTATATCACCTGAAAAAGTCTCATAATAAATAGGGGTCTTTTTAATTATTAGCAGTCGATTTCCTAAAAAAAAACTACATCCACTTGTTGAAAAATAGTAAAGCTATGAATTTGTTTAAAAATTGTTTGTACAATGAAAAATTACTGTTCTCTAATTAAGTATCGTAAGGTTAGGATTTTCCCAACTTATTTAGAGTTAATTTTGTTGAAAAAACTAAATCTGCTGAATGAAAATTGACGAAAATCTGTATTGGCTAATAACATTTATTTTGATAAATAACAAATATTATCGCCTGACAAAATCTCCTGATAAATAGGGTACTTTCTGAGTCACTGCCGATCGATTTTGTAACAAAAAACAGCATCCATTTTTTGAAAAGTAGTCAAGTTGTGAAGTTGTTTATAAAATTGTTTATAGAATAAATAATTATTTTAGTTTGGTAAAATATCATATACGAAGAATTTTTTTAAGTGACTTAAAATGTATATATAAAATATAATAACCATTTTTTAATTGTTTAAAAAAATTCAATTTGCTTACACAATTATTTTTTCTCCGAAATATTTTTAAAATCGTATTTTCTGAATAAAACATAAAATTGAAGGATTTTGAGGGGTAGTAAATTTTGCTAAAAACTTTATGTCATTGTCTAAAAAATTAATTATTGTTCACTTTCAAATTCCCTTCAAATTAAGTATGGATGGTTTACATATTTGTTGGTGTACTATTAAATAAATCATAAGAGCCATGATAAAATGTTAATTATAAAAGTATATTTTTCATTGTATTCTTCATATTTTTACTATATTTACCATGATTTTTTTATAAAAAAAGTACATTTAATAATAAAAATTATGATTCAAGTTTCGACATTTTCTTTGAGCAGCTTTGTTAAAGACGAAATGCTTTATTTCAGGTTATTTATAACAAATAAAACAATAAAAACATTACTTTAGCCAACTTTGTACACAATTAGTACAATTTATTTATAATAATTTGCATAATAAAAAGCATAATACAAAAACTGGTTGAGCAAATAAAAATTATTTAAACAAATAGAAATTTGTTAAACATTACAAGAAATGTATCAAAGTTATGTAAGTATTCAACAATAACTAGTATAGGATACCAATTTGAGAACAAAGTGAACATCTCTGGCTCGATTTGAAGAAACTTTGAAAATAAACAATAATTGTTTAAATAATTACATAGATAATGTTTTAAAAAAAAAATTTTACTAACAATTACCAACTAATACATTTCATGCAGAAAATACGACTATTTTTGACATTTTTTTTGGGAATAATAAGTATAATAATAAGTTATATCTATTTAAAAAATTAAAAATTGTGTAAAAAGTCATAGGGGGTACTCAAAATTTCCATTCGTAATTATTCCGATTAAAAAGGCGGCAGAAAATGCTAAAAATTAAAAATAATGCGTAAAAATGCAGTTTTTACATTTTTGGGTCATATACAAAAATTTGGCAACTTTCGATCAAACCCTGAATTATTGAAAAACGTATTTCTGCTTTTTCCAGAAAACATTCACCAAAGAATTACACTATCTTCCCATTCAAATCTATATTCAATAATCGGCTTAAAAGATTATATCTCGAAGGTTGATACTTTATGGTATCTTGAACACGGAAGAAAATATAAGCTGTCTATGATACCAGCAGATTACTTCACTCATTGATAAAAACATAAATAATATCTGAATGTTTTACATATAATTTCATCTTCGAAATTTTAATCTGTAATCAACTTTGGAAGAAATAGATTCTTTTCAGGAATTAAAACATTTTATTGTGCGAAGGATATCTTTTTGTACATCGTTTTGTAACCCCTGGTGGCAAAATTTGTACAAAAAAGTACAAAAGACTAAAGCCATTTTTACATGAATCTATAAATAAATACAATAAACTACAATGAAAATTACAGGAAAGTACAACTTTTTGCTATTTTTGGGACGAATTTTGTACTTTTTTTGTATTTTATTGTAGTTTTAATTTCCTACAAGAATGTACAAAAAGTACAACTACAAGAATCGTCAGGAATTTACAGGTTTTGCAGTCAAAAAATTGTTCTTTTTCGACCTATGATGATTTCAATGACATATATGGTGTCCACTCGATTGCCATATATTTGAAAAAAAACTTTAAACGTAAGGTTTTTTGTTGTTTAATAACGATTATTCATTATTGTCTTTTAATATTTTACCATTCCTTTAAAGTTTAGACATAGAAGCTTTTTTTTTAGTAGCGATCATGTACAAATCTTAATTTAACATTATCTCATTGCAACATTCTAAATATTTGTCATACTAGATCGAAAAAGAACTTTTTGGTTGCAAGCCCTGTAAATTCTTGTAGTTATACTTTTTTCTTTAATTCTTTTAGGAAATTGAAACTCCAATGAAATACAAAAAAAGTACAAAATTCGTCAGAATCATAGAAAAAAGTTCCCGTGATTTTTTTGTGTAATTTATTGTATTTATATGTATAGATTCCTGTAAAAATGGTTTAAATTTTTTGTACTTTTTTGTGAAAATTGTCTCACCAGGGTTGTTAGATTCTACAATAAACTATCAAGATTTTATGCAACATAATTTTCAGTACAGTTATTCAATATTTCGACTTTTGTGAAATCTTGTATTATTTGGTGAAGATTTGTAATTTTCTACAATAATTAACGTAAAATTAAAAGTGTGTTTATGACGTCAAACACCCAAATTACCAAAAATGTGGAATCCTGTAATTTTCTGTAATACCTTGTAGATTTTTACAACAAAGTAAAAAAATATTAATAAACAGTTATACAAATTTTTGAATTGTAGAAGCTTATACTTTATTGTTGATTTTTTCACATTTCTACAAGAACATACGAGAAAAAATGAGACCATTTTATTTCATTGTATTTTATTGTTAAATTTTGTATATTTTATTACGAAAAAGTTATGTTCTAACAAAAAATTACAGCTGTAGAAATGTTGTACTTTTTTGTAAACATTTTTTTTCACCAGGGACGATATTAAATATATATTTCAATATAGGATAATGGCCCCAGTAGTGGGCCACCGACCTAAAATGAGCCATCTTATATAAAATAATTGTACTTAATTATTATTTAATAAATATTTATAATGATTATTTATTAGGATCATTATTCTTCTTGAGGATTTCGAATATTATTGAATAAATATTTATCGTCGTTACCTTACTTATGAAGAAAACAGGGTTGCTACAGGTCAGGGAATTTAAAACTGGTCAGGAAAAATCAGGGAAAAACTGAGAGAGTCCGGGAATTTTTAATAAACTGAAGTTGAAATTTATAATATTATGTATGATTATTGTTCAGACTTCACACTCTTTCCCTGTTTTTCCCCTTTTATATATCTTTTATATATTTTTGAAAATATTTTCAAGTCCATTAAAATCTTTGAAATCTGTTAACATCCGTTGAAATCCATTGAAATTTGTAAAATCCCCACAAATATTTCGAATAATTGGAGGTCCTATAAATCTTAATATTCTCGCCTTGAATTGTTGAAATCCATAGAAATCCCTTGAAATAAAATTTAATTTATTCTGTAAAGTATAAATCCTTTGAAATCCCTTGAATATGAATTGAATTAAACTTATTCATCAAAATTCTCCAGAAAAAACGTTATAATCTTTAGAAATCGATGAAATCCCTTGAAATCCTTGAAAATGTAATAAAATCCTTGAAATGTTGTGAAATTCTTTCAAATATCTTAAAATCCCTTTAAATCTGTGGAATCGTAAAGAATCCCTTGAAATTCAAAGAAATTTCATTTATTTCTTAAAGTTCTCTAGAAATCCCTTGAAGTCTTTGGAAATCCTACAAAATTATTTGAAATCCCTTGAAACCTTTGGAAAACGTGAAAATTCTTTTGAAAAAGTATAAATCATTTTAAAGGCTTTGAAAATAATTTGAATTAAACTTATTTATTACATTTCTCTTAAAAACCCGTTTTAATCCATAGAAATCTTTGAAATCTCTTGAAATCCTTAGAGCTTTAACAAAAACGTTAAATCTTGTGAAACTCATTGAAATACCTTAAAATCTTTCGAAATCTTTGGAATCGCTAGGAATCCCTTGAAAAGTAATTTAATTTATTTTCCAAAGTTCCCAAGAAATCGCTTGAAATCTCTTGAAATCCTTTGCAATACCGTTCGAACATATTTTAAATCCTCTAAACTCCCTCGAAATGTTTCAAAATTCCTTGAAATCCCTGAAAATATTTTTTAATCTCTTGAAAACTGATGACAGCTTTTTTTTTAAGAGTTGAAATATTTGGAAAACCCTTACAATATGTTTAAAAGTCTTAAAATCCGTGGAAGCCCCTCGAAATTTGTTCCAATCCCTTGGAATCCCTTAAATCCTCCTGATATGTTTGGACATCTTTAAATTGCAGTGAAATTTTTATAGCATCTGACGAAATCGCTTGAAGTCCAGGAGAATTCTCTGGAATTCTTATTAAATTAAACTTATTCATTAAAGTTCTCTAAAAAATGCTTAAATCCCTATAAATCTTCGAAATCTTTTAATCATGTGAAATTCTTCGAAATACCTTAAAATCCCTTGAAATCTTTGAAATCACTAGAAATCCCTGCAAATTTAATTCATCTTCCAAATTTCATTTAAAATTTCTTGAAATTCTTTGGAATCCCTTAAAACCTCCTGATATGTTTGGAAATCTTTAAAATGCCGTGAAATTTTTATAAAATCTGACGAAATCGCTTAAAGTCCATGGGAATTCTCTCGAATTCCTTGAAATTCATTCAAATTTGTCGAAATTCTACGTTAAATAAATAAATAAATCTTTCGTTTATACTTTATATATTGTTCGCATCAACTCATTCAATATACACTGGAACCTGGATTGAATATAATTCGAGCTTGGCCTGCAATTGGCTTTGAAGCTATATTCAGGGCCTCCAAACGTAAAAGGTCAGTGGTGTGTGAACCATTTCCTAATATTACGCAATATCCGCGCATGAGTACCCGCGCACTGCTCCTTTGTCCCTATGCTGCTGGTGTTTCACGCTTGATTGAATACCCTCTTTTGATCCCGAGGGGCTCCACTCTCAGCCCGAAACCGCCGCGGCAACATTTCTCTGAATTAGTAAATCCGAGCTAACTAATTCCAGGTCTCAGTGTATTAACATTCATTATTTCTATACTGATTTTCTTATAATGGGTTTCTATCACGATTTTTCTAAAATCGCAGAAAATTATAAGGAATGCATTATAAGATAATCATTATAGACCTATACTGAATTTCCTGTAATGTTTTTCGTAATGGAAGGAATACAAGGTATTGTAGAAGATTACATGGAATTGCATGAGATTGCATGAGATTGCATGAGATTGCATAAGATTGCAGGGAGAATGTACACCAGATTGCAGGAATAATTAGCCCCTTTTTAAGCGAACATTTAACTATTCCATTTTTGGTTCAAAAGTTATCTTTTTGAGTTAAAAACTCAATTATTTGTATGGAAGTTAATGTATTTTTTTCAACATTCGTCTTTTTTGTTAGGTGTTAGGAAATTAATCTTCTTGAATAAAAATTCTTTTTGGTTAAACATTTAACTGTTTCTTTGACATTTTTTTTTCGTTCAAAAACTAATTCTTTAAACTTAAAATCTATCCTTTTTAGTTGAAAATCCCCCCTCAAATCGTCGTAATGTGTTGATAATTCAACTGTTTTGTAGAAAATAGGTATTTTTATAGGTCCTTTTTGCCTAGCAAGTAAACTGTTTTGTTGAAAATACGTCTCTTTGGGCTGAAAATTTGCCTGTTTAGGTAGAAAATTTAACAATTTGGTTGACATTTTTTTCCTCTTGTGACTAAAATATCTTTCTTGGTTCAAAATTCTACTCTTTTGTTGAAAAAACTTTTTTTTAATGGAATAAAAAAGCATCTTTTGCAGTAAAAATTTTAGCCTTTTTGTTAAAAATCCAACTGTTTGGTCAAAATTAATCTGTTTTTGGTTGAGGATTCAACTCCTTTGTTAAAAATTGATTTTTTTAATGCTAAACATTCATCATTTTAATTGAAAATTTATTTTTTCAGTAGAAAGTACATATTTTTTCTTTAAAATTGAACTATTTTGTTGTTAATTAAACTTTTTGGTTAAAGAAAGTTCAACTATTTTGTTGAAAATTCGTCTTTTTAGTATACAGATTCATCTCTTTTTATAGAAATGTTATCTTTTTTGTTAAAAATTTAACTGATTTGTTAAAAATTAATCTGCATTGGTTAAGGATTCAAATTTTTTTTTTTAATTTGTCTTTTTTGGTTGAAAAATGAACTCTTTTGTTGAAAATTCTTTTTTTTGTTTGATGAAATTTCAACTATTTTGTTGAAAATTCGTCTTTTTAGTATACAGATTCATCTCTTTTTGTAGAAATGTTATCTTTTTTGTTAAAAATTCAAGTAATTTGTTAAAAATTAATCTGCTTTGGTTAAGGATTTAAATATTTTGTTAAAAATTTGTCATTTTTGGTTGAGAAATGAACTCCTTTGTTGAAAAAATTTTTTTCATGAAGATTCATCGTTTTAGTTGAAAATTGATTTCTGTGGTTAAGATTTTGACTATTTTGTTGAAAATTCTTTTATTTTGTTGAAAATTGATCTTTTTTGTTTTTGAAAATTCGGCCATTTGGTTGAAAATTCATCCTTGCATGTTGAAAATTTAACTGTTTAGTTAAAAATGCAACTATTTTGTTGAAAATTTTTTGTTGTTTGATGAAAATTCAACTATTTTGTTGAAGATTCGTCTTTTTAGTATACAGATTCATCTCCTTTTGTAGAAATGTTATCTTTTTTGTTGAAAATTCAACTGATTTGTTAAAAATTAATCTGCTTTTGTTAAGGATTCAAATATTTTGTTAAAAAATTTGTCTTTTTTGGTTGAAAAATGAACTGTTTTGTTGAAAATTAATTTTTTATGAAGATTCATCGTCTTAGTTAAAAATTTATCTCTTCAGTTCAAATTTTAACTATTATGTTGAAAATTCTTTTATTTTGTTGAAAATTGATCTTTCTTGTTTTTGAAAATTCGGCCATTTGGTTGAAAATTCATCCTTACATGTTGAAAATTTCACTGTTTAGTTAAAAATTCAACTATTTTGTTGAAAATTCGTCTTTTTAGTATACAGATTCATCTCATTTTGTAGAAATTTTATCTTTTTTGTTAAAAATTCAACTGATTTGTTAAAAATTAATCTGCTTTGGTTAAGGATTCAAATATTTTGTTAAAAATTTGTCTTTTTTGGTTGAAAAATGAATTCTTTTGTTGAAAATTAATTTTTTATGAAGATTCATCGTCTTAGTTAAAAATTTATTTCTGTGGTAAAAATTTTAACTATTTTGTTGAAAATTCTTTTATTTTGTTGAAAATTGATCTTTTTTGTTTTTAAAAATTCGGCCATTTGTTTGAAATTCATCCTTGCTTGTTGAAAATTTAACTGTTTAGTTAAAATTCAACTATTTTGTTGAAAAGTTAATTCTTTGCTAAGAAGTTATCTTTTTTAGCCAGAAATTCGTCTTTTGGGATAGAAAATTCGTCCTTTCGCATTGAAAATTAATTTTTTTTTTGTAGAAAAGTCTTTGGTGGAAAATTCAGTTGTCTTATAAAAAATTCGTTATTTTAGCTTGAAGATTCAACTATTTGGTTAAAAATTCCACTGGTTATGGTCGAAGTTTAACCTTTTTCGTTTGAAAATTCGATCATTTGTATGAAAATTTGTTTATGTGGGTTTAAAGCTCAAGTCTTCCTTGAAAATTCATCTCGTTTTGTGGAAAATTAATCTTTTATGTTTTAAAATTCAACCATTTCTTTGAAAAATCTATATATTTTCGACTTGAAATCTGATGTATTTCATATTGAATTCAATATGGTATACCTATACATTATTATTATCCCATTATGCCAAATCCCTTTCGGAGAAGGCGTAACTCACTCGATTCTAGCATCGTTATACAGCCGGGGATCAACATTAATTTTATTTAATAGAATTTATTTCTTTATTATTCCTCTATTTTCGTGAAAAGTGCTTAAGATAGATTTAGAAACATTTTTTGCATTCACATTAATGATCTCATAGGTTTAAGGTTGTTTTTATATGCCTGAAAGAAAAATTTATAACGCTCAGAGAAAATAAAAAATTGATCAGGGAAAAGTCAGGGAAATTCATTTAATATTTGAAATTGGAAGTTTATTGCAACCCTGAAAAAGGTTTTGGTTCAAGATAGTATAGGCTTAATTTAAGGTGTAACATAATTAAGCTATAACAAATCTTAGATTTTTTTGTTCTATTTTTTCTAATACTTCAGAGGGAGCTATTTGATCAGTTTAATTATTCGAGAGTTTGTAAGCAATTTAAAAAGTATAAAATAAAATATAAACAAGGTATTAAAAAACTACGAAAGAACTTTGTCATAAGGTCGGAACATCGTGCATCTAACATCAATGACAAATCGTGCAAAGAATCAAAATGTTGACTTTGATCGAATTGACTTTAAGGAAAGGAAATAGTTTCTAGAGGTGTCATTGAATAATTATTGTAAATTACCATTTTCAGTATATGGTTTGAAATTTTTAATTTTAAATTTCTATAAATTCATCCAGATTGTATAAAATATTGTCGATTTTTTAAATGAAATGTTTTTTTTGGATTATCATATAATTTTTTTTAAATTCCTTATACTTAGGTTTGCAAATATAATTTTTTTTATTCAAGTTGTGTTTCACTTGATTTTTATTCCTTTCCGGTATAATGCTCAAAAGTCAAGACAACACCAATATATCGAGGAAGGAAGTTACACTTGAATCAGAATAATACCTCGCCCCCATATAAATGAGGAATTTTATGAGATATACGATTCCTAAAAATAGAATAAGAAGGAAAAAATAAACTGAGGGACAGAAAAGTAGGTTCTGTAATCAGTTTTTGTAATTGAAAGATCATTAAGGTAGGTTCGATAGAGGTCAGTATGATAATGGGGTTAGTTTGATAAAGAGAAAATTTGGAACGAAAAACAAATTAGTTATTAACAGAAGCGGCGGAGTCTTTTTTTCTAGGTGGGGACAGGGGCATAGACTTACAATATTAAATTACACAATTTGTACATAGTATAATAATATTATACTGTGTACAAATTTTACATAAATCATAAATAATACATAAACAATAAATAGTAAATAATTTCACAAAGATATAAAAAAATTTGCAAAGATTTAAGGTAGATTTCAAAGATTGCACTAAGATTTCGCAAAAATTTGAAGGTTTCGTAAAGATTTCCGATAGTTTGAAAATATTTCACAACAATTTCAATCTTTTTCCGAAAATTTCACAAAGAATTCGGATAGATTTAACAGATTTCACAAAGATTTTCGATAGATTTCAAAGATTACACAAAGATTTTAATAATTTCACAAATATTTCGCAAAAATTTCAAATATTTAGCACAGATTTCGGATAGATTTATAAGATTTCACAAAAACTTCAATGATTTTTCAAAGATTTCACAACGATTTAAATAATTTCACAAATATTCTCAGATATTTCTGAAATATTTCAAATATTTCGCAAAGATTTCCAAAGATTTCAGAATGATTTGACGAAGATTTCAATGATTTCCCCAAGAGTTCACAAATATTTCGCAAAGATTTCAGATAGATTTCAAAGATTGCACAAAGATTTTAATGATTTCCAAAAGATTTCACAAAGATTTCAATAATTTCAAAAATATTTCAAAAATATTTCAAATATTTCGCAAAGATTTCCAAAAACTTCAGAAAGATTTCACAAAGATTCTAAATGATTTCCCAAAGATTTCAAAGATTTCACACAGATTTCAAATATTTCGCAAAGATTTCAGATAGATTTCAAAAATTGCACAAAGATTTCAATGATTTCCAAAATATCTCATAAAGATTTAAAAGATTTCGGATAGATTTAAAAGATTTCACGAAGACTTTCATGATTTCAATAATTTCACAAATATTACCAAACATTTCAAAAATTTTTGAAATATTTTGAAAAGATTTCCAAAGATATCAGAAAGATTTCACAAAGATTTCAATGATTTTCTAAGGATTTCTAAGATTTCAAATATTTCACAAAAATTTCAGATAGATTTCAAAGAGTGCACAAAAATTTCAATGATTTTCCAAGGATTTCACAAAGATTTCAAAAATTTCACAAATATTATCAAATATTTAAAAAATATTTCGCAACGATTTCCAAAGATTTCACAAAGATTTCTATGATTTCCTAAAGATTTTTAATATTCAGCAAAGATTTCGGATAAATTTAAAAGATTTCAATTATTTCACAAAAATTTCAGACAGATTTCAAAGATTTCCCAAAGATTTCAATAATTTCACAAATATTCTCAGATATTTCAAATATTTCGCAAAGATTTCCAAAGATTTCAGAAAGATTCTAATGATTTCCCAAAGATTTCAGAGACTTCACAAAGAATTCGAATATTTTTCAAAGTTTTCAGATAGATTTCAAAGATTGCGCAAAGATTTCAATTATTGGAATAAGTTCACAAATATTACAAAAATTTTCAAGTATTTTGAAAAGATTTCCAAAGATATCAGAAAGATTTCAATGATTTTCTAAGGATTTCTAAGATTAAAAATATTTCACAATAATTTCAGATAGATTTTAAAGAGTGCACAAAGATTTCAATTTATTTCCAAGGAGTTCACAAAGATTTAAAAAATTTCACAAATATTATCAAATATTTTAAAAATATTTCGCAACGATTTCCAAAGATTTCACAAAGATTTCTATGATTTCCTAAAGATTTTTAATATTCGGCAAGGATTTCGGACAGATTCAAAAGATTTGACAAAGATGTAAATTATTTCACAAAAATTTCAAAAAGATTTCAAGGACTGCACAAAGATTTCAATGATTTCCAAAAGATTTCAATAATTTCACAAATATTCTCAGATATTTCAAATATTTCAAAGATTTCCAAAGGTTTCAGAAATATTTTACAAAGATTCTAATGATTTCCCAAAGATTTCAAAGACTTCACAAAGATTTTCGAATATTTTGCAAAGTTTTCAGACAGATTTCAAAGATTGCACAAAGATTTTAATGATTTCCTAAATATCTCATAAAGATTTTAAAGATTTCGGATAGATTTAAAAGATTTCACAAAGACTTCAATGATTGGAATAATTTCACAAATATTACAACATTTTTCAAGTATTTTGAAATGATTTCCAAAGATATCAGATAGATTTCAATGATTTTCTAAGGATTTCTAAGATTTCAAATATTTCACAAAAATTTCAGATAGATTTCAAAGAGTGCACAAAGATTTCAATGATTTTCCAAGGATTTTACAAAGATTTCTATGATTTCCTAAAGATTTTTAATATTCAGCAAAGATTTCGGATAGATTTAAAAGATTTCACAAAGATTTCAATTATTTCACAAAAATTTCAGGTAGATTTTTAAATAAATTCAAACGATCCGATGAATTTAATCATTCGATTTCAGCGGAGGAGGGAGGGGGGTCAATACTTTTCCCCTACCTGTTCGATTTTCGTTTGGGGGGGGGGGCATTGCCCTCTGTGCCCCTGTGTTAATGCCCCTGTGTCTGTGTTAATATTGACTAATCCTCCACCTTCTCTGGTTATTAACTTTTTTTGTTCAGACATAAAGATTGTATCTCTTAGTATTTGTAGAAAAAGATAACTGTAATTAGTTATTGCTTTAATCAACTATTCTTAAAGAAACTGAGAAGCTTTTAGAAAACTGCAATTCGTAATTGTTTCATTAATTGTTTTTATTTGAATTTTTGCTATATAAAGCACCTTTTGTTGAGTTTTTTTTAGGTACAAAGGAAGTTATTATATTTTCCTTGAATTTCCGTTATTTTTTCGAAAATCGTTATTGTTTTAATGATAAATTATGACAGGGTGATTAAAATCAGACTCAGGGTAAGTGTGATGTCTGTTTTTTATTTTTATTTTTCATTGTGAAATACGAAAATCGGTTAACAGTTCGAGGTTTGCAGGAGAAGTTAATCATATCATATAAAAATAATACAATTTAAAATAGGTAAGTTTATCCACATGACGGAATCTTCTTACCAAATTAAAAATTTTATTTTTTATTTTCGTTAATATTCTTATAAATGAAAAAAATGAAAGCAAATATACATTATAGTAATCATTGGATGTTTAATTCACAGTTACGAAAGTAAAATCTTTTAAAATTTGGAATTTAGTGGGTTTTTTTCTGAGTGCCTCGTCGTCCCGAAATTCGGGATGAGTAGTCAAATATTTTTCAGAAGCAACTCCCTGAATTTGTTAGGACGACTAACCCGTAATGACTACCAAAAAAATTAAAAATATTCTAAAATTTTCTAAATTTGAAATTTTTCAGACCATTAATATAGTTCAAAAGTTATAATTAAAAACATATTCAAATGGGAATTTGAAAATTTTCACGATATATTTTTCATTTTTAACTATCCCAAATATTACGATTTTTCTCATTTTTAAATAAAAGTTTTTAGTATTTCGAGCTCTGAAACATTTTTAATATTGATTCAAATTAAAAATTTCGATCTTTCCAATTTTAAAAGCTTTGAATTAGTATTTCTTAAATTTTTTTTCATTATTTCATTGTTAAAAGCTTCCTCAGTTCTATATTTTCTCCATATTATTGAATGAAAAATTGTACATATTTTTTCAATACACTATACAACATTTTTATACTTTCACTGTTATCGTTTTTATTTTCATTTATATCATGCGAAATTTCTCCTGACATTTTCCAACAGAAATTTTTAAAGTTTCTTTTACAAAATATTGAAGACTCAATCAAAAGGAAAAGTTGAATTGAAAGATATAAAATTAAGAAGAAATTTATCTGAATATCAGAGAAAGCTTGATGGTTCATCATTTTAGTTGAAAACCTTTTTTTTTGTTCGAAAATTTAACTATTTTGTTGAAAGTTCTTTTTATCTGGTTGAAAATTAAATTTTGTACTGAAAATTTAACTATTCCAAATTTTATCGAAAATTCATTTATTTCATTGAAAACTCGTCTTTTCTGGTACAATATTAATTTTGTATGACTAATTCATCTTTCTTGATTGAAAATTTAACCATTTTGTTGAAAATTCGTCTTTTTGGTTTAAAAATTCATCTCTTATCGTAGAAATTTTATATTTTTTGGCTAAAAATGTAATTGTTTGTTGAAAATTAATCTGTTTTGGTTGATAATTCAACTATTTTGTTGAAAACTCGCCTTGTCAATCATATTTTTGTTTTTAACTGGAAATGTAACTAGTTCATTTTTGTTCAAAAATGGATCTTTTTACTTGAAAATTAATTTGGGATAAATAGAACTTTTGGTAGAAAATTCGTTTTTTGGCTTTACAATTCAACAATTTTGTTGTAAATAATCTTTTTTGCCAAAAATTTATATTTTCAGGTTGAAAATCGGACTGTTTTTGATAAAAATGAAAATATTTTTTAGTAGAAATATCAACTATTACACTTTTTGTTGATAATTTGACTTTTTGGTTGAAGATTTATTTCTTTGGTTGAAAAGTTAACTACTTTGTCAAAAATTCTTTTTTTTTTGTTATCGAAAACTAATTGTTTCAACTGAAAATTTAGTTATTCCATTTTTTTTTCAAAAATTATATTTTTGAGTTGAAACCAAATTCATGTATTTTCTTGAAACCTCATCTCTTTGGTTGCAATTTAGTTTTTTTGTTGTTAAAAACTGATTTTTTATATTATACAGGGTGTTCTAAATGTATGGGAACAGCAACATATCTTGAAAGGGAACCATTTTCGGAGAATATGACCAACACAAAAGTGGTAGTATTTTTCATGCCCGATCGAATGGTGACCTTCACCTAGACGTTGACCATGACCTTCATGTTCATTTCAAGGTCAAATTGATTTTTTAAAATGGGAACCCCTATTTTTGACCTGGGAAGGTCATGGCAAGGTCAAACAACGCGCAGCAGGATGACTCGACTGGCATGCATTTTTTAAGCAAATGTCCTGGTGAAAGTCCTGGTCAAAGTCAATGTCAAGGTCACCAATCGATCAGGGGTCGAAAATGCTACAACTCATACATTTTCTTCAAAAATGCATGTCGGTCGAGTCGTTCTGCTGTACGTTGTTTAACCTCCCCAGGTCAATTTTTGGATTGGTCAAGGTCATATCTGGACGAAAAAATTTCCGCTCTCTCAGTTCCCGGAGTCAAAAATAGGCGTTCCCATTTAAAAAAATCAATTTGACCTTGAAAAGGCCGTGAAGGTCACGGACAAGGTCACGATTCGATCGGGCCTCAAAAATGCTACAACTTTTGTGTTGGTCCCATAATTTTAGAACACCCACTATGTGGACTTAATATTTTTGGTAGTATACATTTTTCTTGCGTACGATCTTAAGACCCCCCCCCCCCCACACACACACTAACCATCATTAGAAACAGTAATGTTTTTGGATAACCCCTTACAAAATTCTGTGCGACTTTTGTCAGTAAAAGCCTTCACGATAAATTTAGAAACAAACATTTCTTTGCTTTAACATTGTTGATTGTTTTCATACCAGTAAGAAAAGTTTATAACGGTCAGGGAATATGAAAAAATTTGTCAGGGAAAGTCCGGGAATTTTGAATTGGAGATTTCGTAGCATCCCTAGAAATTCAAGTTGACAAAGAGTATATAAATTTACAGAGGTCTTGTTAAAAGATGTTTTTATCTAAATATGAATTCAAAGAACAGGTCTGTTTTGGTATTTAATAAATTATAATTTAAAATCATACCCCGCCAAGACCTTGTATAAATCTCATGGCGATAAAGAGCGAATAATGTATCTGCGCAGCAACAGGTGAGAGAAGCGAAGCGATAACGTTTAATAAAACGGATGCATTCATCACCCACTTTGCAGAAAGCAACTCTGACATCCTTCCAGCTGGTATCAATGATACTAAGTATCCCCAAAAATACGAAGCTTTAATGAGTCCTTGAAGAGGCTCATTCCAAACGAATGGTCCATCCTGAAAAAATTAAAAATCACGCAGAATTTTTCTTTTTTTAAATTGAAAAATTTTCATTGGGAGTAGTATAGCAGCAGTGCTTCTGGGACTTGATTCTGTTCCGAGCTAAACTACAGTAAACCATCGACTGCTTATTTACCGAAAGACAACATTAATTGGATGCCTGGTAGGAACCTGCATTGCCAACCGCCGAAACTGTAGAGAGTTGAATTATCTTCAGTCGGTAGGGTAGGAATATATATTACCTTTAGTAGGCAAGCTAGGGATCTGCCATAGATTCTTACGCCAGTCGATGATGTGGGTTTTACTTTGTCGGTAAATGAACAGTCGCTGGTTTATTATCGTTTAGCCTGGAACAGAACCGTGTCCTAAAAGCCCTGCTGCTATACTACTATTGGGAAATTTGTCACCTACCGGAACTGATTTTGTTGTTGCGTTTACGGTTTCATTTGATAATAATTTAACTGCTGTGTGGTTCACCATTGCGACAATTGCTACGCTTGCATTAACTTTGAATCCATAAATAATAGCCATGCCGATGGAACCCATAATGGCCATCACATATCTCATGGGTAAAACTCGACCAGGTCGATTTTCTGAAAAAGACCCAGAAATTAGAAATTGAAAGATCTGAAACTTCGTTTCCAATGTACAGACTTCACACTCTTTCCCCTATTTTCCCTCTTTTTCCTTTTTTAAAGAATTCATCTTCCCCTTTTTTAAAGAAACTTCTTTTTTTGCAATCCACTCCTTTTGATTAAAAATTAAATTATTTTGTTGAAAATTCAACTATTTTGTTGAAAAGTCATATTTTTTGGTCCAAAATTAACTATTTTGTTGAACATTCATCTTTCTGAATGCATAATTAGACCTTTTGGACAGAAAATTTGTCCTTTGGATTGAAAATCCATCTTTGGGTAGAAAAGTCATCTTTTGTGGATAAAACTTAATGTTTTAATTTTGAAGAGTTGACTATTATTGTTATGGTTGAAAGTTTAATTATTTTGTTACAAATTTATTTATTTTTTTAATAAATATTTAACTGTTTTGTAGAATGTTAAACTACTTTGTAAAAAAAATAATTTTTTTGGTTGAAGATTCATCTCTGGTTGAAAATGTAACTATTTTGTTGAAAACTAACTTTTTTATTGAAAACTATTATTTTAGAATTTTGAAGAAAATTCGCCTTTTTGCCATCAAAAATCCACAGTTTGCTTGAAATCTGTTTTCTTTCTTGACTGAAAAATCTTTCTCAGTAGCAAATTTTTTTCTTTTTGTTATTAAAAAAGCATCTCCTTTGATTAAGAAAGAAACTGTTCGGTTGAAAATTAATCTGTTTTGGTTGACGATTCAACTTTTCTGTTGAAAATTCGTTTTTATTGTTTGAAATCACTGTTTTTGATAACAAATTCAAATTTTCTTTGGTTGAAGTATTAACTGTTACAATTTTCGTTGAGAATTTATTTATTTAATTTTTTTTTTTCTTTCTGAAAATTAATCTTCTTGGTAGAACTTCATTTTCCGAAATGTATTTCTTTGATTGAAGATTCATCTGTTTGGTTAAAAATTTAATTTCCCATTAAAAATAAGTTTTTTTTCTGTTCAAAATTAATTTTTTAAATTGAAAATTCAATTATTCCATTATTGGTTGAAAATTAATCATTTTTGGTAGAAAATTCAACTATTTGGTTAAAAATTTATGTATTTTGTTAAAATTTATTTAATTTTTGCTTGAAGATTCATCTCTTTCGTTAAAAGTTTAAATATTTTGTTAAGAATTTGATTTTTTGTTGAGTAAAAATTCAACAATTTGGTTGACTTTTTTTCTTGACTGAAAAATCTTCCTTGGTTTTGTCTGATGATTCAACTATTTTGTAGAGAATTCGTTTTTATTGATCGAATTCAACTGTTTTTTATTGAAAATTATAATATTTTTTGGTTGAAATTGAAATCGAGAATCGATATACTTAATTATTTTTTTGCTGAAAATAATTCTTGGTATAACTTCTGTGCCGAAAATGTATTTTTTGGGTTGAAGATTCATCGGTTTGGTTAAAAACGTAAGTTTCTTGTTGAAAATAAGTTTTTTTTTATCAAAATAATTTTTTACAAATGAAAATTCAATTATTCTATTTTTGATTGACACTTGACATTTTTTAGTTGAAAATTCAACTATTTGTTTGAAAATTCATGTGTTTTGCTACAAATTAATTTTTATGGTTGACGATTTATCTCATTGTTCAGAAATTAATTTTTTTTTTAATTCAATATTTTGTTGTTGAAAATTCAACAATTTAGTTGACCTTTTTTTGTCTTGTCTAAAAAATCTTTCTTGGTTGAAAATGCTATTATTTTATTGAAAATTCGTCTTTTTGATTTGAAATTTCATCTCTTTTGGTAAAAATGTCGTCTTTTTTGGATAATAAGAAATTTTTTGTTTAAAAATTAATCTGTTTTGGTTGAAGATTCAACTGTTTCTGATTGAAAATTAAAATCTTTTTTGGTTGAAGTATTAACTATTACATTTTTCGTTGAGAATTTATTTATTTAATAATTTTTTTGCTGAAAATTAATCTTGGTAGAACTTCATTGTCCAAAGTTTATTTCTTTGGATAAAAATTCATTTGTTTAGTTGAAAATTAAACTTTTTTGTTGAAAATAAGTTCTTTTTTTTTGCCGAAAATTAATTTCTTACAACTTAAAATTTAATTATTCCATTTTGGGTTGACAATTGGTCTTTTTTAGTTCAAATTCAACTATATTTTTGAAAAGTCACTTAGTTTGTTGAAAAAAAATTTTCTGGTTGAAGATTCATCTCTGGTCAAAAATTGAAATCTTTAGTTGAAAATTCATTTCCTTTTATTGAATTCAACTGTTTTTGATTAAAAATTACAAAAAATGGTTGGAGTATTAACTATTACACTTTTCGTTGAGAATTTATTTATTTAATTATTTTGTTGCTGACCATTTATTTTCTTGGTAGAACTTCATTGGCCAAAATGTATTTCTTGGGTTGAAGATTCATCTGTTTGGTTAAAAATTTAAATTCCCATTCAAAATAAGTTTTTTTTTGAAAATTAATTTTTTATTTGAAAGTTAAATTATTCTATTTTTGGTCCAAAATGGATCATTATTGGTATAATATTCAACTATTTGGTCAAAAATTCATGTATTTTGTTAAAATTCATTTTTTTTTCGCTTGAAGATTCATCTCTTTGGATAAAAGTTGAAAAATTTTGTGGAGAATTTGATTTTTTGTTGAGTGAAGATTCAAAAATTTGGTTGACAATTTTTTTTCATGACTGAAAAATCTTCCTTGGTTGGAAATGAAATAATTTCATTGAAAATTCTTCTTTTTGATTTGAAATTTTCCTTTCGGGAAAAATTTAATCTTTTTTGGCTAAAAAGTCAAAAATGTATTTTTTGGGTTGGAGATTCATCGGTTTGGTTAAAAATGTACCTTCCTTGTTGAAAATAAGTTCTTTTGTTTTTTTGTTTGTTTGCAAATTCAACTATTTCTTTGAAAATTCATGCATTATGTTACAAATAAATTTTTATGGTTGACGATTCATCTCTTTGGTCTTTTGGTAAAAATGTCATATTTTTTGGATAAAAAGCAACGTTTGGTTCGAAAATTAATCTGTTTTGGTTGAAGATACAACTAGTTTGTGGAAAATTCTTTTTTTTTGTTGAATTCAACTGTTTTGGATTGAAAATTAAAATCTTCTTTGGTTAAAGTATTAACTATTACACTTTTCATTGAGAATTTATTGAATTATTTTTTTGCTGAAAATTAATCTTGGTAGAAATCTTGGTCCAAAATTTATTTCTTTGGTTTAAAATTCATTTGTTTGGTTGAAAATTGAACTTTTTTGTGGAAAATAAGTCCTTTTTTTTTAGCCGAAAATTAATTTCTTACAACTTAAAATTTAATTATTCCATTTTCGGTTGACAATTGATCTTTTCTAGTTGAAAATTCAACTATATTTCTTAAAATTCACTTATTTTGTTAGAAAACAATTTTTCTGGTTGAAGATTCATCTCTGGTCAAAAATTAAAATATTTAGTTGAAAATTCGTTTCTTTTTATTGAATTCAACTGTTTTTGATTAAAAATTACAGAAAAATTGTCGAATTATTAACTATTAGACTTTTTGTTGAGATTTTTTTTCCCTGGAAATGAATATTCTTAATAGAAATTCTGTGTCAAAATTTTTTTTTTTTTTTGGTTGAAGATTTATCTGTTTAGTTAAGAATTCATATTTAATTGGTTAAAAATTCGTTTTCCTTTGGTAAAAATTCGTCTTTTTGGAAGAAAATTAACCTTCTTATTTTAAATTTCAAATTTTTTGGTTGAGAATTAAACTATTTGTTTGAAAATAACCTACTTTTTTGTTGCAAATTTAACTATTTTGTCGAAAATTTGTCTTTGTGGCTGGAAAATTCAACAATTTGGTTACATTTTTTTCTTTCTTGACAGGAAAATCTTTCTTGGTTGAAAATTCAAATATTTAATTGAAATATGGTACCTAAATAAATTGTATTGACAACAATTTATTCGCCTACTATTCTCATATTCTGGTGAAAAATGAACCTATTTCCCCTCTTTTCAGAAAATTTTGGGCTATGAAGTCTAAACTTAGGAAATCTTGTATTTTCAAGCTTTTTTTAATTTTCTGGCTTCTGATATTTTTTATTTAGAACGTTTACAAATCTTAGAGCAGAAAAATAGAAGTCTGCAATTTGAAGAACGTCAATCATGACGAATATAACCATGTTTCTTTAATTTTATCACCCCATTTTAAATTTAAAGTGACCTTGATTTCGCAATTACTTTTTTATTAGTCCTAATGGTAATACATCAAAATTTATTTTAAATTAATATAAAGCGATAAATAATTTTATGAAACCGACTTGCATTATCAAAAAACTTGGTTCTGAGGTAAAAACCAAAACAGGTTTGACGACGTGCCAAATGGCACGTAACTTATTGGGTCTTTGACTTTATTTTTTTTATGTATTCACGAGTCGTATGTTCACAAACTATACTCGTGGATGCAATCGATATCTTATATGGGATCTGGGACGGCAACGAAAATTAAAAATTAAAAAACCTAATTATCTTCTATGTTTAGATGCTCTTTGAAAACAAAGCTACATTTTTATAAATATACTAATTGTGAAAAGTAATAATAAAAATTTATAAAACATTTGCAGACTTGGCACTCTTTCTATAATTCTATTCTTTTTTCTCTGTAATAAACAATTGATATTTTTGCTCCTGAATTTAACTACTTAGTTGCTAGTTGAACCACTTTGTTAAAAATTCATTTTATTGGTGAAAGATTTAACTATATTGTTGAAAATTCGTTTTTTTTATTGTTAAAAATTAATTTCACAATTGTAAAATTAAATATTTAATTTTTGGTTGAAAATTGATCGTTTTAGTTGAAAATGCAACTATTAAATTTATCACTGAGACTTCATCTTTATGCAACCATACTGTTGGAAAGTCGTCTTTTTTGGTGGAAAATTAATCGTCTTCTTTGGTTGAAAAAATATTTCATTAGTTGAAGCTTCATCTCTTCGGTTGAAAAATGAACTATTATGTTGAAAATTAATTTTTTGAACTGAAAATTTAACTTTTCCATTTTAGTTGATAATTGATCGTTTGTAGTCGAAAATTCAACTGGTTAAAAATCAACTTTTTTGTTGAAAATTCATATTTTCGGGTTAAAAATTCAAGTGTCTTGTAGAAAATACATCTCTTTGGTTGAAAATTCGATCATTCTTTTATTGAAATTTTTTTTTAACTGAAAATTGAACCTAATTGATATTTTGAATTGAAAACCCATGTTTTTTTGTTGAAAATTCGTATTTTTTTGGTAGAAAATTAATCTTGATAAGAAATTAAGCTCTTTGGGTTGAGAATTTAACTATTGTTAAAAGTTCGTCCTTTTCGGTTGAATTCAACTGTTTTTGACTTAAAAAATACATTTTTTTTTTAATATCAACTATATTTTTTTAGGATTTATATTTTTCTTATTGAAAATTCAGCTACTTGGTTAAAATTTGATCTGCTTTTTTTAAAATTATTTTATTAGTTGAAGATTCATCTTTTTGGTTGAAAAAATAACTATTTTGTTGAAAGTTCATTCTTTATTTTTTGAAAATTAATTTTTTAAACTGAAAATTTAACTCAATTGATATTTGGAAATAAAAATTCGTGTATTTTGTTGAAAATTCGACTTTTTTGGTAGAAAATTAATCTTCGTGGCAAAAAATGAAGCTGTTTTGGTTGAGGATTCAAATATTTGTTAGAAGTTCGTCTTTTTTGGTTGAATTCAACAGTTTTTGATTAAAAATTTTGTTTCTTTCATTGAAATATTAACTATTGTATTTTTGTAGGATTCATATTGAAAATTCAGCTACTTGGTTGAAAGCTGAACTGCTTTTTTAAAAATTATTTTATTAGTTGAAGATTCATCTTTTTGGTTGAAAAATAACTATTTTGTTGAAAGTTCATTCTTTATTTTTTGAAAATTAATTTTTTAAACTGAAAATTTAACTCAATTCTATATACCTATCTACCCTTCACCTATATACCCATCCACACATCACTACTTTCCAACCGAGCAATTCACGCCTACCCAGAAAGGGAAACGGCTTAATGATGTAATAATGTTTCTGTCTTACCGAAAATTAGAGAGCGCGTCAAAATGTAAATTGATGTGTTCTGTTACAATGAACAATTCTTTAACTGGCGATAGTATTATATTCCAAATTAAAACCAAAATTTTCTTTATAGAAACAATGTAATCCTTTTTTTAACTTTGAAGTCGCTATTGCTTGATCAAGAATCGTCATCGAAAGTTTGTCAATATGTTAATTCACGCATCTCGAAGACTCGAACAATGACATCAAATACAATACTGTTATATTTCCAATATCTAAAGAAATCCTCTCATAAACTAGGTAAATAATTTTGTTACAAAATTTAAAAACGATATTGGTAGGTTATGGTAGGTCATGAAAGGTTCGTCAATAGGCCACTCGACGTGTCTCGAAGACGCGAACAAATTACTTTTTGAACGAGTAATCACGTTTCAAATTCAGCAGCGATTTTTAATAGTACTCGTACTGGCCGTACCGACAATTTTCGACGGTAGTGTAGGTCATAAAAGTTTCAGCAATAGGAGATAATTACAAAAAATCACGTCTCTATCAAGAATTTTACGTGAAACTGTTATTTTGCATTTTTCAGGGCATTTTCCGGGTACAATAAAACAGGGGTTGGAGCATCAAATTTAAAAGTTATCGAGTGAAAATTATTCCTGGAACATTTCCTAAATAGTGGTTGAAATTCAGTTTCCAAAAAGTTAATAACAAGTAGTTTTTTCCCCATTTTTCCGAAAACTGAGCTTTTCCCATTTAAAATCCATGTTAATTTCAAAGGTCCTGAGGTGCGTCTAAATATTGACCAATTTAAAGAATAAAATAGAATTCCTCTCTCCTGGAACCTCACAAAAATGTGTGTGGGGGGGGGGGGCTTGCCCTGTAGAGGAACAAAATTTTTTGAAGAATTTCAAAAAATGGACTTGGCGTACTCTCTCATGCCACGAGTTTCTGAAATTTAACGTATTTAGTACAAAAAAAAATGAAAATTTATATATGACACAAGTGGTATGATTTTAATCGGTTAGATTGATTAGGCTGTCGAGGTGAGCACAAGTAACGAATTTAATGTTTTTTAATCATGCAAACACCGTGTATTTATTATCCAAACTTTTTGCCTAATATTTGACCCAGAAATATATGACAACATGTTCTTGATGTGTATTTCATAAAAATGGGATATCCTTATCAACTAAAAACTTTAGTTAATCCTATTTTTTGTAGAAAAAGTCGGGGTTTTCACCTGTTCTCACCTCTACATCCTAATCTATCAAACCGATTGTTACCAAATTTTAACAAGAAGTATGTTGTAGCAACAGCTTCTTTATATATATTTGAAGAATTTTTGATATCTCGAATAGTTTTTTAAATTTCATCTATTTAGTATAAAAATTAAAATTTAGGGATGACATAAGTGAAGTGGTAAATTTTTAAAAACTATTTAATGTATTGAAATTTTTTAAAAATATATATCGAGAATATGTTGTTACAGACTTCTCATTAAAATTTTTCTGCCAACCGGTGAAAAATTAAATTTAATATTTATTTAAATTTGATTTGAAAGTATTGGATAGGTTCGGTGGACCTAGCCACCCTTTTAATTTATTCAATTAACTTTTAACGAAAATTATTCAAATAATTAATTTAAATCTTTTATTTAATAAATTAGTAATGCAATAAGAATTAAATTGATATAGTCTACCTATCTTATTCAGAAAAAAATAAAATAAAAATGAAATCCCACGAAAAATATCTGCTATGCAAAAACTCTGCCAAGTACAATTACATGAAGTTTTGAAATCAAAGTTGGCCAAGTGATTTGAAAAAAATATTCATAATAAAATATATTAGGAAACTTTTTTACAAAATGCCTTATCGAAGTTTGATCAAATTAATTTTAAAAAGATATTTTAGACATTATAAGACTTGGCGGGATTTAAAAAAAATGCTGGGTATGGGAAATTGAGGGTATAATATAATCCCGACATGTTTTACAATATCTGAAATGGCTTTTTAAAGTTAATGTTATTAAATTTCAATAGGGTACTTTGTAAAAAAGGTTCCTAATATATTTTATTATGAATATTTTTTTTCAAATTAATTGGCTAATTTTGATTTCAAAAATTCATGTAGTTGTACTTGGCAGATTTTTTGCATCGCAGATGTTTTTGGTGGGTAATATATTGTGTATCAAAACTTCAAATATTCGTAGAGAAATATATTGCAGTTAAAAGTACATAAACAAATATTTATCGATTTCAGATTTACGTTACGTTATTTTGAGTTGTATCCAGCTCCGTTTAGTTGTGTGGGAAAAAATGCAACATCCCCAGCACAAAAACAGGAAAGAATGGAAGATGATTCGGTGGAAGTATCTGATTATGATTTAGTGCTTGCATCTTTCAATATATTGAAAGCAAAACCTAATCACTTTAAGCGCAAATGGAAGTGGTCAGAATTTTATCCATTTTTAACGCATCTTGACGACAAAGTTAAATGGTAAGTCCTATGTCACGTTATGTTTTTAAATTGATTGGTCACTATCCCAGTATTTGTTTGTAGCAACTAAATTTTAGATATTAAAGAACATTTTAATTGGAGACTAAATTTTATTAAATCTTTGCTGGAGTTCGAATTATTGAAAACTGTATTTTTTTAATTGTTCTTATATCTACATCGATGCTGACAGATTTTTATTACTGTCTAGGATCAAAAAAAATGTTTAGTTATTATTTTTAAATTTGTCTAAAATAAATAACATTTACGACGTTTTAGTCTAGTTAGTTAGTTTTTTTTTAGTTAGTTTAGTATTTTGTGTGGGGTCCTTTGTTAAATAATCAGGGTGTCTACTAACCAGGAAATCCGGGAAATAGCCGTGAATTAAAATAATTTTTTTTTTTTTGAAAATGTGAATTTCAAAAGGTTTCGAGAATAACAAAATTTTCTGAAGATTTCTGGGAAAATTTTAAATTATTTTTTATTTAAAAAAACTTATTATAAGAGAATATTTCAAAACAGTTCAAAAGATTTCCAAAATTGTCAAAAGAGAATCCGGAGATTTTGGTGAAATTTGTCTAATTATGCATAATTTTGTTTAATTTTAGGAAAAATATCATCACTTTAAAAGATATTCAGATGATTTAGAATGTTATGCGAGATTTTTCAAGAATTTTGGGAAGAAAGAAAGATTAAGAAATAATTTGAAATTTGCAAATATTTTAAAACGTTTAAAACAATATGTAAGTTTTTGAAGATTTCGGAAAAAATGTCGAAGCTTTTTAAGGATTTTGAAAGGTTTCAAGAAAACAAAAAAAGTAAGGTTCATGGGAAAATTATAAATGATCTTCTATTTTAAAAAATAATTTTTAAAGAAAATTTAGAAGATTTCTAAAAATTCCGAAAAAAATGTGGAAGATTTAAGGGCAATTTTTTTATTTTGAAATTTTTTTCACAATTTTAGGAATAAGTCGTCGAGTTTGTTTAAAATATATTTGAAAATTCTTCTCTTGGTATAGAATCTTCAGCTTTCCGATTAAAAATGCAGTTCTTTGGTTGAAAATTAATTTGTTTGGTTGAGAATTCAACTATTTTGTTGAAAATTCGTCTTCTCTGATTAAATTCAACTGTAATTTGTTAAAAATTATTTTTCTTTTCGGATGAAAATGTAATTGCTTTGTTGAAAATTCGTCTTTTTTCGATGAATTCAACTCTTATTGGTTTAAAATTAAAATCTTTTTTAGTGGAAATATCAACTATTACATTTTTCTTTGAGAATTTATGTTTTTTGGTTGAATATTCATATACTTGGGTAAAAGTTGAACTATTTATTAAAAGTTCAGTTTTTTATGAAGATTCATAAGTTTAGTTGAAAAGTAATTCATCGGTTTTGGAAAAATGTGCAACTGTTTGGTCAAAAATTAATATTTTTTGTTTGAGGACTCAACTATTTCGTTGATAATTCGTCTTTTTTGTTGAATTCATTTGTTTTTTATTGCAAATTAAAATGTTTTTTGTGTGAAATATCAACTATTACATGTTGAAAATTCATATTTTCTGGCAAAAAAATTAAACCGTTTTGTAGGAAATTCTTCTCTTTTCGTAAAAGTTTAATCTTTTTTGGTTAAAAATGTAACTGGTTGAAAAATCATCTTTTTTGGTCAAGGATTCAACTATTTTGTTGACAATTTTTCTTTTCTGGTTGACTTCAAGTATAATTTGTTAAAAATTAATTTTTCTTTTTGAAAATGTAACTATTTTGTTTAAAATTATTAGTATTTTTTTTTTAATTTATTTTTTTTAACTGAAACTGTAACTCTTTTTTTGTTTGAAATTAAAATATTTTTAAGTGGAAATATCGGCTATTACATTTTTCGTTGAGAATTCATGTTTTTGATCGAAACTTCAACTACTTGATTAAAAGTTGAATAGCTTTGTTAACAATTATTTTGTTTGTATGAAGATTCAACATTTTAGTTATAAATTCATCTCCTTAGTTGAAAATGTAACTGTTTCGTTGAAAGTTCGTCTTTTTTGGTAGAGAATTCATCAATTTGGTTGGAAATTCAACTATTCTGGTTAAAGCTAACTTATTTTTCAAAATTCATATTATTGAATTAAAAAATTAAACTGGTTTGTAGAAAATTCTTCTCTTTTGGTAAAAATGTGATCTTTTTGGTTAAAAATGCAGCTGGTTTAAAAATAATATGTTTTGGTTGAAGATTCAACTAGTTGGTTGAAATGACTAAAATTATTTTGTTTAAATATCATGAGATATCACAATACATACAATTTCACAAAGGAAAACCTTATGTTAAATGCGTTTTATTCGTGCTTCTAGTAAGAGGAGATTTGATATTTCTATTCGTGAAAAAAACTGAGAAATAATCGGGAATTTAGTGGGCGAAAATTAGTAGACACCCTGAATAAAAAAAATGAAACAAAAAAATCTTATCAGAATTATAAGCTCTGGACTAATATTTCCAGAAGAAATATTTTTGACTCACTATGCTTCGGTCCGAATTTAATTCTTATGACAATAAATTCTTCAAATAACTCTTTTTTCAAGTAGCTGTTTCTTTCATTTGAAAAGTAATTCAATACTAATCAGAGCTTAAAGTACATTCGTTTAACAAAATAATAAACTCATGCACCTTTTTGTACATCAACCTCAATATTTTTTTTCATCAACAATATTTCAGGATTGCGTGGAAGTGCCTCGGAATTATTTTAGATATGTCTGAACCCCTGCGTATGAAATGTGCTCAGTCAGTAATCGATTCAATAGTCATAGACGAATTTCTAATAGAGTCTAAAAAACAAGGACTAAACATAGTTGCCTCGGTATCTGAAACTGCATCTAAGGAAGTGGAGCTTATAGTAGAAAAAACAAGATCCGTTGTTTCGGTTTCTGGTGTTTTATTACCTATTCTGAACAATAATCGGGATAAGCTACAATCTTCTCTTGTGCCCGTTCCATCGTTGGAAGAAAATTTACGTAGTTTGGCTCTGGCCGTAGCTACCGGAAAATGTGTTTGCGTTCAAGGAACAGTTGGATGCGGAAAAACCAGTATAATCGAGTATCTGGCACAAGTCACTGGCCGTGGTCAATCTGATTTTATTCGAGTTCAGTTGGGTGACCAAACAGATTCAAAAATAATGTTGGGTACATATCGATGCACCGAAATTCCGGGCGAGTTTGTTTGGCAGCCTGGTATTCTGACAAGAGCTGTGGTTACTGGAAAGTGGCTACTTTTGGAAGACATTGACAGCGCCACTTTAGATGTAGCAAGCACCTTAAGTAGTTTACTGGAGACAGGAACTTTATCTGTTCCGGGACATCGAGATTTGATTCATGCCAAAAGTGGATTCCAGTTGTTTGTTACACAAAGATTATTCTCATCTACAACTGGTTTTCGTAAACCCGTATCAACTGCATCCAATATGCTTGCAAAACACTGGAGTTGTGTGAATATGGAATCATTCTCCAAGGAGGAATTAATACAAATCATAGAAACTCTATTTCCAAAGTTAAATACAGTTGCTTCGAAAATGGTGGAAGTCTTCTCGTTATTTCAATCTGCCGAAGAAAATGATTTGGACTATAAAACTATGACTTCTAGAAGTGGAAGATTGATTTCGACAAGAGATTTGATCAAGTGGTGTTCTAGGACCGTTGTTTATTATGATGGGCCGATGTCTGACACTAAAAAGGAATACCTCTTTAAGGATGCAATTGACATTTTTTGCTGCGCTGTTGCTGATGAGGGTAAGTTAATTTAATTACAATACATTACTCAGGCCTCGGACTCACCACACTATTCACACTATTTGACACTTTTTTTAATTGATTACACTATTCTGCTACTATTTCGAAAAAATGACTCTAAAGGCACTATTTTCTCTCAATTGTCCACTAATACCACTATTTCTTTACTTTTTCTTTAAAAATATATTTGAAATTCTTCGCACGATTGAAGGAAGGGGGGGGGGGGTAAACTCTTACTGTTTCTTATGAATGAACAAATTAGGTCAACTTTCAACCAAGAAGATTAATTTTCTACCAAAAAAAGACGAATTTACAAGAAATTACATACATTATTAACTAAATAACAGTGGATATTATTTCTAGTCCAAATTTTATTTGATTAATGTTTAGTTTATATTTTTACCGTTTCTAAACATTTTTAAACTAAATAGTTGAATTTTTAAATTGAAAAAGATCAATTCTTAACCAAAAATGAAGCAGTTAAGTTTTCATTTAAGAGAATGAATTTTCAATTAAAAAAAAAACGAATTTTCTATAAAACAATTGAATTTTCATTCTGAGACTATGATTATTCAACAAAAAAGTTAATTTTTAACCAAAAAAAGCTAAATTTCAACCAAAATTATGAGTCTAAAACCAAAAAAATTAATTTTTAAGAAAATAGTTCAATTTTGAACCAAGGAGTTGAATTTTCAAAAAAAACTTTTTAAACTTTTGCAAACCATAAAAAGATGAAATTTGAACGAAAAATATAATAGTTGATATTAAAAAAAAAATAATTTAATTAAAAATAAATAACAGTTGGATTTGATGAAAAAAGATTAATTTTCAACAAAACAATTGCATTTTTAACCAAAAAGGATAAGTTGAAGAAGAAGAATTTTTCACAAAAAGACGAGTTTTCAACAAAATACGTAAATTTTCAACAAAATAGTTTAATGTTCAAGTAGAAAAGATCAATTTTTAATTAAAAATATAATGTATAAATCAAAAATGGAAAAGTTACGTTTTCAGTTAAGAAAATTAATTTTGTACCAAATTGTTGAATTTTGAAGCGAAAATGGTGAATTTTCAACAAAAAAGTTTATTTTCAACCAATCAGTTTAATTTTCAACAAAATAGTCAAATTTTCAGTTTAAAAAATTAATTTTTAACAACAAAAAATCGAATTTTCAACTAAAATTATGAATCTTCAACCAGAAAAATTAATTTCCATGAAAATCGTTCAACTTTCAACCAAGGAGCTGAATTTGCAACCTAAAAATACGGATTTTTAACGAAAAATGTAATAGTTGATATTTCAACAAAAAAATAATTTAATATAAAACAAAAAACATTTAGATTTAAGGAACAAAAACTAATTTTCAATAAAATACTTGAATCTTCAACTAAAACAGACCGAAGAAGGCTAAATTTCTACAGAAAGAGATGAATTTTTATACCAAAAAATTAATTTTCAACAAAGTAGTTGAATAATTTTCCACCAACAATCTTTGTTAGTCAAAAAAAAAAAAAGAAATCAAATTCTTCAAATTTCAAGCCAAAAATACGTTTATTTTATTTTAGCCAAATAATTGTCTTTTTAACCAAATAATAAAATTTTTAACCAAAGAGAGGAATCCTTAACCAAACATTGAATGAAATTTCAACCAAAAATAGATGTTCGTATTGGGTTCTATGAATTCAGTTCGCATTCAACTGGTAAAACGAGAAAAAGAGACGAACAGACTGTGAAGCCTGCCATAAATAAACTGGAAATTTTGCTTAAAAAATCAAGTTAATTTTCCATTGCACACTTATTGATTTCGAACTTTACACTTTCAAATTCGGACTACACATAAGTATTATAATACTTGACAAATTTTATGATACTTTTTTTTCAAATGTGTGACACCATTTACACTATTTTTTATCTCTGTAGTGAGTCCGAGGCCTGATTACCTAAAGGTGAACAATTTACCACTGTTATTGTATAAAATAATACAAAGGTTCTTGATTTATAGCCATAGAACTGGGTCGTACTAAAATATAATGTGCAATTCTGAGTTTTTTTTTAAATTTTAGCAATAGATCTCTAAAGTAAAAACATAAAACTTGGTTTAGCGATGTTTTTATTTACGGACTTTTTTCGCTAAACAGAATAAAAAAGAGGCGAATGACGCGAATGTCCAATCGCAGCGATTAAATCGATAAAAACGGCGGTCTTCAGAATTCGCACCTGGAAAACTTAGGATCGAAGACTATTGGGGGGAAAAAAATTAAAGATTTTCGGTACGACGGTTCGATGGAGGAGATTCTACTTTAGGGGCCGTGCATAAATTACGTAGTCTTTTTTTTTGGGGGGGGGGCGGTCAAGGAATTTTCTATGCTCTTTTACATGTGGTCGAAACCATTTCTTACATAAGATATTTGGTTGGAACTGTTTTGTAAAAATTCCTCTTTTTGGCTTGAAAATTCAACAATTTGATTGACATCTTTTTTCTTTCTTGACTTAAATATTTTGTTTTATTAAAAATTTAACTATTTTCTTGAAAATTTGTCTTTTTGGTTTAAAAATTCATTTCTTTTTGTAGAAATTTTATTTTTTTTTTGTTACAAATGCAACTATCTGGTTGAAAACTAATCTGTTTCGATTAAAAAGGAAATTTGTTGTTGAAAATTCAACTGTTTTGAAGCAAATTCCGTTTTTCGGCTCAATAATTTAACAAGCTGGTAGAAAATTCAAATATTTAGCCGAATGTTGAACTACTTTGTTGAAAATTCATTTCTTTGGTTGAAAATTCAAGTATTTTGTCGAAAATTCGATTGGTTTTTGGTTGAAAATTTATCATCTTTAGTAGAAAATGAATGTATTTTGTTTAAAATTCGTCTTTTTTGTTCGAAAATCAATGTATTTTGTGAAACACTCATCTTTTCTGGTGATAAATAAAGTTTTTGGTTATCAATGCAACTTTTTGGTTAATTTTTTTTTTTTTTTTTGAGAATTCAAGTCTTGTTGAAAATATCACATTTTTTGTTGAATATTCATCTTTTTAGGTAAAAAATTAATTTTTTAGGCTTTCTTAGCCCCGGGCAGAAACCCTTACAGTTTCAGTCGGGTGTTCGTCCATCCGTCCGTCAGTCGTACTTTTTCCAACGGGGGGAAGTGAGGGGAAGGGAATGTAGGAGGATATATTCAAAAAATACTTTTTGACATTTTCTTTTGAAGAATTTTTTTCTTGGAATTTAATTTAATATAATTCTTGCTCGGCGCCTACTTTGACTGATTTTTTAACTAAAAATGTAAGTTTTTGGTTGAAAATTCATATGTTTGGTTGACAATTAACTTTTTTGTTGAAAATTCAACTGTTTTGTAGAAAGTTTGTCTTATGTAATTTGTCGAAAATCCGCCTTTTTGGTAGAAAATTAATCTTCTTGGTTAAAAGTTCAACTATTTTGTACAAAGTTAGTCTTTTTGGCTTAGAAATTCAACATTTTGGATGAAAAATATTTTTTCTTAGACTGAAAAATCTTTCTCGGTTAAAATTTCAACTCTTGTTGAAAATTCGCCACCTTCATTTGAAAATTCATCTCTTTTGGTAGAAATTTCATTTTTTTTGTGTTAACAATGCAACTTTTTGGTTTGAAATGAATCGTAATTTTTGGTTCAATTCAACTGTGTGTGTGTTTTTTTTTTCTCTAATGAAAATCTTTTCTTGGTTTAAATATCAGCTATTACATTTTTTATTGAAAATTCATCTTTTTGGTTGAAAATTCAACTACTTGGTTGACAGTTGAACTACTTTGTTAATTCATAAGAAACAGTAAGATTTTACAAAAAAAACTCCCCTTCACCCAACCAAATCGTCTTAAGTTTATTTTGAATGACCTTTACGTAATTTATGCACGGCCCTTTATTGGATTTTTGAAATCGACTCTTTCGCAGAAATTTTTTTTTTTTCGTTACATTTTTTGATCATTTTAAAATATTTAAAACACTGTCTTAATTTTGCATCGATTTTGAAGAAATTATTTTACCCGAATTTCAGGTTTTCAGAAAATTCAAATTAACGAATTATTCACGCGTTTCTGCATTTTACTGAATTTTTAAGTTCCCAAATCTGCATTCAATTAAATTTGAATTGTTTTAGGGATCAGACAGTCCCTTCCCCTCTCCTTTTAAAATATTATCTTTTGTCTGATCCACCATTATTTTTAAAAGAAAAATGCCCGCCTTTTTAAAAAAAAAAAACCCTTTTCTTCAAAAAAGTCCCATATGTTCCCTATAATTCACTTATTCGAATTGAAATTTCTTCATAATAACCAGATTACCGCTTCATCAAATTAGTGAATTGTTATTTATCGGAATTATCATTTCTCTGAGTGTTAAAAGCTTTCGATTTGGCATTTACCTGAATTGTGTTTTTACTTTCGCTGTAGAAAAAAGCTACAATTCTTATTCAATCCTAATGATTAGGGGTTGATTTCATTCCTTGAAATATTATTTACAACTCTTTTTTGTTTGTTTTTCTTAAAATATAAATTATTTAAGAAAATATTCTTGTAAAAAAATAATAACTGTACATATTTCTAAACAAAATATTCAAATGAAAACGAACCAAACAGTTATACAAAATCCGTCGAAAAAGAAGTGCAGCGATTGGTCTTCAAGATTGAATAAGAATTGTAACTTCTACTTAGAATTGAAGTTAAATTACAAAAAATCTAATAACTAATATCTAATAACTATTTTTAAAATATCAGATCGATTTTAGCTTGACATAATAGTATTGTGAAAAAATAAAAGTTAAAGTATAAAAAAAATTGTTTAAGAATCAGTTATTTTCGAAAAAACTTTAATTTTTTAATTTTTAATTTGTACTGGATGGCTTAGTGATCAAAACAATAGTCCCGGGTAATTTTGAACCAGGGTTCAAATTTTGAAATCTGGTAAAAAAGCCTTCGTGAAATCTTTCAAATCTTTGTGATCTTTGTGAAATCCTAGCGAAATCTTTGTAAATCTTTGCGAAATCATTGAAATCTTTATGAAATCTTTGAAATGTTTCTGAAAACTTTGAAACCGTCGTAAAATCTTTTAAATCTTTGTGAAATCTTTTAAAATCTTGAAATTTGTTCTAAACAGAGAAATGCTTTCGGTAAAGCGAAAATTATAGAGATATAATAATTTGCTTCAATATCTTAATCTCTTTGTGAAATCAATGCACTTAAAAGATTACTGCAATGAAACTGAAAAATAAATTTTCCAATGCATAATTTATTTTAATACTCTAATGCGCTTTCATTTATATTTCCATTTCAGAAAAAAGGCGGCCCCTTATTATAGCTGTCGGCCACAAGCTTGGTTTTAATAAAATCAAAGCAGAAACCTTTTGTCAAACATACAAGCCTTTAATCACAGCTGAAAAAGATTTCGTAGCTGGTCGCGCAAAATTACTTCGAAAGAAGCTTCTTTACGCCGATATGGAGCGAACGAAACTTCCGTTTTCATTCACACGTCCCTCCGCTTGTTTGTTAGAACGCATTACCTGTTGTGTAGCTCAAAAAGAACCCGTGTTGCTTGTCGGTGAAACTGGAACTGGAAAAACAAGTTCAATACAATATCTAGCACAAAGTACGGGTAACACTCTAATAGTCATTAATATGAATCAACAAAGCGAAAGCGTTGATCTGTTAGGAGGATACAAACCAGTAGATCTTAAATTCCTAATAAAACCGATAAGAGAAGAGTTCGAAATACTGTTTCGATCATATTTCGCTGTCGAGCCCAATAGGAAATACTTGGAATGTTTAGCTCAGTGCTATAAAGAACAAAAATGGGATTATCTTCTAAAATTGATGACAGTAAGTACTGCAAGAGCTGTAAAGAGATTAAAAGACTGCCTGCAAACCAAGGAAGGAAAAGTTGTCAACAATAAAGAGAGTGAGTTGTTGATTAGATGGGAGAAGCTCTTTTTGAAATTAGAAAAACTTTCGTCGCAAGCAAAGGCAGGATTATCCTTAGGTTTTGCATTTGTAGAAGGAAGTCTCGTGAAAGCTATACAGAAAGGCTATTGGGTTCTACTTGACGAAATTAATTTAGCCAACGCGGAAACTTTGGAGTGCTTGTCAGGATTATTAGAAGGTTCTTCCGGCTCCTTATCACTGTTAGAAAGAGGTGATGAAGATTCAATTAAAAGACATCCAGACTTTACTCTATTCGCCTGCATGAATCCAGCGACGGACGTTGGTAAAAAGGAACTACCCGTCGGCCTTAGGAACAGATTTACGGAATTTTACGTCGATGAACTAACATCAAAAATAGATTTGCAACTATTAGTAGACTCGTATCTTCGAGAATTAAATCTGCCAACATCTAAGCACGAAGCTATTGTTAAATTTTATTTGAGCTTGCACAAGGAAGCCAACATGATTTTAAATGACGGCACCATGAATAAACCACATTACAGTTTGAGAACACTGTGCAGAGCCTTAAGCATCGCAGCTTCCAATCCTTGTGGAAATAGTTTGAGATCTTTATACGAAGCTTTTTGTCTAAGTTTCTTAACTCAGCTGGATCACAAGTCCTATCCGATTGTACAAAATATGATCATCAAAAGCATTCTGAATAAATCCCCAGAAGCTATAATTCGGGCACCTATTCCGAAGCCGAAGAGCAATCAGGGCCAGGAATATATTAATTTTGAAGGGTACTGGGTTCCAGAAGGAACTGCGGTTCCTGAAGAACCTAAAAATTACATACTGACATCTTCCGTTAAACGAAACTTGAAAGATATAGTACGAGCAGTCTCAATAGGAAAAATGCCAATACTCCTGCAAGGAGATACTTCCGTGGGGAAGACAAGTTTAATTACCTATCTTGCTAAAGCATCTGGTCACGTATGTGTACGTATAAACAACCACGAACACACAGACTTGCAAGAATACGTGGGCAGTTATGTTGCTGACGAAACTGGGAAGCTAATTTTTCGAGAAGGTATATTAGTTGAAGCTATGCGCAAAGGATATTGGATTATTCTCGACGAATTGAATTTAGCACCCAGCGATGTTTTAGAGGCACTCAACAGAGTTCTAGATGACAACAGAGAACTGTTTATACCAGAGACGCAACAGGTTGTGAAAGCTCATAACAACTTTATGCTTTTCGCCACTCAAAATCCTCCAGGACTCTACGGAGGGCGGAAAGTTCTTTCAAGAGCATTCAGAAACAGATTTGTTGAGCTTCATTTTGACGAAATACCTCCAGAGGAATTAGAAATAATATTAGAAAAAAGATGCCATATGCCGAAATCGTCTTGCAAACAGATCATTAATGTGATGAAAGATCTTCAGATCAGGCGGAAAACCACTGCCGCATTTGCGGGTAAGAAAGGTTTTATAACTTTGCGAGATCTGTTTCGATGGGGTGAAAGGTACCGTCTGGCACCAGATGTTGGTGAACAGTTCTACGATTGGAGACAACATTTAGCTGATGAAGGTTATTTGGTGCTCGCTGCCAAAGTTCGTCTTCCCAAAGAAGAAGCTGAGATAAGGGAAGTTATTAAAAAACATCTGGGTCGCGTTGTTAATCCTCATGATCTGTTCACTCTGAACGAAACCACATCACCTGTCACGAAACATATTCTTGAAGAAATACAAAATGAAGACATTTCGAATTTCAAGCACATCGTCTGGACCTACCATCTGAGACGGATGGCTGTTTTACTAAGAAAATCATGTCAGTTCAAAGAACCAGTTTTACTCGTGGGAGAAACAGGTTGTGGTAAAACGACTGTTTGCCAATTAGTAGCTGCTATGCAAAAGCAAAAACTACACGTCGTAAATTGCCACATGCACACCGAATCTTCAGATTTTCTCGGAAATTTGAGACCAGTAAGAAATCAGACTGACGAGGATAATCAGAAATTCTTCGAGTGGGTTGATGGACCTTTGATTCACGCTATGAGAAACGGTGATTTGTTTTTAGCTGATGAAATATCATTAGCGGATGATAGCGTACTTGAGAGATTAAATTCGTTATTAGAACCTGAACGTACTCTCGTTTTGACTGAAAAAGGAATTGATTTGACGAATCCGAATACAACAGATAGCATAATTGTTGCGAATGAACGACTCTTCTTCGTTGGTACAATGAATCCTGGTGGCGACTATGGAAAGAAAGAACTGTCTCCTGCACTGCGAAACAGATTTACCGAAATTTGGTGCCACCCTTGTACGGAACGAGATGATTTGAAGATTATAATCGAGCACAATTTAGAGAAAAACCTTTTCGAGAAAAAACTGAGCATTGCTTTGTGTATCCTGAACTTTGTTGATTGGATCGCAACCTCTGAACTCTTCAAGAACTTCATTATTAGCACAAGAGACATACTCAGTTGGGTTAATTTTATTAATATTGCGACAGGAGGTAAACAGTTGCTTTTGGAAGATGCGATTTTGCAGGGAGCGTGTCTAACTTATACGGACGGGCTTGGTTCTAATAATACAAGTTCAGGCAGTTCCAATCAGTTAGACCTATTTAAATGCAATGCTTTCGAATTTTTAACCCGACAGATAGAAAGCTTACTGGGAACTTGTCCTAGTATAGAAAAACTAACAGCCATTGCTGATCTCAAAGTCCAAACAGAACAATTATTCGGTATTGAACCCTTCTTCATTGAGAAAGGTCCTGACTATTCTAGAAATAGAGAAAGATTCACATTTATAGCACCAACAACAAAACTGAATACGTTAAAACTCTTGAGAGCCATGCAGATAAAAAAGCCAATTTTATTGGAAGGAAGCCCAGGAGTTGGTAAAACAAGTTTAGTCTCTGCAGTTGCTAAAGCATCAGGACATTCTTTGTTCAGAATTAACTTGAGCGATCAAACAGATGTCTGCGATCTTTTTGGAACGGATCTTCCTGTAGAAGGTGGTAAAGGAGGTGAGTTCTCCTGGAGAGATGGCCCATTTTTGCGCGCTTTGCGAGCTGGTCATTGGATTTTGTTGGACGAATTGAATTTAGCTTCGCAGGCCGTACTTGAGAGTTTGAATGCCTGTTTCGACCATCGTGGAGAATTGTTCATCCCAGAACTTGGCAAAACATTCTTTGTCAAGCCAGGAACTAAATTCTTTGCTTGCCAAAATCCGATGAGACAGGGAGGAGCGAGAAGAGGATTGCCGAAGTCGTTTTTAAATCGGTTTACACAGGTTTACGTCAGTACCTTAACAGAGGAGGACTTAAAGCTCATAAGCACCTCTCAATTCCCAGATTTACCGCAGGATTTGGTGCACAAGATGGTAGACTTTAATTCAAGAATGTCGACGGAAGCAGGTATCCTTTGGGGTATAAATGGATCTCCTTGGGAAATGAATTTACGGGACGTTATCAGATGGTGTGAAGCAACTATTTCTTCTGCTGAAAGTTATTGTGATAAGAGTGACATGTTTTATAATCCCGGCTCTTCTGTGGAATTGATTTACGTTGACAGAATGCGAACTGAGGCTGATAAAGAAAAAGTTCGCGAGATATACAGAGAAGTATTTCCAGTGGATAAATATCTACTTCCTCCTAGCCAACCGATCATTCATGTCACGAATGACAAATTATATTTCGGCGATACAATGTTGAATCGAAATCAATCATCAGTTTATGAAGAGGGTATGTTGCTGTTGCGTGATCAAATGACACCTCTGAAGAGTCTTGCGCAATGCATTAACATGAACTGGATGTCGATTCTTGTCGGAGGACCAGGCAGTGGAAAAAGCAGCGTTGTTCGGGTGATTAGCCAACTGGCAGGGCAGAAATTGAAAACTGTAGTCGTCAACTCTGCAATGGACACAAATGAAATTCTGGGTGGATTTGAGCAAACAGACTACAACAGACATCTTGAGCAACTTTTTGAACAAACAGAAAATTTGGTGATCGACATTTTGAAAACAAAGCTAAACAAGGACAATATTGAGGAAGTCAGGACCTACCACAGTTTTCTAGAAGATGTTAGGAACACAATTTTTGACGATTACGAATCACTGACGTCTAGTATGGAGACTAAACTCTTTTTACAAAAGCTCGAAGTGTTGTCCGGCTTCATTTATGACGCTAAAAAACTAGGTTTTTATCTGGAAGATCTGGATCAAATAGCAGATAGATTGGATAGTCTGTTAAGTATTGTAAAACAGGAGAGTTGTTTGAATGCCGGAGGTAAATTCGAATGGGTGGACAGTTTGCTCGTAAAGTGTCTGCAGGATGGATCTTGGCTTTTGGTGGATCAAGTCAACTTTTGCAGTCCTGCGTTGTTGGACAGACTTAACGGTTTATTGGAACCGAATGGAGTTCTCACAATAGGCGAACGGGGCACTGGAATCGACGGGAATATAATGACTATTAAACCACACAAAAACTTCAGGCTCTTCTTAACAATGGATCCAAGGTACGGAGAGATTTCGAGGGCAATGCGAAACCGAGGAATAGAAATCTACTTACTCGATAGGCAAAAAACGTCTTCTGGTGTTAAACTTGATGTAAGATCAATGTTATTCAATTCTGGGCTTGTGAGTAAAAAACATCAAGATACATTACTCGAAATTCACGAGAAAATATCGCAAGATGTGTCAACGACAGAGACATTGAATGTTATTCAGCTACTTCAGTCGGCGTTCTTGATAAGCCAGCAAATTTCAAGAGGTTTTCCATTAGTACCATCTTTCGAGACAAGTTGCGAAGATGTATACTTGAAAGCTCGAGCGATAAGTCAGCAGCAAACGAAAGAACGACTTGTATCCTTGATTCGGGAATCATTGAATAATTTGAAGGATACTGATTTAGAGAAAAGATCTGTTGACCTGAGTACAATAACCTGGAAAATTGCGGACTCTTTGGAAAACTCGAAGCTGGCAGCCATAAAGCAAGAGGGAGTGTTACTTAGTTACTGCATTTACAAGAAACTTGATAATGAAAAGTTAACATTGGATGATTTGACGAAATTTTTTAACCTGGATCATCTTGAAGATATCCAAAGTACTAACATTGATGAAATGTTGCCATTCTTGTTCTTAGACTTTTATGAAAAATCTTCCAAGAATGATGTTGATTTAAGAAATAAATGGCTCGTGAAACAAATTGAGAATGCAGGTATGCAGAAGAGTGACGTATGTGAAAAATTGAGAGAGGAAGTTTCTTTATTCGAATTCCAATATCCAAATGACGGATTACCTTGGGATGTACCTCAACTTCCGCGGGCTGTTACGAGAGAAGTAAAGGATAAATGTGTGCATGATGCTAACAAATTAGCATTGCTTCTCTATTGGAGATTGATTGATAACGAGGTATCAAAGAAGGAACCACTTAGTGGATGGTCCGTCAAACGATATTCATCAGAAGTGTTGAATGGTAAGTAAAACAGAATCTCTTTAAAGTTTAGGTTTGCTTCATTTATCGAGTATAAAAGAATAATCATTTATAAAGCATTAGAAAAGGAGAGAATGTAAGAAATTTTGATCTTAGAATCTTTCTCCTAAATCTATGATTTTATAACTTTAACACCATTTTTTCTAACTTCAGGAACTGTGACACCCCTTTTCAAGGATCATCCACTTATAACATATTTCACTGCCTTCACGATTCAAGTACGAAAATGTATAGACTCATTGCTCAGAGAAGAATCGCTTCTTCTAAAAGCGCCAGATTATGTAAAACTGAGGCGCAACTTAAAATGGTACAAAAGATACTCAGATCTAGGAAATCTAGTTTTGAAAACTGAAAACTTAGAATCAAGTTCAAACAATCTCAGTGAAATCAGTTTACTATTGAAAGTACATTACAAGTGGATAGTCAAGTTTATAAGAATCTTCGTTACAATGTTCACTGGATTGAGTAAAGATTCTAAAAGTGAGATCGAAATTTTGTTCCGGATGATAGATGATATTAAGAAAAGCTTATTTTCTCTGTACGACCCGGTCGTCAAAGTAGCCAAAAAAGTTAAAGCTGCTATGTGTCTGCCACTGCCACATCCTTCGGAACTTATTGCAGGCTCATTTTCACAATTGGCAAAAGTATCGCATTATCTACTACCTTGGAAAAACCGTAGTCAACAAGAAGATTTCGAAAAACATTTGGTAGCTTTATTGTCTGCTGAAGGCTTGAATGTTCGACGTCAGTTAGTTTCTCTTTGGTATACATTTTTCACAACTAACTCTTTCGAAGAAGGAGTCGACCAGAATCTTTCGAATGTACAGGAATTCTGTGTGCAAAATCATTTGAATTTAGAATATGGAATTCCGACGGAGGAAGTAACGAATCCATTGCAGTTATTGAACCAGACAGAATTAGCAGCACTTTCAACCAATCTTCAATTATGGCCTTTTTACGAGTACATGTTCCGCTTGTTAATTTCCAGAGTTGAAAGAGTAACATTTGAAAAAGTGTATGAAGGCAGTGAAAATGTAAATCTCACAACACAATTATGGCAAAATTGGGCTGAAATTCCAAGCATACCAATAGAGGTATTGGCGATATCCAAAGCTATTCTTGTTAGAAACGAGGATCCAGAGAAAATAAGTCGTTTAGTTCCAGCCTTAACCTATTTGCTGGCAAAGATTACTCGAAGGTCTTGTGCTATCAATGATTACAAAAGAATATCACACTGGGAAGGAAAACCTGAGAAGCATTTAGAAGTTTCCACTTCTATCGTTAATACTCAGGTATTTAAAAAATTGTATTCGATTATCTAATAATTAATTCTAATTTTATCCAGTCCGCGATTTGTTCTGCAACTCTGAAAATCTTTAGATCTTTATAGAGAACCTGTTAAACTATTGACAGAGCACGAAGGTCATATTTGGGGACGTGTATAAATTGCGTAGTCTTTTACGCGGGGTACATTTTTTGTTAGAAAATTCATTTTTTTAGGTTGAAAATTCAACCCCTTGGTTGAAAGTTGAACTACCTTATTAAAATTTTATTTTTTTGCTTGAAGAAAATATTTTTTGGAAGAAAATTCAACTTTTTGGTAGAAAATTCAATTTTATTGTTGAAAATTCATATTTATTGGTCAAAATTCAATTGTTTTGTGGAAAATTCGCTTTTCTGAATTGAAATGTTGTTTTCGATAAAAATTTAACTATTTCAGTTTTGGTTAAAAACTTATCTTCTTAAATTAAAAGTTTAACTATTTGGTTGAAAATTAATTTTTTTTTGTAAGAAAATAATATTCTTGGTTGAAAATTCATCTATTTAGTTAAATGCATTTTGTTGAAAATTCGTCTTTTTGGTAGAGAATCAATTTTTTTGGTTAAAAATACAACTCTTGGTTTGAAAATAAATCTGTTTTAGTCGAAGATTAAAGTATTTTGTTGAAAATTGGTCTTTTTTTGGTTAAATTGATTTGTTTTTTTATTAAAAATTACATTTTTGTTGTTGAAATATCAAAAATATTCATCTCTTTGGTTTAAAATTGAACTACTTTGTTAAAACTTCCCTTTTTGGGATAAAATTAGCTTTATAACTGAAAATTTAACTATCTGGTTAAGTATGAAAGTTTTATTGCAATTTTATATTTTTGAGTTGAAAATTCAACTGTCTTGTATAGAAAATTCGTCTTTTTGTTTTAAGAATTCAACAATTTGGTAAAAAAATGAACTATCTGGTAAAAAATTCTACTGTTTTGTAGAAGATTCATTTTTTTAAATTAAAAATTAATTTATTATTACAAAGATTTTTTAGTTTAAAAATTCAACTATTTGGTTGAAAATTTATGTAGTTTTATGAAAATTCGTCTTTTTGGCAAAAAGTTAATCTTCTTGGTTGAAAATTCAACTATCGGATTAAAAATTTATGTATTTTGTGGAAATTTCTTTTTTGGGTTTAAACCTTTTTTTTAAACTTGCTTATTTGATTTAAAATTACATTTTTTGTAACTTCATATTTTCGGGTTGAAAATTGAAATGTTTTGTATAGGAAATTCGTTTTTTTGTCTTAAAAATTTAACAGTTCGATAGTAAAATTCAACTGCTTTGTAAAACATTAGTTTTTTTATTGAAAATTAATTTTTTTTAAATGTGAATTTAACTATTCCATTTTTTCTGTTGAAAATTCAACTATTTGGTTACGATGTGATTTCTTTTGTTAGAAAATCATATTTTTTCGTAAACAAATTATTCTTCGTGGTTAAAAATTTATCTTTTTTTCTAAAAGTTTGTCTTCAGCTTGAAAATTCCACTGTTTGGTTCAAAATATATGTATTTTGTTGAGAATTTCTTCTTTTTTAGTAAAAAATCAATCTTTTTGGTTGAAAATCCATCTTTTTGGTGAAAAATTCAATTATTTGGTTGAAAATTCTACTGTTTTTAGTAAGCTCGTCTTTTTTACTTGAAAATTGTACATTTTGTATGAAATTTTTTTTCTCTATTGACTGAAAAATCTTTTTTTTTTGTGGAGGATTCAAGTATTTAGTGGAAAATTCGTTTTTTTTGTTCAGTTGAACTTGTTTTGATTAAAAACGAAAATCCTTTCTTGGTTAAAATATCAACTACAGTGGAGTCTCACCTATTTCCATCTCCTTTATTTCTTGTTGCCTCTATTTCCCGCCGGCTGTAGACGGTTATTTCCATTTGCGCTGTTCCGGAAACCCACCACGGTCCCGGTACATTCTCCTCCGCGTCAGTGGCTGACCAATTAAAAAGAGGCCCGAAGAGCGCCCTCGTTGGTTTGAATTGATTATTTTAGCATGACGTCATACGACTTTTGCGAGAAAATGCTATAAACGTAAAAGTCATAAATGTACAAATAGTAATATTTCTCAAGTGTAGAATCTATTTCCTCAGTTATGTTCCATTCTTTTGTCCATTCACGACCTTTCAGTTTCACGAAATTGAATAAAATATCCTAAATGTCAGGTTAGTGGTACTCTAACCTCAAATTTCAGACAGTTGCTTGTATTTCGTGAAACTAAAAGGTCTTTAACCGATAAAAGGATGAAGAAACAGAATTGCGCAAATGCACTCTACACTTGAAAAAATTACTATGCAGACCTTTATAACTTACTTTCACGTTTCGGAGATTTTCTCCAAAAAGTCGTATGCAGTTGTACCACGTACTAACCTTCCTGACGGCTGGCATTTTCCACCTATTGACGTCTTGCCACAAAACTCACTATTCCGCGAAATATTTGCGTCGTTTTTTGATTCTAGAATATTGATTTTTAGTTGGCAAATTGTCGTACGCCAACAAAAATACTTGAAAGACACTTGAAAAACACTGATGCATGGATGCAGACTAACGGACCGCGACTTTTTCAACTGCGCAATAAGCCGAGACCGCCTGAACCGTTTTAACTCGGCCCTTCCTAGGCGGGAGTCGCAACCGTCTCTCGTCCTACGCGCTGAGAAACTGCATGGGCCAGCAGTTCTAGGAATGTTGAGTGTATTTATTTGTATTAATATTGATTTCAAATTTCCCGCGCTTTTCGGTTGAAAAAGTTGCCTATAGGCGGCGCATCGATACAAGTACGGGGCGGCCAATGAGCGTCGTTGATAAAAATTATCTGCCAAATCGCGATAAGGGTGGGACCCCCTACAGCTTAGAAAAGAAATAATCGTTTCGTTTTAAGGTCAGGAAAAAGGCGAGACTTCACTGTATTACATTTTTTTTTGTGAATTCATCTCTTTTAGTTGAAAATTCGCAACTACTTGTTTGAAAGTTGAGCTACTTACGTTTGTTTTTGGATGACGCCTAAATAATTTTATGTAATTTACGTACGGCTCCTTTAGGATCAAAAATTGCACTTGAACAAAATTGTCGAAATTCTTTGAACAACAAAAATAAGGTCTGATAGTTAGGCGGCCCGTCAAGAAAATTAAGCGACCTCAAGTGCTTTATGCACCTAATATAAAAATTTTCAATAATTTGGTTTTTTAAATCTCGGGGGCCCAATCGCCTCTCTCTGGATCCGCCCTTGCAGAGCACAATTTGTTTTTCTTGTAAAACAAAGTTGCTTATAAAGCTTCCAAAAATCTATTTTTTTATACTATGTAAAATAAACGTATGTATAGCATACTGAACTGCTTCATTACTTTTATATTTCAGGAAATGGAAAACTCCAATCATAAACCAGAATTGTTAAATTTGATGTTGGAGTTGCTGTTGAATAAATCCCAAGATAAAAAGAACTCATCTATTCTTGCGATGCCTTCTCTCGGCGCGCATGAAGCTCGCATTAGTCAGCTCAAAAAACTTAAAACTTTATTGTGGAGAAATAGCATTTCCCTTAATTCCACAAAGTTCGACTCTCTGATTAATGATCAAAAGATTTTATTCACTTGCTCTGATAAGTTTCTGTCATTATGTGAAAGACTGAATCTTGAGAGTGAATTAGGTAACTTAATAAAGACAGAAAAGAATCCTCTTACAGAATTCAAGGAAGTTCTTCAAGATTTACAAAGTTCCTCAGAATCTGAGCTTAATCTTCTCCAAAGGGGAAAAGCTTGGACTTTGCTTGGATATCTTCAAACTTTACTTTTTACCTCTCTTGGATACATAGATCCTTTGTATAAAGTAGAGCAAAAACTTCACTACGCTGAAGAAGACATCAGAGATTTCAAAAGTACCATTTATACCAGTATTTTGCAGTCTCGCCTTCTTGGAGATGCCGAATCGCTTACAACTTTGCATCCCCGTTTCGCAGAAATAGAAGCAACCGTAAACCAGATTATTATTGAGAGGGACACATTGCGAAGCAAAAAGGCTTTTAGACCTTCTGACAGCGAATTTTTAAACCTAGCTAAAGATTTCGAAAACTTCCGAAACACTTTAGGTAGTTATGAGGTAATCCGTAGTCACATTTACGAAATTATAACGACTGCTGACAGTTTTGTTCAGAACAAGAATCAGGATATTAAAAAAGCAGAAAGTCTTGTTCGCAAAGCGGAAACGTGGCAAGAGTCTTTGGGCCAATTCATGGATCGAGTCGAAAGTCGATTTTTGCCATCATATCCAGATCTCGTTTTACCCGCATTTGCAGCCTTGTCTGACATGAAGCGCGGAATTTATATGTTGGTTAATGAACTAGAAAAATTTATTTCCATAGCGACGACTAGTTATCAAGACTTTACTGTCGAAGGATTAATTGAAAAATTGGTTTCTTATCCTACTATTGGTCCCAACCAATTAAGTTTACTTGAGCTAGTAAACAACTGCACATCCAAGTCTACCAGAGAACTTATAAATAAAAATCTAACAACAGATAACGCGTTTGATTTCTCTGAGGAACAATTAAAAATAACTCTCTCTGGTTTACACGAATTGCACAATCATATCTTGCTAAATGGAAGACTCTCGAAACCTTTGTGGCATCAATTAAGCGATTTGATGCACCAAATTATTTTAATTTGGAAGAAGCAACAACAGGAAGTTCTAAAACGACAAGCCGAGGAAGAAAGTATGTACAAAAACAAAGCTCAATTACATGGTGAACAGTTAATCGAGGAAGAAGAAGTCAATCAAGAACTGAAGAAATATTTCCCTACTTACGGTAGTGAAGATTTTAATGATTTAGAAATTGATTCCGAGCTTCTTATGAACACCGAAGAAACCAAAATTGTTGTAAGTGACCACAAATGTAGTCATATATCAAGTGAAGAAATCCAGTTAGTTCAAAAGTTGTATTCTAGTATTTTGAGATCTTGCACTGCTTCTGAATGGATAAAACCCCCTCCTCAAGTCGAAAATCTGGACTACATCGAACCATTAGTCATGCGCTACAATACAGTTGGCCTCTTATTAGAAAATTCTTCAACCTCCTTGAGTCCAAAACTCTCTCAAGATTTATATCCTAGCTTGAATTTGCTCACTGAAATAACACGATGTGTCAGCCAAGGAGAAGAAATAGGAGCCAAAACGAAGAATCCTTTTGATTTTTATAAAGACAGTAACGTCTCTGAAGTCAGTTCCTGTTTACAACTGCTCAGAAATATTTTCGACAGGGTGAATTTTTTCTTACGGGAGTGGCCCGACCATCCAACCCTGAAATTCATCCACGTCGTGATACAAAGGATCCTTCATTTTCCAATCACTTCTTCACTTTCAAGATTCTTGATTGGTTTAGAACTTCTATTAACAAAAATGAAGGAGTGGGAAGAAAATGCTCACAAGGGAGTTAGTCTCTTCGATCACATGAATCTCCTCACCCAACAAATTGTTTCTTGGAGAAGACTCGAACTCTCTTTCTGGAAGGAATGTTTGAATGTAGCTTCCCAAAGGTTTAAATCACAAAGTGCAAAGTGGTGTTTCTGGCTCTACATTTTATTGGAATCTTACATCAATAAATCTTACATTCAAGGCGAATGTGATTACCTAAATCTGGAAAATAATCCGGATTTCCCGAAGGAAGATGAACAAACTCCTGAAAAGTTAGCAGAAACCCTACACTTTTTCATATCGAAATCGCCACTAGGGGAATTTGAAGTAAGACTCGAGTTGCTCTTAACTTTCCACTGCCACGCTTTCTTCTTTGATCCAAGTTCAGAAAGAGACGAGGTATTGGCAATTACATGGAATGTTTACACATACTACAAACAGTTTACGAACGAAGTAAATACCAAGATTAATAGCATCAGATCTCCGATTGAGAAGAAGCTGAAAGATTTCGTTAAAATCACTCGCTGGAATGACATCAGTTACTGGGCAGTGAAGGAAACCATCGCCAAGTCTCATAAAACATTGCTCAAATTCATTAAAGAATTCGAAAAGGGATTGAGGGAGAATGTAACATCGTGTTTATTCGTGAAGCCAGCAGCTAGTGGAACCTTGAATAAAGTTTTTAACAGAAATGAGAAGAACTCGATCGATCCAGAGACGTTTATAGTTTCAGTAGAGAAAGCAAAGATGCTTAAAATAAGCTACCCAAAGCACAAAATCATCCTAAAACCAAATGATCTACATCAAATGATGATACAGCTCAAGAATAGGATCTCGACCTCTCAGTATTTGGAATTGCGAATGCAGCTTGAGGAATTTATCGAAGATTACATGGAACGTAGTGCCAATTTAAAGAAAATAGAAATTGATGCTACTTTGGAGAAACCCAAGCAAGTATCACATGCAAAGAGTGTTTTGCAACAGAAGAAAAAGGCTCTAGCTGATTACTTTAAACTGATAGCACACGTTGGTGTTTCATATCGAATTGGTATTTTAGCATGGAAGAATAAAGAAAACACAGTGATAGATTTGATGGTCTCTCCCTTGGACCTCAACGCAGCCTTGAGAAACTTTGATTCAGAAGCTGACAAATGGATACTTTCCCAGTGGAAAGGTTGCGATAACTATTATAACAAGGCGATTGCCGAATTTATTGCCTTGAATCAAACCTTGTCGAAAGCACATGAAGATTTGGGACCCTTAAACGTTGAGAGATTTAAAGGATACTCGGCACACATGATGTTAATGGCAAACCAACAGAAGAGAACTCTGACTGAAAAAATAAAATACTTCGTTGCTCTTCGTTCTCAAGTCTCAAGCTTGGCGGAATTAAACGGGGACGAGAATCTGAATCTTCCTAAACAATGGGATTTGCTTGAAAACGCTCAAAATTTGAAGCGATTGTTGGTAATTTTGCAACCATGCTTGGAACAGTTGCAACTTTACTTGCGAGCTTGTCCATCTCAATCTGATATATACGAAAACGAGATCTACGATCTAGAACCAAACGCCTTGGCTATTCTGAACGCCGTGAAAGAAGATTCAGCTTGGGAGAAAGCGAATTCTCTAATCAAAGATTGTTCTCTATCAGCGCGAGTTATCTCTGGTCAATTTGATTCCGTCTTCCGAAATGTGAATACTCTTTCCGATAAAGAGGACGATTGCATGGATTGTATTCCAGTCTTTACGTCTAGACATTTTAACTATTTACGTGAAAGTTACAAAGGCCTGGAGGGCGTAAAGTCAACGCTGGCTGAATTTGGAAAGATATTCGGCATTGCTGAGGGTTTAAACCATCCGATTCTTAGAAGCATTCAGTTCATTAGTGAAGAAATATCTCGAAGTATACAGGAGTTTGATGATCTTCAAAGTAAAGTTAGTAGTCAGGGGCAGCTGCAAATTCTGAGTAATAGTAAGGTATCTGTATTTGACAGAATGTTGACGGAAGTGCTTTGTATTGCGTTAAGGGTGATTCGAATTAAGAACAAAGTTAATTCAGACATGAAGAGTTCTTCTGATGAAGCACCAGACCAACTAAAGAAGAGCTCTCTTAGCGAGATGCTGATTAATTCTTTGAAAAGAAATATCACAGAGATGAATTTAGAGGACGTTTCAGAAAAGTTCAACAAAATACTTCTGATGATACACAACCTAGAGGGTGCAAATGCAAATTTGCATTTCAAGGAAATTGTAAAATGTTTGCCTTTGCTTGAACAATATTTATTGTATGTTCAGTTTTATCTGAACGAGCAAGTAGCTACTTTACGATTAACATCCAAAATGTTACACTTGCAGTTGAACGTTTTTCTCGACTTGGCTACAAATGGTTTTTGCATACCGAAGAATCTTGACCTTGATGCAGACGCTGATGGTGAAGAAGGTTCACAGAAAAACTCAAGTAAAGGTGGAATGGGATTAAGCAACGAAGAAGGAGTTAATGATGTTTCTGATAGGATCGAGAGTGAAGATCAATTGGAAGAGGCAAAGCCTATGGACCAAGAAGAAAAGGAATCAGAAAAAAAGGATTGTGCGGAAGAAGAAAATGGAATTAACATGTCTGAAGACTTTGAGGGTAACATGCAGGATATTGAGAAAGGAGAGAACGATAGTGAAAAGAGCGATGATGATGATGATGGAGACTTGGATAAGGAAATGGGTGAGACGAAGGAAGGAGCAGATCAGCAAGATGAAGAAATCTGGGGTAAGGATGAGGAGGAGGTTGAAGAAAATGATGCTAAGGAGGATGGTAAAAGTGGAAGGGGAGAAGAACTTGACGATAAAACAATGGGTGCGAAAGAAAATGATGAAAAATTGCCTGAGGAGTCTAAAGAAAATGGAGATATTGAAGAAAAAGAAGAGATATCAGAAATGAACGAACCCGATATTAATGACGATCAGATCGATCCATACCACGGAAAACAGCAACCAGAGATTGAACCAGAAGACCTTGATTTGCCAGATGACATGAATTTGGATGATGCAGATGGTGGAGACGATCAAGGACAACAAGAAGATGCATTTGATATCGACAATATGAAAGAACCAGTTTTGCCTACTGTAGATGAAACTGAAAAAGATGAAAAGGAGGATGAAACTAAAGATTCTGAGAATAATGAAGGCGATGAGACTGGTTCTAATGCTGATAGTGAGGAGGAATCACCTACAGACAAAAATGTTGAAGCTGTTCCAATCCAAACCGAACCCGGAAAGAATGAAGAACCTGAAGCTATTACTGAAGAAAATGAAGAAGTTGATCGACAGACTGTACCTGATCTTGACGATACTAATAAATTAGCGGACAATGCGATGCAAGTAGATGTCGGCATGGAAGGAACTCAAGATGAAGTTAGTAGTGGAATAGAAAAAGATGAAAATCTGTCGCGAAAGGAAAACGTTCAAGAATCGCAAAATGATTCCGGTACTGGAAGATCGAATCAAGGCATGGGAAACACGGAAGCTTCTTTACAAGATGGAGCACAGACTGACCAGAAAAATACTGAAGCAAACCAAAAGAAGAAGAGAAAGTCTCCTAAAGAAACAGAGAACAGAAACACGACTTTGATGGATGAGCAAGAACCGCATGTGAAGAAAACAAAGACTAGCATTCAAGAACGTCAAGATAAAGAAGATGTGGATAACAGTGAGAATCAACTAGATGATGAAGAGGCTAATGAAGATATGGAATACCGACACGTTGATAATAAGGAAAGTCACAATCGCTACGCAATCGATGCAGCTACAGAAGATCAAGTAAAGGAACAAGCGACAAAAATTTCGATGGATGTTGATACTGAAGAAACTGAAGAGCCAGTAGATGCAAATATGCTTCATGAGGATGAAGTGATGGAAGAAGAGAGTCTTCCAAAAGATCAGATTCAGAAACCGGAGCAGGTTTCAAGCAGCGAGGATAAAAGTAAAGGCAAATCATCAAAGTCGACGAATGAAACAGGACAAATGGAGGTGGACTCTGATATTCAAACTGTGGATACAACGAAGATAGAAAGAGGAATTGAATCAGCTTTCTACACGAATATCTCAAACTTGCTAAGTGATAGTATTTTTAATTCAACACGATTTGAAGAAAAACGAAATGAAGTTAGGCAAGCGCTTCAGCAATGGACATCTGAACCATCAACGGAGGATGCGTTATCAGCGTGGAATGCTGTCAGTACAATAACTGACACTTCGGCAAGAGAGCTTGCAGAAAAACTCAGATTGGTTTTGGAACCGACACAAGCTTCACGATTAAAGGGAGACTACAGAACTGGAAAGAGGATTAACATGCGAAAGATTATTCCGTATATAGCAAGTCAATTTAGAAAAGATAAAATCTGGCTAAGAAGGACGAAACCTTCGAAGAGAAACTATCAGATCGTATTAGCGATTGATGATTCGAGTAGTATGATCGATAATGATTCGAAGGAAATAGCGTTTGAGTCCCTTTCTTTAATAAGCAAAGCTATGATGTACTTGGAAGCTGGCCAACTTGGTGTAATTAGCTTTGGAGAAAGTATTAATGTTCTTCATCCTCTTGAGGAAGTTTTCACACAGGAAAGCGGAGCAAGGTTAGTTTTCTGTTGTTTTTTTACTTATCTTGTTGTTAATTTTCTTACCTATTTTTGAAAATTACTCATGCCATATGTAATTTTATTATTTGTGTTTCTTAGATTAATCCAGAAACTGAGATTTGAACAGAAGAAGACTATGGTTGGACAATTGATAGACTACAGCATGGACGCATTTAATGGACAAAATGATTCAGTAGAGAATGCTAAATTACTTGTCATATTGTCGGATGGCAGAGGAGTATTTTCAGAAGGTGCAGAAACAGTCAATCACGCAATACGAAGAGCGCGATTAGCAGGTGTTTTCATAGTGTTCATCATTATTGACAATCCAACGAACAAGGTAAATTATTGAACCTACACCATTAGTAGATATTCTTCATGTCTATACAATTGACAACTTTATATAACCCAGCGTGGTTACCGAATCGAGAAATTTTAGTTTTAAGCACTTGCTATATTGCAGGCTTGTTACAGGTCAAGGAATTTAAAATGGGTTAGGGAAAGGCAGAAAAAACCTGAAAGAGTCAGGGAATTTTCGATAAATTATTTGATGAAAATTCAACAATGAAGTCATTTTTTTTTGAAAATTCATGTATTTTATTGAAAAATTGTCTTTTTGGTAGAAAATTGATCGCGTTGGTTGAAAATTCAGCTACATGGTTAAAAATTAATTTTTTGTTGTTGAAGATTCATCATTTTAGTCAAAGATTTATTTCTTTGGTTGAAAATTGTTTTTTTTTTTAAATAAATTTTAACTGAAAATTTAACTGTTCCATTTTTACTTCAAACTTGATATTTTATAGTTGAAAATTCAATACTCTCAGTAAAAAATATAACTTTTTATACAAAAATCGTCTTTCTTGGCTTTAAAATTCAATAATTTTGTTGGATATTAACTTTTTTGTTAAAAATTCATATTTTCAGATTGAAAACTGGACTGTTTCGTAGAAAATTCGTTTTTTGCTTGAAAATTCAACATTTTGGATGATTTTATTTTCTTGATTGTCCAAAAAATCTTTCTTGGTTGAAGATTCAACTAGTTTGTTAAAAAATCATCTTTTTTAGATGAATTAAACTGTTTGAGTTAAATTTTTTTTAACTGAAAATTTAACTATTCTATTTTTGGTTAAAGATTTTTTTTGAAATTCACGTATTTTCTGAAAAATTGTCTCTTTGGTTGAAAATTCAACTATTTGATTAAGCATTTATTTTTTTGTTCGTGATTCATCATTTTAGTTAAAAATTCATTTATTTGGTTGAAAATTTAACTATTTTGTTTGAAATTCGTTTTTTATTGAAAATTAATTTTTAAACTGAAAATTCAACTATTCCATTTTTGCTTTAAAATTAATATTTTATAGTTGGAAATTTAATTATGGTGGTAGAAAATTCATATTTTTGGATTAAAAATTTAAGTTTTTGTAGAAAATTCGTCACTTTTGGTTAAATTGAACTTCTTTGGTTGAAAATTGTTTGTTTTTTTTTTACTGAAAATTTAACTATTCTATTTTTGATTAAAGGTTTATTTTCTTAACTAATAATTCACTTATTTTGTTGAAAAATTGCCTTTTTTGGTAGAAAATTCATCTCGTTGGTTGAAAATTCAACTATTTGGTTAAAGTTCATTTTTTTATTGAAAATTCATATTATTGATTTGAAAATTTAACTTTTGTTCAAAAATTGTCTTTTTGTAGAAAATTATTCTTTTTGGTTGAAAATTCAACTATTTTGTTAAAAATTCATTTTGTTGTTGTGGATTCATCATTTTGGTTAAAAATTAATTTATCTGGTTGAAAATGTAACTATTTGGTTGAAAATTTATTTATTCTTTTTATTGAAAATTAATGTTTCAACTGAAAATGTGACTATTCCGTTTTTGTTTCAAAATTAATATTTTTAGTTGAAAATTCAATTATGTTGGTAGGAAAGTGATACTTTTTGGCTTAAAACTTGAACTTTTTTTTAGATAATTCATCTTTTTTTGCCTTAAAAATCCAACAAATTTGTTGGATATTAACTTTATTGTTAAAAATTCATATTTTTTGGGTTGAAAACTCGACTGACGAAAATTAATCTGTTTCTGTTTGAAATTTCAAAATTAAAAACTGGACACTCAGGTTAGGAGCGTTTGAAAGAGGACAAATGTGAATTGAAATGATTTTCAATTATTATATAAGAAACAGTTAATAAAATTATAATCCAATGTGTACAGTTATGTAAAAATGTGTTGCACTGAAAAAAATTTGCTTTTCTCTATTCTTGAAAAAAAAGAAATAAGAACGATTAAGGTACGATTAAGGCTTCTGGTGTGTATAAAAGAATTTAGATTTGAAAGACCAGGGAACGTTATTAAAAATTAGGGAAATTTTTTTTTTGTAATTCGAATGCTCAGCCTATTATCTCACAATGATAATTATTTGAATTAAAGTAATTATATTATAAGTGGCGCATAATTTTGTATGTTTTAATATTTTTTATTATTGTTTTGCAGGAATCTATACTGGATATTCGGCAGCCTGTTTTTCAAGCTGGAAAACTGCAAGGTGTACCTTCGTATATGGAGCGTTTTCCATTTCCTTTCTACATGATACTAAGAGATATAAATGCACTGCCAGATATCTTGAGTGACGCTCTAAGGCAGTGGTTCGAATTGATTGGAAATATGGACACTTGATGAGACGAAACGTCGTAAAACTTTCAAAACGTTTTAAAATAATGTATATATGAATAATGTATATGTATATATATTGTAATTTGAACTTTTATTATAAATATTTTTAACAGAACTAATTTTACTTCTATTTTATCGACTTAAATATTACACAATTAAGCAACCTATTTACAGGTGTTAAAAATAAATGTACAGTTTTAATGTGTAAAACGTTGAAAAAATTTGTATACATAGTACAAGAAAACTGATATAACAAGATAGAGGGCATACAAAATAATGTACAAGTTTCAGTTGATAAATATGTTAAATTTGTAGATTTTTATAGTTTTGTTCAATTAAAATTGAGCTTTTTCAAATTAAACAAGTATATATAACTTTAATTACTCTAAAACTTTGCGTTAAAAGAAGGCGAGTCTGACATGGATTCCTATTTACAGTCCGTGAAATTACAAGACAGTCGTATGAAGAGGACGCAGACTCTTTCTTCTTCAGACTTGGCTTCCTGATTATTCAAATGAGAAAACCCGATGTTGACATTAAACACCGTGTCCTTCTTGGCAGTCATGTTGCTTTTTGGCCCTTTCCTGTAAAGTGAATGTAATTTAAGAATAATTGTTTCAAACAGGGTTTAAAAAATCCCAATTTCGAAATTCCCTGACTTCCTTTGAATTTTTCTTGACCATTTTTTTATTTTTTTATCATTATATTTTTTTTAGGTATAAAAACAACCTTACACCTAGAAGATCAATAATTTTAATGCAAAAAAAGGGTTGTTTCTAAATTTATTTTAAACACATTTAGTGACAACAGTCACACAGAATTTGATCAGGGGTCATCCACAAATTACGTGATATCTATAAAATACATGAATTTTCAGTCAAACAGTTGAGTTTTCAATTCAAAAAGATACATTCTGAACAAAAAATGGAAGAATTAAATTTTCACTTAAAACCGTATTCAACCAAGAAAAAAAAGGAATTTTCAACAAAATAGTGAGGTTTTCAACTAAAGTGATGAATTTTCGATAAAAAAATTAATTCTTGACAAAAAGTGTAATAACTGATATTTCCAACAAAAATAATTTTTATTTTCAATAAAAAAAATTGAATTAAACAAAAAAATATGAATTTTCAACAAATTAGTCAAATCCTCAACAAAAACATACTAATTTTAAAACCAAAAAGATGAATTTTTAATAAGCGAATTGAATTTTAAACCAAGGAAGAATTATGCAGCTAAAAATACGAATTTTCTGCAAAACAATTGAGTTTCAGTTAAAAATAATTTTCAACTAAAAACCCAAATAAACGAACTTTGAACTAAAATTATGAATCTGCAACCAAAAAAATTAATTTTTAAGCAACTAGTTGAATTTTAAACCGAGAAGATTAATTTTCACCAAGAAAGATAAATTTTCAACTAAAAAAAAAAAACATTTTCAACAATAAATAGAATAGTTAAATTTTCAGTTAGAAAAATAAGTGTTTAACCAAAAAAAAAAAACTAATTTTCAACTAAATAGTTAAATTTTAAACCAAAGAAATACATTTTTAACGAAAAAGATTTTGATTAAATTAATTTTCAAGGAAATACTTCCGCGATAATTTCTTATATGGGATTGTTTACAAATAGTTTTTTTTACATATATTTATATCATTATAGCTGAATCATCTGTAGACAGAGCCCGACTAAACAGCGTTACAGAACTAGTCTGGTCCTCTCTACTTTTACCGATCAGCGCTCGATCAGAAATAGGAAAAACTAGTTAGGGCCCTTTTAAATTCCTATTGTAATTTCTACGGGTTACTGTTTTGGTAATCTTACCTCAAGTGCTTGAATTTGAGGCTTCAGCCATAGCTTCACACTTCCTGGCCACGTCTCTCTCTTTCTTCGTTTTCTGGGTAATTCCTTTTTTTAAAGGTGTTGGTTCAATCCGACTTGGAATTTTGTTGTATGGGTACTTCACTGACTCAATATATAATGATGTAATTTTTCTCAAGTATTTGAGAACGAAAGAAAGAAAACTTGTCTAATATCCGGGGTTTTGCGAGATCCTCGGATTAATAAAATGTAGAGGAATGAAGCCTTTTGCTAAGGCAATCATTATTTTTACTGAAATTAAAAATTTTTCGAAGGGGAGCAATCTGCAGATAGCAGAAGACAGCATTTGAACGGCGAGAACCGTTCGCAAATTTATTTTTTTACTCACAATTCTGACATCACAGAAGCATTCTCAGGAGCTATCAAGTATTTGAAGACCCACGACTTGATGATGGTGAACCTAAATTTTGCGAAATACGTCGCGAAATCGAGAGAAGTGGGTACAAATTTGAGATGTCCTGTGCATGTGAAGACCATAAGACTGTAGTTGTAAGCAGAAAAGCAAATACGACATTCAGGCCACCTGTCAGATCGTGCTCCGAATCTCCGATGCTCTAAAGTACGAAATCAGTGATGCCAATTTGGGCGCCTTTTGCTATTGCGCTTGCATTCGGGCTGCGCACTGGTTGGCCGTAGTTGGGGCGCAATTAAAAATTGGATCTTTTGAGAATAAATAAAAAATATTGAAAACATTATACAAAATTATTTTTAATTACTTTCTCAACAAATTTATTCTGAAATTAAATGTTTTGTGAACTATAAGTTATTCCTCAGAAGTCAAAGAAAATTTATAACACATATATTAACAGTTTATTTTCTTTGACTTCCGAAGAATAACATATATTCCACAAAACATTTAATTTCAGAAGAAATTTTTTGAAAAAGTAATTCAAAATAATTTTTTACAATGTTTTAAATATTTTTTATGTATTCTCAAAAGATCCAATTTTGAATTGCGCGCCAACTACGGCCAACCAGTGCGCGGCCCGAATCCAAGCGCAGTAGCAAAATGTGCCAAATTCGCATCACTGATTTCGTACTTCAGAGCATCGGAGATTCAGAGTACGATATGACAGGTGGCCTCATGATCAAAAACCTAGACACGAAGTTGATGTGAAAAGGACAACCAACTTTTGAAAACCTAACTTCATAAATGACTGCAGGGCCATGTGCCAATTAGATATTTTCACTTCAACCACCAGCTAACTTCACTTCGTTGATTGCTGAGCGGAAAACCAGGGACCAAATGCATGGGACAAAATTTTATTTTTGTAATATCTTCGTAATGAATAATAATAATTATTATTTTATCATGCCATTAAATAGTTCTTAAAAAATCCTTAAAGAATCCCATGCATTTGGTCCATTGTTTTCCCCTCTTCTTCTTCTTCTTTTTGGTGAGTAAGTTTTTAGCACTAGGTCTTCTTGCCGGTAACAGCGGGACCTATCCAGCCATAGCAAAGTATATGGATTCATATAGAGTCGTTGTCAAGTTGATACAAGCTCAGCATGTAGTACACGGAGAAAGCCAAACACCAATGATTGGTGTTTGCTAGAAAAAAAATCGCGAAACACCACTGAACGCTGCGTACGCACGATTCATTAGTGTTTCGCGCAGCGGCCAGTGGCGCCTACGCAACAATAATCAAAACATGACTGAGTCGTTCGTGCGCATCACTCAACCGAGCAATTCACGCCTACCCCGAAAGGGAAACGGCTTAATGATATAATAATAATAATAATAATAATAATAACTATTTCAATTTTAATAGCCAAATTAAAACTTATAAATAAGGGGAAAATTCAGCATTTAACTTCAAAATTCTGAACTCTAAAACCATTGTAACTATTTAAAATTAAATAAATTATTCAATTACTGAGGTATCAATTTCAGATAGCTCTATTTTTATCTATTTTGATTTTAAACAACACAGTTTTTAACTTTTTAACTTCAAATCATTAAATTTTTAACACTTCATTTATAATTATTATTAATTTTTGACATCTTCCATTCAAATATTTTTCAATTTTAAATGTTTCATTTTTTCAATATTTAACCAAAAATATGACAATCTTAAGGTACCTACAAATAAAACGCTACAACGCTACAAAAAAAAAACGCTACAAATAAAAAATAAATAAAAATATAATACAAAACAAAATCGCTATACATATGATTCCATTTTTTAAATTGAAAAAGGTTATGTCTTTCAGGTCGAAACTATTTTTATTAAGTCTAGCTTTACAATTTTCTCATTTTTAAAACTTGATTTTGAGAACTTAGTTTTGTAATTTTTTATTGTTTTGAATTTATTTTGCAGGCATTTAATTCAAAATTGTTTAATTACAAATCCTTTAAACTTAAAATTGTGGAACTATCAAATCTTTTAATTTGATATGCTACGATTTCCAAAAATTTACAAAGCCAGACAATTTTGTACGTTTAAAATTGAAACCAAACATTTTAGAATATTTAAATATAAAATTATAACATTTAAAACAGTCGTACAAGGCTTTCAAAATTAAAGTGAATGAATAGATTTTTTTACTCAAAAATGTGATTGTTGTAAAGAAAAATCACTGTTATTTTCATCATTCAAAATTGAAGAATTGTGAACTTTTAAAGTTTTATTATTCTAAAAACACTGAAAATTATATGTTTTTTAATTCTAAACTTCCAAAATTAATGAATTCAAACTGGAAGCTTTAAAAATTAAATAATTCCAAACTTTGTTTAAAAATTTAAGCATTCCTAAATTAGGATCTTGAAAATAAGTCCCTCAGAATCATTTTTAAATTACACGGAAAACATGTAAGCTGTATATCGGCACCAAAAGATTACACCTTATGACATGGTTATTCCGTTTTTTCAAATTTATGCAAATTTTGTTTCTATAAATTAAATAATCATTGATGTCGAACTTCAAACAATGACAAAAAATAAATTTTCAAAACTGTCTTGTCAATTATATTTTTGTTGGTTTTTATCATACCTTTATTCATAATTTCATATTTTAAACAAAAACTTCTGTAAGAAAGCCAAAATTTGTTTCGTGTATGTATCACTAGTTTTAAAATTCAATCATTTTTCAAGTAGACCACCTTCATCTTGAAGGCAATTTTTTAAGATTTCAAACTGAAGTTTACTAATGAACTATCCTAGATTATGGTTATTCAATTAGCCAGCCATACTTTCACATTTAAAAAGAACAAAAGAATCTAAAACAACTGATCCTGAATTTTTGAACCTACAAAGCGATTTACCCTCTTTGTAATATACCGCAGCAATAGTCCCAACATTACAAAACTGAAAAGGGCGGTCTCTAAAGAAGGGCGCGTCTTTCAGAAAAGGGAAGAAGACCATGGGATTCGAACATGTATCTCCATAGATTAGATTTAATACCATCCCCCGCCTAAACTGCAGGTATTTCTATAAGAAAGGACCACGCCTGCTGTTCCATGGAAATGTCGGCTCACATAGATAAGAAACAAATCTCCCGCAAAGGGTGTGAAATCGTCCTTGCGTTAAGCTTGAAAATGTTAGCAATATCGTAAAAAGAAAGCCGCTACTAGCAATCGTTTGTTTAGTATGCAAATGTCGAAAGCAGCCGAACCGATTACTGTCCTAGTCCGCATAATTCCATGTTTTCTATATCTCTAAGTGCTTTACAAACTACTTTACAATGGGGAAATTACCGAGCACAATGCCTTCATCGTGTGCCTCAAAGTAATCTGAATAATTTGTCATTTGTTTCAGGAAACGAAGACATCCAAAGTGGTAAGTACTCGGATTTATTAACGCAAATAAAGAACACTGAGCACACTGCTGAGTCACATAATTAGCACCCAGCAATTTGTGTTACATTTATTTTACACGAAAAGTATTATCTTCCGATTAAAGCGATATTATAAATTAGTTTAATTACCCAATTTGAATTACTTAATTTCAAACATCTGTAATTAGTTTTAATTGTTTTAATTCTTTCGCTATGAAATGATTAATCAAGAAATACAATACGACAGGAAGACAGATGTTTACCACGATCTCGCATTTCTCTTCACTTGTCTTATCGCCTCTTGTTTAGCGAAAATGCAACACCCGATTAAATCAGCTGATATCTTTGAGAAATGCTGCTCGTGAATGATTCATTAACGTGCAGCGTAATTGTAAAAATCTTAAATAATTTAATACCGAGTTAAAAAAAATTGACGGAAGAAATTGGAAAATATTCCCATGATTTCTCGTTTCTGATATTTATTCGCCTGTAATAGAACGTTAAAAAAGGCATTGGTTTAATGGCGTGCCACTCGGATGGATCCGTAGGAATAGTCATTGCGCAATTGAAAATGAGTGGATTTATTGTAGCTTCTATTTCCCGGCTATTACAATGTTGTAGAATTAATTCCAGCATAAAAATAATGTTCTCTCATGCTATTCTATTAACTCGTTATTCTTTGATTCTTTCGAGTTTAAGTATTTTAAAATTTATTGCTGAAAATTGAAGCAGCCTAATTTGACAGTAACCAAAATTAAAAGTACAACTGAAAGAGTTTCTGTTAATCAAACTCGAAAGAGTTTAAATTTAGTTTGGAATAAGAAAATTTCAGAAGTCTGAATTCAATCATTTGAACCAATTAAATTTTGAACAATCGAAAATGCAGACAATGTTTAAAGCAACCTATTTGGAGAATGTCCAAATTGTAAGGTATTTAGTTTCAAAAATGAACACATCTACATCCAAAAATGAGATAACTGAATTTTTAAGAGAAACTCGATATTAAAATGGTCCAAATTGGCAGAAAAGAACACGAAAGGAAGAAGCGAGAAATCAGTGGTTCAGCAGAACATCAAGAATATCTGAATCATTATCACCCAGTTTCCAAAAATGAATGCCACTAAATAAATACAAACACAAGTCCAAATTTTAATCCGAAATTTAATAAAAATGTTCAGATCAGACTTGAAAAACACCCAAATATGGCTATCGATTTAAAAAATGACATCTGCATTCACAAATGAGATAACTGATTTTGGCAGGAGAACCCAACAAGAAAATGCAAAAAATCAATAGTTCAGTGAAACAGCATTAATATTCGAATCATTATCATCCAATTTCCAAAAATGAATGCCACTAAATGAATACAAACACAAGTCCAAATTTTAATCCTAAATTCGATAAAAATTTTCAGATCAGATTTTAAAAACACCCAAATATGGCTATTGATTTCAAAAATGAACACATATCTGCATCCCAAAATGAGACAAATGAATTTGACAGAGAAACAAGTAAAGCGACCAGGCTTTAAAATTCGAAATTAAAATAATTCAATTTAGGAGAGGAGAACCCAACAGGAAAATGTGAAAAATCAATAGTTCAGCAGAATATCAGGAACATCCGGATCATTATCACCCAATTTCCACAAACGAATGGCACTAAAATATATGAAAAAACAAGCCCAAATTTTAATCCGAAATTAAAAAGAAATCAGGGATCAGACTTGAAAAACATCCAAATATGGCTATCGATTTCAAAAATGATCACATCAGAAAATAATTCAAATTGGCAGGAGAACCCAACAGGAGAATGCAAAAAATCATTAGTTCAGTAAAACAGCATAAATATCATTATCACTCAATTTCCAACAATGAATGTCACTACAATAAATAAAAAATCAAGTTCAAATTTTAATTCGAAATTAGTACAAAAATTTAAGGATCAGACTTGAAAAATATCCAAATGTTCCTATCGATTTCAAACATAGGTTTCAAAAGAGCAGCACTGCTTCAGAAAGAAAAATAAAGGAGTTTTTTCCCAAATCATCAGGATCATTGACACGCAATTTCCAAAAGTGCTCTCCCGACCTCCGAGGTACTAATTTACCAAGCAAAAACTACTAAAAAGATTCGTATATAGCTTCCATTTATGTTTCTGGAAGACGTTCTACTTCTGCAATGGAGCACCACGAAGTACGAACATGCGCCTTCATCTAGAGTGGTAACATCGAAGAGCGAGAGAGAAATCAGTCTGTTCTGAAGGGGGGTGAATTCGGAAAAGTGAGAAGGAGCCAAAAGCAGAGAAAGGGAAAGGAGAAAACAACTGAAGAGGCAGTGCTCAGTAGGATCTAAAAGACACGCGAGTAGGTCTTTTACGAACTTGCGATCTTCCGTCGGAAAGCATTCACGAGAAACTTTCAGTAGCCGAAACTTTCCGATCTTCTCGCAAGAATTTTCATCCCCAAGAGGATTCATTCCTATGGACTTTTGATCATGATGATCGTTCCTCTTGACAGATCTCAGAAGACGTTAATTAACGGAATGATCATAATAAGTTCGGTTCTGACTTTTATGTCATCCAAACATAGGCCATAAAAGGCATTTACGACTTTTTTCCAGTTTGGCTTGCGGCTAGGTCTAAAAAATCCTCAATCGAATCAAAGCCGGTTTCGCAAAGCAGTTTTGAAGTGCTATGATGTCGTAAGAGTTGTTCTGATTAATTTTATTGCGTGCAATATAGCAACTGGAGTGATTTACAATATCCGATGTTGATGGGAGAGGAGTTCATGAACTGGAAGGAGGAATTAATCGGCAGTAAAAAATAGGTTAATGGTCATTCTTGACCAATGAATCTCTGAATTAAATAAAAAAATTTGATAAATAATAACGCTGTATTGTTCTCAGTTCTGGTGATAGCAATGCAAATTGTCAAGTGCCAGATGTAGCTCCTATCAGTTTATAAAATGACTGACCAACTGTTTTTCAGCCTTATGAATTGTATGAAGAGTTTTTATAAACAAAGGAGTTTTTCTAACAAAAAATCTTGAAAAAACAGTTTTAGGACTTGATACTAGGTCAAGTTGGTGGATTCTCAATACCAAAAATCCGCATTGTTTACAATTTTCGAGTGTTTTGTTTTAAAGAGCACTCAGGATTTCTGAATCACAAAACCGAGGCATAAAGAGTGTGAGCAAAGGTTTGCACTTGCGTAAAGTTCGGGTGGGAAAAGTATGAAATTTGGCGATATGTTACGGAAATTGGGCATCCGTATAGTGTAGGAAGGCAACGTGGTTTGCACGACGGGCGTCGTCACTGACAGACGAAGCAGTGAGCAGAGAGAGTGAAGTGCGAGAGAAGAGTGCGAGCGTAGGAAAGATGTGGCAGTGAGAGAGAGTGAGAGGGAAAGGGAGAGAGATGGGTGGTTGGGTGAGGGAGATAGGAAGCAAGAGAGAAGGAGAGAAGGAGACATGAATGATAGAGATAGGGAAGGGTGAGAGAGATAGGGAAGCGAGTGAGAAAGAGAAGCGTGGGAGAAGGAGGAAAAGAGAAAGAGCGAGAGGCAACGGAGACCCATTCATCTTGGCGCGCCTAGCCCGCTCGGGATTGGCTCTTGGTGGGTAAGGCCTCGCCTGGATTGGCCGGCTCTGTTTACCAGCTGTGCCGGGTTTGGGAGAGGGAGGCGAGAGACAAGCGGCGCCATTATTGTAAGGGGTTACATTTAGCTGGCCGTGGTGTGTAGTACGCGGCGTTCGGGATAGGGGGCTATAGTACCTTCATGCATGGCCCATAAAGGATTCGTCGACTATCCGAGAAGTACGCAAGAAACGGCTTCTAACACCTGACAGGCCACGCTCCTCTGCTTGTCTCGTGGGCAGCCCAATTTTCTGGGGCAGCGGATCAGCTGACCCCCCTGGTAGTTTTTGACTACGATCCTCGAACTCGTTAAAACGTGTCCGGGACCAGTAAAAGACGATCCTCGCGGAGTGCTCGCGGACTCGCGGAGTACGAACTCGTGGCCGTCAAAGCTGATCTGGCTCGTTATCGTGGTGTGGTGTGCGAGTTGCGTAAGTGGCAATAAAAGTGAGGGTAAAGCACCGATAACAGTTGGTGGAAGAGGGGCAGGAGGAGGTCGTGAAAGAAAGTGGAGGAGTTGCGGGAGGAAGTGCGTAGAGCGTGGAAATACGAATCTCGATTGAATTGCCTCGTGGTCCGTGCGGAAGGCTCATCTCGGTTGTCAAGGTGCAAGATGTGCGGGACCAATATGGTGTTGTTGGACATAAGTGTCCAGTGCGGGTTTTGACTGTCCACGGACGGACGGACGGGCGCTTCGGCGGCGATATGAGTTCGAAATTCATAATCGATAGTATGCTACCAAAGTACCATCAACAATTCCATCATCAACAGTTGTTCTCCAGTGCGAATTCCAGTTCCGTTCAGGCTTGCTCTTCAAGTCCAGCTTCTAGTTTAGAATCCAGTTTGTCCGCGGCGGCTGTTGCAGCAGCGGCAGTTAATTACGCTCAACACAACTCACCGAGTCCGACGGGCTCAAGTCCTCAGCACTCAGGAAGTTCGGCTTCCACATCCCCAGCGGCGCGCGCCACATCAAGCATGTATCCCTACGTTTCGGCGGCTGCGGCCCATCATCATCATCAGCAGCAGCAGGCTGTTGCAGCTGCTGCATTTGGGGCCACATCAAGCATGGTCCCCGGCTTTGGGTCATCAGCGGCATCGAGTGCAGCCTTAGCGGCTGCAGCGGCTGTTGATGCGGCCACCGGCGGTGACAAGTCCTGCAGGTACACCGCGAGTCTCACAGGAAATGTTGCCCCTTCGGCTGGTGATCCTATGGTAAATTACACATTGGGACACCATCATCAGAATGGTGCTACCCCTGGTAGCCTTGTGTCCTCAGCTTCGGCGTCTTCGGCGGTCTCTGCAGCTTCGGCATCCATGGCGGCTGCAGCACAATTCTACCATCAAGCAGCCGCCGCTTCTGCTGTTGTTGATCCTTTGGCCTCCTGTCAACAGCCAACGAGTGGACAACCTGGAATACCAGAGATTCCCCGCTATCCATGGATGTCCATCACCGGTGAGTCCAGTTCCATGTGTCGATGTTAGGTATGATCCAATGGTAGATCCAATGGTTCATGGCAGAATATGCTCGTTTAGGATCTTAAGATGTTATCCAAACTACGTGCATGTTGAATGTTTTGTTAATGTTGCATGGAATGTTTTCTTTATATATCTAATTGTCAATTACGTGCAGCATCTCCTTAATCGGCTTAATCACTTATATTATTAGGAAAAACAAATCTGCCTAGTAAGATATCATAAGCCCCAAGTCATTAGCAATTCGCCAGTATACGTCAGTTTTAATGCACAATGAAGCTTTGTCTTCTAATTTAGATAATACGAGTAAAATTAGCTATGCTCTGATAACAATGTTGCTTATCTTCTAATGTTATTTATATTATCCTATTAGTAGAAAGGGTAATTATTTTGACTATGCTTGATATTGCCATTATTTTTATATTCGAAGTTCTTAAGATAACTATACAATTATTGTAAAAAAAATTGCACCAGATGCTGTGAGACACACAAGAGTAGCAATCACTGTTTCTGGAATGTTTTTATGTTTCCAATGAAAGGCTTGAGTTTGAGTTCTCAAACAGTAGTAAAACTTTGCAACTTGAGTGTCTTAATCTTCAAACCTAATGTTTTTAACTCTGGTCTATAATTACGCCCCATGTGAATGAAACAACTTAGGCTTTCTTATTCCAGAATGTTTTCATGTCCAAAAATATAAATCCTGCTTTTGTGATATCGTTTTGACCCCTTTGTTTTGGCAATAAAAGCTGATTAATTGTTGCCCTGACTTGTTAAATATTTTGAAAATATTCCATGATTTAAGGGATTGCATATGGATATGCTAACAAACTTTTTATTCCAAAGGCCTTTAAATAATATTTGAATAACAATTGATTAACCTGCGGAGAGATTATTCATACATTGTGATGTATTGAATTATTTTAATAATCCCATTCATTAATTTTTGCACGAAATATGAATGGGAATTTTGAATTTAGTTGAAAAACGCTTCTATGCGTGAATTTTGAGAAACATGTTATTGACGGATCAGCAATCCGACGGCAACCGACGGCCCTTGTAATTATTATAGATCCAAAGAAAGATATCTGAATATTTTACAATCGTTTACATGTTTTTTTCACAAATATGGCCGAACATTCAAATAGCAATAACAATATCTCACCTTTTTTTATCAATTTCATTTAGCTTGATGTGAATCAGCTATAGCTCTAACCGTTTCGATCCGACGGTATTTGGTACATTCTTGCATGAAATTAAAATTGAAATCATGCTACGAAATAAATTCAAAATCCCACGATATTGTTTCCAAATCGTTTATGTTAATCAACTAAACTAATAAATTGTTATGATAAAACCAGAACAATAAATAAGCCTTCGAAAACATTTAGAAAGTTTATATTCGACATTTTTATTATTTAATGTTTAAATTATTTGGTTTAAATGCAATTTTGTCTATTTCTGAATTAATAAGATAAATTAATAATAAAAAGAACCTGATTTAATATGGAACAGTACTATAATCAAGGCAATAATTATTGAATCTAGTAGGACAGGAAAATTATTATTTGACCAACTGAATAATTTAGAACAGAGATTTAATATTTTGGTTCTGATAGAAAGATATAATCTCGCTATTTGATTATCGCGGTAGTAATTATGAAAGTCAGAATTTTAGCAGCGGGTCTGGTATGCAAATTATTCTCGATGGTGTATTTGCTATCGCCACCCTATGCTATATACGTATATTACATATTAACCTGTTACTTAGGTTACGTCCATTGCTATTTTTGCATGGCGTCTTTGCAAAACTTTCATGTACCCACTCATATATTTACCACCAACCTACACCGTTGACATCAGGTATAATTAAAAAAAATTTTTGAATCAATCCTTTTCCGTGAGTAATCCTCGATCATCTCTTAATTACATTTTCAATCCGTTCCACCTTCATGGTTTTTATGGGAGAGGCAGTACTTTTTAAAAATGAAGATTTATTTAAATTAAATAATCAGAGTTTGTAAATAACGTTTAAAATTAATAGTGCTTTTGATGGGGTTTCATGAAGACATTAGTTTTTAGTGCGAAATATATATAAAAATAGGAACTTTTCTACTGTTGAAAAATCTTCCGGAAGTTCTAAAGCTTTTAGTTTCTGGTTATTCATTATAAGCATCGTAAAAGTTTGTTTTATGCAAATACTGTTTTGCAATTCTTTTCAAAGAATTTTTCTTGTTAATATTTATGAATATACGATAGTTTTGTTATTTTAATTAAAGAAAGTTGTAGAAATAAGGATTTTAATAATTGTTTGTTGAATAACACCAAACTGATGTTTTTTAGCATTCTTTTTGCATAAGGATTACTTCCATTGAATTACGATTTACTTCTTACAAGAAATTAACTCTCGAAAAAGCTTCTAAATCAGAGACTAGAATTTTTTTAGCACTCTTCTATTTCCGCTGAGTTTCCACTGAAATGGAGAAAGTCTGAAACTTTCCTAACCATGTGACACTGCGACCCTTAGCCTCGCAACTGGAAAGGATTTAAAAAAAAAGAAAGTATCCTGCGTCTGAAATTCTAAATCTGAGAACAAAAATATAGAGTAGGAGAATATTTAAATCTAGATTAATATTAAATAAGTGTTTTTTTTTTAAGAATAACAGGAGATATTAAATAAAGATCAGAGAATCAAAATATGCCATTGTGTTTAAATTCATCAGTACATGATCTTTGCCAAAAGACAATACAAATCTGGGTCGGGACAATTTGCCTCACTTAAAACAAATCTGAATTAAAGAAGTTCAACGTACCTTTAATCATTCCAATAACCCCATTCGGCAACAAAAATAGCAGAATGTCGATGCATTTTTTTCCATTGCTCAATATTTTTTCTCAATTGCATCTTGTCGAGATTTTTTTTCTTTTTTCGTAGAAGCATGATTCTTATTTATGTGTTCGCCATTTCTCACGTTTTATCGCAACCGATCATTTCGAAATTGAATATTGCTGATCATACAAACGTATTTATGAACCCATTAAGATTCTCCATTTGTCAGCTTTATTTCAATTGCAGAATCTAAATGTCTTTGATTTTACCTCATTTTCATCGGCTCGTGTACCAAAAATTATTTATTACCCTTTTATTTTCCAGATTGGATGAGCCCCTTCGACAGAGTCGTCTGTGGTGAGTATTTTGTCCTTTTTTATTTAGTTTTAGACAAAATAGTATCAGCAACGCAGAGTGCTTTACAATATGTTGTCATTTTTTTCAAATTTGTTTTTATATCGCCTTTTTGTAGAAATTTGAAATTTGCAGGGCTGCCACACATAATTCAGATCTATACGTATTTCTGAATTTGATTGAATTATTTTTAATTCCTTTGAATTATTTTCAATTCACCCGGAATTCTTATTTATCTTGAATTTATCAGATTCCTATTCACTCCCAATTATCTGAATTCAATATATATTTTTTTTATTTTTAAAATTTTGTTCCATTCACTTAAATTCTTTTTTATTATTCTTGAATTCGTATGAATGACGTCGAATTCTCTTGAATTTCCTTGAATTATTCTAAATTAATTCCAATTTTACTGAAACCAATGAGATATTTGAGATTTTTTAAATTTAGTTAATTATTTTCAATTCTTTTGTATTATAAATGCCCCTAATTCTTCTCAATTTAAATGATTTTTTAAAGTTTTCACATTTATTTTTTTTAATTCACCCTAAAGTCTTTAACTCACCTCGAACTCTCAGACATTTAATCAAATTCTTTTATATTCTCTGGAATTTTTCTAAATTTATTTAAAATTAAATGTATTTTAAACATATTTTTGAATGGTTTTCAATTCACTTGAATTTTTTTAATGCTCCTTGCATTTTTATTAATTTTGTCGAATTCTTCTCATTTCCCTTAAATTCCTATGAATTCGCTCGAATTTTAATTAATTTTTTGGTTCTGTGGTTTCTGTTACTTCAATTATTTTTAATTCATGTTGAATTCGTATGAATTTCATCGAATTCTCTTGAATTCCCTTCAATTCTTCTCAATTCACTCCAATTTTACTGAAATTAATGGAATATTTTGTATTCAAATTTTTTTTTCAATTCATCTGGAATTCGCCCGGAATTCTGAATAATTTATCCTAATTTCTATTAAATTCTTTTTAATTCTTTGGAATTCTCTTAAATTGATTTGAATTCTTTGTAATTCTCTTGAAATATTTTGAATTTTTTTTAATTCACTCAATTCTACTCAATTCAATGGATTTTTTAGTTTTTTTTTTTAATTTTTCCAATTTACTCATATTTTGTTGAATTCGCCCTGAATTCTGTTCACTTTTATTTTACTCAATTCGATAGAATTTTTCTGATCTTGAAAATTGTGTTCAATTTACTCAAATTCTTATAAATTTTATCAAATTATCTTTAATTCCCTTGAATTCTTTTAAATTCGCTCAAAATTTAGTGAAGTAAATGGATTTTTTCAAGTACTTTTTATTTGTTGTCAATTCATATGAGTTTTTTAAAAGTTCACCTTGAATTTTTATGAATTTCACGAATTTTTCTCATTTCCCTTACATTTATCTTAATTCACTCGAATTTGATTTCATTGCTTTTTTTTACTTTTTTTTTTTGAATTTTTTTCAATTTACTTAAATTCTGTCAAATTAAACCCCGAATTCTGTTCACTCCCATTTTACTCAATTGGATAAAAAAATGTTTGGTGTAACAATTAGTTCAATTCACTCAAATTCTGATGGGATTCATGAGTCTTTGGAATCTCGTTGAATTCATCTAAATTCACTCCAATTTTACTGAAATAATTGGAATTTTCAAATTTTTTGCAGTTCATTTGGGTTCTTTTGAATTTCTCTTGAATTGTTTTGAATTCAATTGATTTGAATTTTTTTAAAGTTCATCTTCAATTTTTTGTGAATCTTGTCAAATTTTTTCATTTCTCTTAAATTTCTCTAAATTCACTCGAATGTTATTTTATTCATTGGTTTATTTTATGATTTTTGTTTCAATTGAGTTAAATTCTGTTAAATTTGTCCTGAATTTTTATTCACTCTTATTCCAATTCTTTTGAATTCTTATGAATTTATCCTGATCTGGAATACTTATAAATTTCAAGTTCAAATAGGTCACTTTTTCACTTTTTTCAAATAAAAATGGCAGCCCTGGAAGATTGATAAAAATTGGCTCTCGTTTAGAAATAAGAAAATATTGAACTCGACTGAAAGAAATATTCGGGACTATTTGCAAATCATAAACGATGATCGCGACGTGGGGGTAAAGTCTGAATAAAGGAGCAAAACCATTTTGTAGCTGCAGCACATGTGGCAGGCATATTTTTGAGTATCTCATTCGGTCCTCGAGATTCAATCCCCAAAACTATATCACCCAACATCCCAATCTTATTTAGGATCATCGCCCTTCTACCGCACCGCCACTATAATAACTTTTATGACTCTTCATTTTATTTTGCCGGCTAATCATTCCAAGGAGGGCCTTTCCTTTCTCTTTAAAGCGTAACATATGCGACCTTAATTTTATGCTTATTAGGGGCGAAAAGAATACTTTTTAGTGCAATTTCTCTCAATTTAATAACCCTATTCCAGCCTCGGAATCATACTTTAGGGGCCGTCTATAAGGAGATGTTCAATTGTTCAGTAACTATGTTACCAATTTGAGGGAGGGGAGCAAAAAAATATGGATTTTAACAGGAAATCGGGGGGGGGGGGGCCCAGTGAAAGTAGCCTTATAAAATCATTTAGTACTCTTCTTGATGATAGATTTGAAGAAAGTTTGCTAATTTTTCCCATTTCTTAAAGAATTCTTTTTCTCGATGTTTTTAAGAAACTTGTCCTTTTTCTCGTTTTTTCGCTTAAATCCCCACTGAGTCAATAAATCACAATCAGAAAATCCGACTTTTCTTGGTTAAAAAGTCTACTGTTATAGTTTTGGTTCGAAATTAATCGCGTTTAGTTAAAAATTATATTTGGTTGAAAATTTAACTCTTCCATTTTTATAAAATTAATCTTCTTGTTAAAAATCATCTTTTGGATTGAATGTTGAACTATTTTGTTGAAAATTTATCTCTTTGGTTGAAAAATCAACTATTTTGTTGAAAATTCTTTTTTTATTTAGTTGAGATTTTTTTTTTTTTGACTAAAAATGTAACTATTCCATTTATGGTAAAAAATAGATATTTTTAATTTAAAATTAATCTTTTCTAGTTGATATTTTGCTATTTGGTTGGAACTTCATGTATTTTGTTGAAAATTCGTTCTTTTTGTTTGTAGAAAATTAATTTTGTTGTTTGAAAAATCATTCTTTTTGGTTGAGGATTCAACTTTTTTTTTAATTCGTCTTGTTTGAATGAATTAATTCAACTGCTTCTATTTCAAATTAATATATTTTTCGGTTGAAATATTAACTATTGCATATTTCGTTGAGAATTAATCCTTTTTGTTAGAAAAATCAACTGCTTCGTTTAAATTTGAAGTACTTTAAAAAATATATAATTTTGTTGTTGCATGACATAATTTTATATACATAATTTCAGTTAAAAAATTTCATATTTTCGGGTCGAAAATTCACCTATTTTGTAGATAATTCATATTTTTTTGGTTTCAAAATTCAACAATATTTATGAAAATTGATTATCTTGTTGAAAATTTGTATTTTTTTGGTAGAAAATTAAACTGCTTGGTGAAAATTCGTCTGGTTGGTTAAAAATTTAACTATTTGGTTAAAAATTTATCTTTTTTGGTTGAAAGTTGAATTGCTTTGTTAAAAATTCATTTTTTTAAAGATTCATCTCTTCGATTGAAAATTCATCTTTTCGGTTGAGAATTAAACTATTGGTTAAAAATTCGTCGTTTTTAGTTGAATTCGACTGGTTGCAAATTAGTTTTTTTTTCTAAAAACTTAAAAAAAAAACTTTTTGGTTGAAAATTCTTCTTTTTTGAAACCTACAAAATCATGGATTTTAAGAATGTTTTTTGCAACTGAATTTTTCCTTACTATCGCTTCTTACCAATTTTTGAAAAATGGTTGAATTTCATTAAATCATGGCTTATTTTTTTCAGTGAAATATTTTTCTACAAATCTATTGTTTCCAATTTTGAAAGTAGATTTTTGTATGACTGTAATCGTTAAAACAATTTTTTTTAAAGAAATATATTTTTTTAAATAATTAATTATATTTGAAAGATTTGTTTTTTTTTCAAAATTGGAAACAGTAAATTTATAATGTTTTTCTGGAAAAAATAGGCCATGATTTATTATTTATTAGAATGTTGAACTTTTTCGTTGAAAATTCAATTTCTGTTGAGTTTTATCAGATAAGTTGAAAATTCATTTCTTTGGTTGAAAACTTAACAATTTGTTTGAAAATTATATTTTTTTTTTTTGCTTGAGGATTCATTTCTTTAACTGAAAATGTAACTATTCCATTTTGGGGGAATATTTGATATTTTTAATTGAAAATTGATCCTTTCTAGTAGCCAATTGAAAGATTTGGTTGAAAATTTTTGTTTTCTGGTGGAAAATTAACGTTCTCGCTTAAAAATTCATCCTTTACGTTTAAAAATGCAACTGTTTGGTTGAAAATTAATCTGTTTTGCTTAAGGATACCACTATTTTGTGGAAACTGGGTTAAATTCAACAGTTTTTGATTACAAATAAAAATACTTTTGGTTGAAGATTTGTCATTTTAGATGAACATTCAACTATTTGGTAGAAAATTAACTTTTTTGCAGGAAATTTATATTTTTGGTTGAAAATTCAACTATTTATTTGAAAATTTAATTATTTGGCAGCAAATTAAATTTTCAATTGAAAAGTCATATTTTCGGGTTGAAAATTCAACTGTTTTGTAGATAATTCGTCTTTGACTTCAAAATAAAACAATTTTCTTGAAAATTCATGTATTTTGGAAAATTCACCTTTTGGTTGCAAATTTAACTATATGGTTAAAAATGCTTCTTTTTTAGTTGATAATTCATGTATTTCGTTGGAAATCCCTCTTTTACGTTGAAAATCCGTTTTTTTCTTAAAAATTAATTTTTAACTGAAAATTCGACTGCCTTAAAAAAATTCGTCTTTTTGACTTGAAAATTTAACTATTTGTATTTAAAGTTCATCTTCTTTGGTAAAAAATCTGTTTTGTTTAAAAATTCAAATATTTCTTGAAAATGCAATATATTATGACTTGGCAATCTTAGGAATTTAAAGTGTTTCATATTGAATTTAATATGGTATCTAAAGTCATTTCATATAAATGAATTTATTCCCTATTTTTCTGAAAAATAACCCCATTTCCTCTGTTTTTCTGGGAGGGGGGTCAAAAATGCCCAAAATTGGTAACATAGTTTATGGACGGCCTCTTATCGCCAAGTTGTTTTGCCGAAGAAAATAATGATCACATTATCATGACTTTCAGCAAGTGTCCAATACCCTCTTTCGGAATATGCTTATTCCCAGTCTGTAAATTAATAATTAAAGGAACGCCATTAGCGCGACGAAAATAAACTTTATCTGTGTCGCCACCGTCCACTGGTTATTTATGGCAGATTGTGTGCAATGTACATCTCCCTCGCGAAACGATTATTTTTTTCGTTGAGTGATTTATCGTCCTTTAAGAGTTTTCAGCAAACAATTTCATTGAAATTAAAATTTCAACAGCGTAGGGAAAATTTCGAAATAATTGGAATTGAATTAAGCAATTATTAAAACCAATTTTAGCCTGTTCTTTTAATAACCAATGACTAAATTAATAAATTTTTTCATTGGAGCGGGTTTCTGCTATCCAATTTTGCAATGTACATAAATGCACTTCGTAATTGCCCATAATTACGGTGTAAACTGGGTGGTGCACAGAGGGATGAGTTATTTGATCATAAACCTGAACGAAAATTTATCTGCTTCTCGAAGCTAATGAGAATTTCTCCTCCACTTGCCGGGCGCCAGTCCAATTTTTTTAAGCACGAAAGTTCTGCATTTTCGGATTTATGAATTTATCGTCTTTCCTATTTATCTACTCTTGAGATTTGTTGCTACTAGAATTCCAGATCAAGTTACCAGATAAATACGTAACTGTAAATTTCGCGGATTGTCACTTTTTAGTCTTTTTTTAAAGAAAAAGTCACTTTTTGAAGGAAATATATAGGATATTTTATCTAAAAAAAAGAAAATTTAATTAGACTATTTAGAAAATCTATAGTAATTTATGGTATGTTAAAGCTATAATATCACACTTTCCCATTTTCTTCCTTTTTTACTTAAAATCGAACTGAATTAATAAAATCTAATAAGAAAATCCAACTACTACTATTTTATTTTTTGTTTAGAGTTGACTTTTTCTCGGTAAAAATTTAATTATTTTATTAAAACTTCAACTCTTTTGTTGAAAAGTCATATTTTTTGGTCGGAAATTCAACTGCTTTATTGAATGTTCGTCTGTTTGAATCGAAAATTCATTTTTTTAGTAGAAAAGACATCTTTCTTGGTTGACAATTACCTTTTTTTTAATTCAACTGTTTTCTAAAAAATTCGTCTGTTGGGATTGGAAATTCACTTGTTTGATTAAAAATGCGACTGTTTTTGATGGTACTTAATCTTTCTTGTTCGAAATTTCGACCATTTTATTGAAAATTCAACTTTTTTTTTTAATTCATCTCTCTTTTCTGGACAAAAATTTATCTTCTTCACTTGAAAATTCGAAAAATTTGGTTGAAAATTTTCTTTGGTTGAAAATTACTTTGAAAATTCAAATATTGCGTAGAAAATAAATTTTTTTGGTAGAAAATTTATCTTCTTTGGTTGAAAATTTAACTCTATAGTTCAAAATTTAGCTTTCTTGATCGAAAATTAACTTTTTTGTTGAAAATGCATCTCTTTTCCGGATAAAAATTTATCTTCTTCAGTTGAAAATTCAAATATTTGGTTGAAAATTTTATTTGGTTGAACATTCCTTTAAAAATTCAAATATTGCGTAGAAAATTAATCTTTTTGATAGAAAATTTATCTTTTTTGGTTGAAAATTCAACTCTATAGCTCAAAATTTAGCTTTCTTGGTCGAAAATTAACTTTCTTGTTGAAAATGCATCTCTTTTCTGGAAAAAACATTTATTTTCTTCAGTTGAAAATTTAAATATTTGCTTGAAAATTTTCTTTGGTTGAAAATTTCTTTAAAAATTCAAATATTGCGTAGAAAATTAATCTTTTTAGTAGAAAAGTTAACTTATTTGGTTGAAAATTCAACTCTATAGTTCAAAATTTAGCTTTCTTGGTCGAAAATTAACTTTTTTGTTGAAAATTCATCTCTTTTCTGGATGAATATTTATCTTCTTTAGTTGAAAATTCAAATATTTGGTTGAAAATTTTCTTTGGTTAAAATATTAATTTAAAAATCCAAATATTGTGTAAAAAATTAATCTTTTTGGTTGAAAATTCATTTCATTGGTTGAAAATTAGTTTCTTTTAATTACTTTTTTTAACCGATTATTTAACTATTCCATTTTTTCGAAAATGTATCTTTTTTGATAGAAATATTTAATATTTTTGATAGAAAATTCATCTGCTGGGTTGAATATTTAACTAATTCGTCATTTTAGTTGGAAATTCATCTCTTGTTGAAAATTGAACTACTTTATTGAAAATTGTTTGTTCTGTTTGGTTGAAAATTATTTTTTTTTTTCAACTAAAAATTTATTTATTTAACTCTAAATTAACTTGCTGTTTTTTTGTTAAAGATGCAACTGTTTGGTTGTTAAAAACTAATTTTTTGGTTGAAGATTCATCATTTTAGTTGAAAATTCATCTCTTTGATTGAAAATTAAACTATTCTTTTGAAAATTCGTTGGTTTTGAGTGGAAAATTAATGTTTAAAACTAAAAAGTAATATTTTTTACTAAAAATTGAACCATTCCATTTTTGTAATTGAAAATTTATATTTTTCAGTAGAAAATTTAACTATTTGGTTGAAAATTCGTGTATTTTGTTGAAAATTCGTCTTTTTCAATGGAAAATTAATCTTGATTAAAAATTCATCTATTTTATTGAAATTGAAATATTTTTAGTTAAAAGCTTAGGAATTGAAAGCTTTTCATATTGAATTCAACAGTAGTCAATTTGAGTCACTTTTTATCATAAATTAATCACTTTTCATTTTTTTTTTTTTTTTTTCAAGTACATTAGTATGTGGGAGCCCTGGAGATTAATATTTGTAAATTGTTCTACTGGCCTAGAAATTTATTCAAAAATTATTTATTGTCACCTTATTCGAAAACGAGTTTCTTGTTCGTCATGATAGAAAAAAATATGGGAACAATGATGAGAAAAAAAGTGCCGGCAGACAATTTATAGCAGGTGGAGTGTCTCCTTCTAGTCAGACGTGGGCGGTGGTTTAAGAATTTGGGAGTGATTGTCTATAGGGGAATTTCAAGGGTATGGTTCACTGGCCAGGCGAAGTGCATTATGGGACTCACTTTCTCAGTCCTCACTTATTTCACTCAGACATGCGAGACGAACGATTCCATAGCCAATCATAGCTGTCGTTGATAAAAGTTGATTATTCTGAATCTATCACTTGTTAGCCAGTTTCATTCTCTCAATTACGATGTAATTGGTGTAATTATGAGCTTCACAATTACTTTTATCGCCATAGGGTTTCTTTATAATTATATCAACCCGCATAGTAACTGCTCTCATTTACTATCTCAAAAACTATTCTAAAAAAATAGATACAAAAATATTCCTTTTTTTATGGTTTCGATTTTTGCAGATAAAAGAAATCTGTCATTATGTGTCATTTTCAAAGACCATTTTCGTTACTTTCGTGGAAAACATTTTCGCAAAGTTGTCATTATTGAAAATTGTGCGAAGTTTTGCTATGAAACTAAATACAAGGTCGAAAATAATAATAAAAATATTTCCAAGTTCCTATAATAAGAGAAGAAACATTTTTTTATTTGAAAAAAAAAGTGCTTTTGAGCTATTACTTAGCTCTATTGAATCGTGAAAAGAATAGGCGCAACCCTAACTCATGTCCCATATAGGACTTGAATTAGGTCAAAAAATTATTTGAAGCTAATAAAATGAATTTCCAAAATTTGCCACTTACGCCCTTTTGCTCGAGGAGTCTTCAGTTGCAAACTGTTTAAAGTATGAGGCTATGGTGCAATGGGGCAAGTGACTTGAAATTCCAATTTGGTATTTGCGTATCCCGGGGATGGCTCCTTGGGGCAGACAATTTGCGAGATGAGCAAACGAGCAGGATTTGTTAGGAAGAGGGACCGAGAAAATGATTACGAGGTGACGATGGGGAGAGCATCGAGAGCTCATAAAATCATTACGGCCCAACCTTTATGCCTTTATGGACCGCACCCGATACTTGTAAAGCAGGACCGACAATTCAGGAACCACTGAACCTGGGGACTGGCTTCCTTAACGATATCAACTCCATACTCTAGGATCGTTGTTATACAGGGACTACATTATCTTGATTTCATTCCGATAATCAGACCCACTCATACTTTACAATGTACCGTTATTTTCCCTGAGAAGAATTCCCTAAAAAACTCTACTCTACTAACTTCTAAAAAAGATGGTGACATGTTCATTCAAAGATTTAACAAATAAGTTACAAATTCAAGGAAGAGATTATCCTTGGGAGGTATAATTTATTCAAAGATGGGGTTTCGAGATTTTTCTATAGGATAATATTCGTTTTGTGGTAAATTGCTACAATGAATTTAGGAGGATTTTTTTATAGAAGAATTTAGTAATGTTGAAGAAAACTTCGGGAATCAGAAAATCATAGTTCATAAGAAAATTGTCATATTTTTCGGAATCAATTATAGATGATAAATGTGGAGGAGGATACAGATCTACGAAATGTAAAAGGTAGTCTGATGATGGAATCGGTCCGCTTCCAAAATGATATTGTACAATTCTGAATAAGTAATCTGTAAGAAGTTGAAAATTAACGTCTATATAAATTCCCACACGTATATTATTTTTCCCTCCACATGCTACATCATATGCTTGACATTTACCAGTTTCTCATTTTATGATAACACGTCCACACCATTTCTCGTTTTTCCAGATTTTCATTCCTCATCACTAATATTTCCGAGTGTACAATTTTTTTCTACACATCATCTTTAGCATTCCTCAGATTCTCCTTTTATGCCAACATCATGCTTTTAATAAAATCTTCTGAAGTCTCCTGAAATATCTTAAATCTCCTAAAATATTTGAAGTCATTTGAATTCACATGAAGGCACATGAATTCGCATGAAGTTACTTAAAGTCACTTGAATTCTTAGGAAATTTCTGAAGCACTAAACATTTTCATTTTGGGTCCCATATATCCTCCATATATACAACATATAATCATAAATGCAAAAGAAAACTTTTGTAGAAGCAGAGTATAGTTAAAAAATGATAACAAGACTTTAGTTTGGCTCTATTTAATTTTGAATTTGTCTCTGCATCTCATTAAGAATTTTGTACAATTTACAATAAAGAAAATGAATTAATCAGCAGCTTCTCTGTACTGCAGTCTTTGGTTTTTCAAGACACCTTAAAATGAAAGCGAAACTATATTCTCACGCGAGTAGACACGTGAATGGCTGGAAGTTTAAGTTTAAGGCATTAGCATAATGACATTCTCCATTTTATCACGATCCACATAGCCTTCAGCATTGGGCCTTTGCTATTCGTTATTCGCCATTAGCCTCTTTTGCAGAGTCTAGAATTCAAGAGGGACAACCTCTTTTTACCTTCCGCCCCCTTTCCTCCCAATCTTGAAATGTCCTCAACTCAACCTTTTCTTCAGGCGTTTTTCTGCTCCATTCCTTTGTTCGCAATCACTGCACGTCCTGACTTTCGACGGGTATTCATCAGTCCTTAATGGATCATTGTCCCGAGGATCGGTCGTTTCTTTTTTTTTTCTTTTCTTCTGCAAAGCCGTGCATCGTCCTTTCTATGAGATTGCGTCTCTAATCCATCGTCCGTACGTGGTTGCAATGCAGTCTTGTTGAATTCCTCCATCCTGTATATGTATAATACAGGGAACACAGTCCGTCCCCTTTTTTACCTAATCCCCTTTATCCTCCTTAAATTTGTAAACTCCCCTAAAACGCCTAACATCGAGGTCCATTATTTGAATCAGTCAGAAGTGACTTCATATCAGTCACATTAGACTGATTCAAATGTAGCCTGTATGACTGATATGGATTTTATCTTACGATATTTCATATATGATCAAGCATAATTTTTGTCCAGCCTAGTTCTAACGAGTTTTTCGACCTTTCGCTATGGTCCACCATAATTTTTTCATTCGTAATTTCATCCACCCCTAAGGGTGGATAGGAGCTGAGGGCGGACTATGTTAGTAGGAGGAGGTGCAGGTAGGGTTGGTTGGAATCATGGATCTGGATAGTACCGACGCTGCAGGACGCGGCAGCCATCATCGAATGCTAATGAGGGGTTGGCGGCTTTTGGGGCGGAGGTGGAGGATTCAGGCGGACGTGGAGGATTTAGACTGCCGAATCCTCTCCTGCTTCTGGCAGCGGCAGATCGGCCTGATTATAAATTATACATTATCTCCCGCTAGCCCACGTACTCCTCGGAATCCAGCGACATGTCCTGGTAGGGCTTTTCGGCCCCGATCGTACATCTTCCGATTCCTCCCTCATCCACCCTTCGAACCTCGGTCCCTCAACAATATATACGACATGCAGCACATAGCATATTAATCAGGGATCTCAGCAGGTCAATTTTAGGTGAAAAATGGGATTCCATTTATAAAGAAACTTTTTATATCATATGGGTATATCGGGAATGTTGAACGAAAGTGTCCTCTAACATCAGCACTTTCTACTGATAAAATACACCAGAAAAATATTCAAGAAGATCAGAGATTGAAAAGTCATCATGTGCAATGTACTAACAATGAAAATAGCTTGAGTGTAGCAGGCGATTCGAGAATCATCAAGTGATGGATATGATTTGCCTCGTATGTATGATGGGCTTGCCACGCGACAAAACGGGGTATGCGTCTGCCGCCGTATGACCATAAAATAACCGTTTGGGGTGGTGGAGGCGGAGGCAACCTGGCAGCACATAAACACTTATATAACGGCAATTAAACTGCTTTTAAGGCCCATAAAACTGCAGTTTCAATAATCTCGGTGACAACACGATGCTGACCTGCCCGTTGCCTTCTGGCCTCCTTTGCCTGGATTCTCTTCGAAGACCTTGACTGTAGTTATACGACTATCACCCTGATGTCTTCGGCCAGATTCCTATGGGTCATCCGATACCCGCTCGTGTACTTTGCGATAAACAAAGGACCCTTTTTGCGATTAACGACGATCCAGTGTGTAAGCGATAAAAAGAAGAGGCTCAGCAGATCAGCCTTTCAGAAGAAAGACGCTTTCGGCTCTTTACTGATACTTCCACTGATAATTCTTCGGAATTTCATGATTATTCGACCAATTCCAATTAGCAGGTCCACTTTCGTTTATGAGAAAAAAAATCGTTTCAACTCGCCTTTTTAGAGATGAGAATGTCAAAATTCAAAGGTCATGAAGAATCAGAGGATGTGTGATTTATTGTTCTTTGGGGTAATTGTTTTTCATTTCAATGTCGAGCAATCACATTTTATCTGGAAGAGGAGCTCATGATTTAATTGGTGTAAAGCCATTTTTATTAATTATAGAGGTTATTTGTATCTTAATTGATGTTTCGTATGTCAGGAGTTCAATGAAAAGAGTATAAACTCAGAGTCAACTCAAAATGTGACATCACACATGGAAAATATAAATGTGAATAACAATTTTTTTAATTGCTTGGAAAAATTGAAATTAGTGATTTTATTTTACAAGTGAAGCATCTAAGTACAGGCTCTTTTTTTAACAATTTCACGTTTTCCCCTGTTTTAAGAAACTTCCCCTTTTCCTCATATTTTTCGCTTAAATGTGAACTGAATTAATATAACCCAATAAGAAAATCCAACTTTTTTTAGTTGTATTTTTGTCATATATTTTTTTGATTTAGAATTCATCTCTTTTGGTTACAGATTCTACTATTTGGTTGAATATTCAACTATTTTGATGAAAATTAGTGTTTTTTCAGTAGAAATTTAATTTTCTTAACTGAAAATTTAACTAATCATTTTAGGTTAAATTGATCATTTTCAGTTGAAAATTCGACTAATAAATTCTTAATTCAGAATTATTTTTTGGTTGAAAGTTAAATTACTTTGTTAAACATTCCTATTATAGGTTTATTAATATGTTTGGTTGAAAATTCGTTTTTTTTATATTGAAAATTAATTTTTTTTAACTGAAATTTTAACTATTCCATTATTGGTTGAAAAATCATCTATTTGGTTGCAAATGTATGTATTTTGTGAAAATTCTTCTTTTTTATAGAAAATAATCTTCTTGATTAAAAATGCAACTATTTGGTTGAAAATTTAATTATTTTGTTATAAAATCGTCCTTTTAGATTAAAAATTAAACTGTCTCCTACAAAATTCCTCCTTTTCTGTTGAAAATTCAACTATTTGGTATTAAATGTTGATAACGAATTTTTCGTTATGGAAAATTCAACTGTTTCTTGAAAAATTCATCTTTAGCTTAAAAAATTAACTATGTGGTCAAAAGTTAAACTATTTTGTTGATAATTTAATTATTTTGTTAAACATGCAACTTTTTTGTTGAAAATTCGTTATTTTTGGATAGAAAATTCTTCCTTTAGAATTGAATATTGATATTTTTGGTACAAAATTTCTGTGTTGAAAATTCAACTGTGTTTAAAAAAAATCTTTTTTGCTTGAAGATCAACTATTTGCGGTTTAAAATGCTACTGTTTGTGGTTGGAATTTAATCTTTTTGTTTAAAAATTCGATCTTTTCCTTGAAAATTCAAGTATGTGATTGTATAAATGCAACAGATTCGTGTAAAATCAATTTTGTTGTTGTTGAAAATTTAACTATTTGGTTGAAAATTGAACTATTATGTTGAAAATTCGTCCGTTTCTTTGAAAGTTCAACTATTTGGTTGTAAATTTTGATAACGAATCTTTCTTTTTTGGAAAATTCAACTATTTCTTGAAAAATTCATCTTTTTAGCTTGAAAAATTAACTATGTGGTTAAAAGTTCAACTATTTTGCTGATAATTTAATTATTTTGTTAAAAATTCAACTTTTTTGTTGAAAATTCGTAGTTTGGATAAAAAATTCTTCCTTTAGAATTGAACATTGATGTTTTTGGTACCAAATTTCTGGGTTGAAAATTCAACTATCTTTTAAAAAATTCTTCTTTGCTTAAAGATTCAACTATTTGCGGTTAAAAAGACAACTATTTGTGCTTGGAATTTAATCTTTTTTGTTTAAAAATTCGATCTTTTCCTTAAAAATTCAAGTAATTGATTGTATAAATACAACAGTTTCGTATAAAATCAATTTTGTTGTTGTTCAAAATTTAACTATTTGGTTAAAAAATCGTATTTTTGTTTGAAAGTTCAACTATTTGGGAGTCAATGTTGATAATGATTTTGTTTTAAATTTAACTATGCCTTTGAAAAGTCACCTCTGTAGGTTGAAAATTAACTATGTGGTTAACAATTCAACTATTTCATTGATAATTTAATTATTTTTTGAAAATTTATAATTTGGATAGGAAATTAATCTTTTTTGGTTGAAAATTTAACAATTTTGTTGAAAATCCAGTTTACTTCGACTTGAAACCTTACCCGTTTCATATTAAATTCAATCTGGTACCCATAAATTAATTTTATTTGCAAAAATTGTATTCCCGTATTATTCCCTAATATTCGTTAAAATCACTCTATTTCCCCTGTTCTATTTTAATAATTGTTTGTTTTTATTTTGTCAGAAATAGATTTGATTTCGTGAGTCACTTTATTGTAATGCAGGACTAAAAAGCTTTCAGTGAATGTTCCATTTAGCATATTTATAGCATAACGTGTGTAATGCTCTGATGATAATAATATCACATGTGTGAAATACATGATCTTTGGTGAGTTTTATGGCACTAGAAAATGGACTATGTGACATTTTCATGGCATTAAAACAAAAGACATTCGCATTTTAGCTTTGACTCGCTTTGATGAGGCAATAATCGAATTTACGATCAAAATAATCGTCACTCGATCCTTGGCCAGATGACAGAATTTGTTAGTTGAGCGCGTTTGTTGGGAATTTACAGTGGTCAGTTGCAGGATAATTTATGGCTTTGGAAAATTGATCGAATGTTGTGACAGGTAGATATTTCCGTGGACGAAGAATTATTTCGGTGATTTCAGGATTTGAATGTGAAAACGTCGAAAATTGGCATTTCAATCTTATTTTATTGTTCAAGACTTCGAAGTTGATTGAAATAGTCATTTTCAAAATTTACTGATAATTATCGGCCCAATTTTTCATTTTGCCTGACAATTAATATTCAAAGATGAGAATTTTAACCTTGTTATTTCGGAAAAGATCAATTTTCAATCCAAAAGGACGAATTTTCCACGAATCAGTTGAATTTTCGCCCAAAAAGGATGACTTGTTGACGAAATGCTTGAATTGTCAATAAAATAATTAAATTTTCAACAAAAGAATGGAATTTTTAACAAAATACTGGAATTTTCTACTTACAAAAAAGAATTTTCTAACAAAAACAGTGGGGTTTTTCAAACCGAAAAGTTTCATTTTCAACAAATAGATGAATTCTTAACGTAAAATATAATAGTCGATATTTAGCAACAACAAATAATGATTTTTAAACTAAATAATGAAATTTTCAAAAAAAGAATTTAATTTTCAATAAAATAATTAAATTATCAACAAAGTATTTGAATTTTTATCTTTGAACAGAAGATGAATTTTTCAATCAAAAATACGAATTTTCAAAAAATAAAGATTTATCAGCCAAGAAAAAAAAAGGTTCAATTTTTATCCCGAAAAGGGTAGATTTCTACCAACGAGATAAGTTTTCTATAAAAAAAGACGAATTTTCAGCTAAAAAATACCAATTTTTAACAAAAAATGGAAAAGTTTCGATTACAGTTAAAAAAATAATTTTAAACCAGAAAGAAACGAATTTTCAACAAAAAGACGAATTTTTAACAAATTAATTAAATGTTAAACCAAAGAGTTGAATTTTCAACAATATAATTACATTTTCAACAAAGTAGTTGAATTTTCAACCCGAAAATATTAATTTTTTACCAAAAAATACAAATTTTCAACAAAATAGTTTGATTTTAAACCAAAGACATTAATTTTCAACTACAATGATGAATCTATAAGCAAAACAAATAAATGGTTAACAAAGTAGTTAAACTTTCAACTCAGAACAGAAGTGGAATTTTTTAACGTTAAATACGAATTTACAATAAATAAAGATTTTTTAGTCGAAAATGAAAAAAATTTGATCCAAATTTTCTGTGAAACAGTTAATATTAAAAAAAAATAATTTCCCACCAAACAGTTGCATTTTTAACGATCATTTTTAATGATGAATTTTCAAAAAAAAAGTTGAATTTTCAAACACCAAAATATGAATTTGCAACAAAAAAGTTAATTTTCGACCAAAATAGTTGAATTTTCAACACAAAAAGAGGAATTTTCAACCAAAAAGGATGACTTTTTAACAAAATTGTTGAATTTGCAACCAAGTAGTACACATTTTTAACTAAAAACATAATCTACTGAGGGAAGCAACTGAAAAAAATAGAAATACAAAGAAAATAAATTGACCAAGATTTCATTTTTCCTAATCATTATAATATTGAAATACTAGAATTTTAATCTTGAAATATTTTTAACGTAGAAACTTTTATGAACGGAATAAAAAAATTTAAAATTAAAATTTTTAAATTTATTAATATTATCCTCGATAGTTATTTAACGTGATTTTTATAGAAATTTCCTGATTTTTGCAAGATTTTGTTCAAAATCCTGACTTTCCCTGACCAATGAAATTCAGTGACTTTTCCCTGATTTTCCAGATTTTTCCTGACGTACCACTACCCTCAGGGCGTCCTTTTTTTAAATTATAATATTGCGTCAATTGAAAAAAAAGTAATTTTTTGACCCCTAAATATATTTTTTTAATTCTTCAAAAATTCAGCGGACATTTTGACATCAAAAGGAACCATTTGTTTTGCAGAGCTTGAAGTTCAGAATTGCTTTAAGAAAAATTATACCTCGAAAAATTTGGGGATACCTGGAAAAAGCCTCGAACTGTCCGGGAATTTTTTTTTCTTCAGAATTTGAGTAGACACCCTGACCCTATTTTGGATTCAGATAAGATGAACCCTAAGACATGATTTTTTTCCTTCATGACAAAAATCTGCCTCATTTAAAAATTTGTATGCAGACTGCAGATATCAACATAGAGATGGTACGCATATCGTTCGTCAGCGGATACCATCGAAAGTCGCATATCGTTTTGCCTTTCCTGAACTGCACCTAAAAAAAAGGATATATACGGGTGGTCGTGTCAGGTCCAGTCACCAAGAGTGGTTTTAGTCTTCAGAGTTAGAAAGTTCCTCAAGAATTCTCAAGTCACAACCCGCTCATCATCCACACTTTCTTTTCCTTTCCAACCTCACCCTTGCCGAATAGTTGGTCATTTTTCCTTCCGGCTTTTCAGCATTTTTTTTCACTCAACCCAGACCAACTTTCTCCACACCCTTTGTGTGCAATCCGCGCAACAGACGCAACCCGGACCCGCAATAAAAAACAGTATACCTGATCCTTCAGGAAAAAGTGAAAATCACGGAAAACGACAGCCAGAAGTCGAGGCAAAAATTATTTCTGAAAAATTGGAATTTCTTTCAATCAGAGGAGTCACAGTCTTTCTCCTATTTCTCTAGGTTTCCCAATTTTTTTTTACTAAAATTCTCCTCTTTCCCCTATTCTGAAAAAACTACTTCTTTTTTACCGTTTCTCTTTAAATAAGCTACATTTGAGAATACAATATTTCAATTACGTGGGAAAGTTCGGACGGGAAAGTAGTCTGAAGTTTGAATTATCAAAATTTAAGTTGCATTTGCTTAAATTTTACTAGAGTTAGCTCTAAAGTCTAAATAACTATTTACTTAGCAAACATAAATATGTAAATTATAGATAAACTATAGTAAATTTCGAGCAAATGCAAATCAAAATTTGAATATTTTTATTTCTAAATCTTACCAATAAAAAACTAAAGAATCTTTGCCAAATATCATTTGCCAATGGCGACCCGTTTTTGAAAAAATCCACTTTTATCGAACATTTTTTTATGAATTGAAATGTTTATTTAATAAATTGAATTCTCAATTTAAATTAATTTGCAAAAATTGAATTCTCATCTGTTGAAAATTCATTATCAATTTTCTTCAAATTTCAACAGTTGAATTTTTAACAGTTGAACATTCGATTTTATCCAATATCCAACTTGAAGAAAATTAATGTTTTGAATTTGGAACAGTTGAAAATTGAATATTCCACTGTTAAAAGTTGGAAAAAATGTTTTGAAGCAATTTTCAACATATCAAAATTAAATTTAAAAAAAAAACTGAAAGTTCCATTTTTGAAAATTGAAGAAAATTAATAATTTAATTTCGAAAAGATGAAATTTCAATTGTTGAAAATTGAATATTAAATTGGTAAAAATTGAAGAAAATTTAATTTTCAACTGTTGAAAATTGAAGAAAATTTATAACTGAATTATCAAGAATAAAAAATTTAACTATTGAAAATTCAAGAAAATTGAATTTTCAATAGTTGAAAATTCTATTTTGGAAAATTGAAGATAATTTAATTTTTAACTTATGAAAATTCAATGATCAATTTTCTTCAATGAAAATTCAATATTCCACTGTTAAAAGCTGGAAAAAATGTTTGAAAATCAATATTATTAATTTCTCAACAGTTAAATTTCTAATAGTTTAAAATTTAATTTAAGCAATTTTCAACATTTGAAAATTAAATTTAAAAAAATGAAAAATTCCATTTTTGAAAATGGAAGAAAACCTAATTTTCAACTGTTAAAAATTGATAATTGAATTTGGAACAGATGAAAGTTCAATTGTTGAAAATTTTGAACTGAATATTTAACTGTTGAAAATAGGAGAAAATTTAATCTTCAGCTGTTGAAAATTGAAGAAAATTGATAACTGAATTATCAAGAATAAAAAATGTAACTGTTTAAAAATGCCAGAAAATTGAATTTTCAATAGTTGAAAATTCTATTGTTTGAAAATTGAAGATAATTTAATTTTCAACATATGAAAATTCAATGATAAATTTTTTTCAATTTTCAGCATTTTAATTTTTAACAGTTGAAAATTCGATTTTATCCAATTTCCAACATGAAGAAAATTAATGTTTGAATTTGGAACAGATGAAATTCAATTGTTAAAAATTGAATATTCCACTGTTCAAAGTTGGAAAAAAATGTTTGAAGATCAATTTTCAACAGCTAAATTTCTAATAGTTTAAAATTTAATTTTAACCAATTTGCAACATTTGAAATTTAAAGTAAAAAAAAACCGAAAATTCCATTTTTGAAAATTGAAGTAAATTAATCATTGAATTTTGAAAAGATGAAAATTCAATGGTTTAAAATGGAAGAAAATTGAGTATTAAACTGTTAAAAATGGGAGCAAAATTAATTTTCAACTGTTGAAAATTCAAGAAAATTGATGTTTGAATTATTAAAATGAAAGAGAATTGATAATTGGATTATTAACTTTTGAAAATTATCAACAGCTGAATTAAAGAAAATTTAATTTTCAACTGTTGAAAATTGATAATTGAATTTGGAACAGATGAAAGTTCATTTGTTGAAAATTTAAAATTGAATATTCAGCTGTTGAAAATTGGAGAAAAATTAATTTTCAGTTGTTGAAAATTGGAGAAAATTTTATTTTCAGCTGTTGAAAATTGAAAAAAAAATTTATTTTTAGCTATTGAAAATGGAAAACAATTGATAACTGAATTATCAAGAATAAAAAATTCAACTGTTGAAAATTCAAGAAAATTGAATTTTCAATGGTTAAAAATTCTATTGTTGAAAATTCAAGATAATTTAATTTTCATCTTATGAAAATTCAGTGGTTAAAAATTGAAGAAAATTGAGTATTAAACTGTTAAAAATTGGAGAAAAATTGATTTTCAACTGTTGAAAATTTAAGAAAATTGATATTTGAATTAATGAAATTGAAGTGAATTGATAATTGAATTATTAGCTTTTGAAAATTGAATAAAATTGATAATTTAATTTTCAACAGTTGAAAATTCTCTTGTTGAAAAGTGAAGAAAATTAAACATTGAGTTTTCAACAGCTGAATTTATAACTGTTGGATCCAAAAGTCAATTCAAATCTTCGAAATTCAACTTATTCGAATATTTGAATTTCGAAAATTCGACTTGACTTTTGAATCTATTTTTCTCCTAAAAAATGGATAATATTGATTTAAAAAATTGTAATAATCTAAGAAAATAAAGCCGGTTCGATGTGCAGTTAGATTTTTTTCGATTTCGAAAAATCCGATGTTCCAAGCGTGTCTTAATTTGTATTGAAAATTCGAATAAACGACTGCACACTCTAATTCCGTTGTATTCAGCAATTTATTAGGAATTTAAATTCTACTTTGCTTCTACATAACTATTTCCCAAATCATTTAATTTTCACTGTAAATAATACATTTTTGGATTCTATTAAAACTAATACACTTTTCTGTTACTGAGACAAGTGAATTCCACCAACTGCTGAAAACAGTATCACACCGCATCGAATAAATATCATCTCTAATTTCGCAAAGTACTTCCTATACCAAAAGTACCACAGAAGCCAGGGTCTGCGCTCGAGGAAATCTAATTTAATAATGAAAGAGCTGAGAAGGGAAAAATTTCCTCGTTTTCAGGCCAAAATGAACGACGAAGAGAATCTTTAGCTAAGAGAGAGAAAGAGAGATCAGAAAGGGAGAGAGAGAGCATTTTGGCCTTGTTTAAATTATACATGCAATGCATTTCTAAATTTAAATTATAAAAAAAAAAGTTTAATTCAAACACAAGACATTGGGAAAGAAAATAAATAAGAAAAGCACTATATATATGAATACACGTATACTCGTGAACTAACACTCCCAATTATTAGTGCCGGGCAAAACCGTAATTATTCTTGCAAAATTATCTACTTCAGTTCTTCGGTCGAATTATCCGCGCCAAAGTCTTTCACCTTGCGTGGGATGTAATAACCTACTAAAAGTGTGCTAAAAAAATCGAACTCAAATTTCCTACGCAATTTCCCGCCTTTTTACGAGGTAGTAATTTAACACAACACTTTTTCTGATTTTTCGAGAAATATTTCAAAGTTAATGTTCAACTATTATGATTAAAATTTTAGGGCAAAAGTATTTTTATTACTGTCTTTTTAGTGTACATTAAGTTTTGAATATTTATGTAAATACAGTTTTTATGTCCGAACGTTACTTTTTTGATTTTTCTAATTATCAATTCATAGTTTGGGGCCGTGCATAAATTTCAACATCTTCGTTAAAAAATCATGCTTTTTGGTTGAAAATTCAACGGTTTTCTTGAAAATTCGTATTGTTGGTTTGAATATTCTACAATTTGATTGACATTTTTTTCTTTCTTGCCAAATATTTTTTTTTTATTTAACTTTAAATATTTTGTTGAAAATTCGTGTTTCGGACCAAAATTCAACAATTTGATAGAAAATTGAACTATTTGGTCGAAAGTGGCAATACTTTGTTAAAAATTCATTATTTTAATTAAAAAGTTATTTCTTTGGATGAAAATTAATTTTTAAACTGGATATTTAACAATTCCATTTTTGTTTGAAAATTTATCCTTGTGGTTGAAAATTTATTTGGTTGAGAATGTATGTATTTTGTTAAAAAATTATCTTTTTGGTAGAAAATCAATTTTTTAAAGTTAAAAATGCAACAATTTAGTTGAAAATTAATCTGTTTTACTTGAGGATTTAAATTTTTTGTCAAAAATTCGCCTTTTTCGTGAAAAATTCATGCTTTTTGGTTGAAAATTCAACGGTTTTCTTGAAAATCCGTCTTTTTGGTTTTCCAATTTTTTTTTTCTGGTTCAAGTTTAAATATTTTGTTGAAAATTCGTATTTCGAATCGGAAATTCAACAATTTGATAGGAAATTGATATATTTGGTCGAAAGTTGCAATACTTTGTTAAAAATTAATTTTTAGTTGCAGACTCATCATTTTATTTAAAAATTTATTTCTTTGGATGAAAATTAACTTTTAAACTGAAAATTCAACTTTTTGTTTGAAAATGTATGTATTTTCTTGAAAAAAAAAATATCTCTTTGGGTAGAAAATTAATTTTTTTAAGTTAAAAATGGAACAGTTTAGTTGACAATTAATCTGTTTTACTTAAGGATTTAAATGTTTTGTTACAAATTCGTCTTTTTGGTTAAATTCAACAGTTCTTTCTTTAAAATTAAAATTTTCTGGTTATAATAACAACGATTACATTTTGTTGAAAACTTATTTTTTTAGTAGAAAATTGAAAGTTCTTTTTTTTGTAAACTTTAATTTTTAAACTGAAAATGTAGCTATTTAGAAGAAAATTCGACTTTAGTAGAAAATTAGTTTTTTTTTTAATAAAAATTGAGCTATTCAATTTTGGTTAAAAATTGATCTTTTTTAGTTCAAAAATTCATCTATTTGGTTGAAAATTTATATAATTTTTTGAAAGCTCGTCTTTTTTGGTAGAAAAATAATCTGCTTATTTGAAAATTCAAGTATGTGATATAAAATTTATGTATTTTGTTAAAAATTCGTCTTTTTTGGTAGAAAATTGATCTTCTTGGTTGTAAATTCAAATATTTATCAAAAAAATTATATATTTTATTGAGAATTCGTCTTTTTTTAAACAAATTAATCTTCTTTGTAGAAGATTCATCTTTTTGGTTGAGAAATCGACTATTTCGTTGAAAATTGAAAGTTCCTTTTTTTGTAAAAATTAATTTTTTAAACTAAAAATGTAACTATTTAGTAGAATTTTCCACTATCGTAGAAAATTAGTTTGTTTTTTTAATTTGAGAATTAATTTGTTTGAATATAAATTTTACTATTCCATTTTTGGTTAAAAATTGATCTTTTTTAGTTCAAAAATTCAACTATTTGGTTGAAAATTTAGATAATTTTTTTAAAGTTCGTCTTTTTGGTAGAAAATTAATCTGCTTGGTTGAAAATTCAAGTATGTGATATAAAATGTATATATTTTATTAAAGATTCGTCTTTTTTGGTAGAAAATTTATCTTCTTGGTTGTAAATTCAACTATTTGTTAAAAAAAATTTTATATTGTATTGAGAATTCGTGTGTTTTTAAACAAATTAATCTTCTTTGTTAAAAATTCATCTTTTTAATTAAACTATTTCGTTGAAAATTCACCTTTTCAGTAAGAACGCTCGTCATTTTTGGCTTAAAATTTAAACATTGTGAATGAAATGTTTTTTCTTTATTGACTGGAAAATCTTTAATTCAACTCTTTTTGAAAATTTGTTTATTTTTTTTTTAATTTTTAAATTCATCTCATTGGATAGAAATTTAATCCTGTTTGGTTGAAAATAGCCCTATTCGGTTGAAGGTTGAACTACTTACTTTCTTAAGTCATAAGAAACAGTAAGATTTTACCAAAATCCCCCTCCCCAAATCATCTTACGTTATTTTTGGATGACCCCGAAATAAATTCACAAAAAGAATTTACTTGGCAGAAAAAAACTTAACGGAATTTATGCACTGCCCCGAAGTGTGCTACAAAAAATTGAACTCAAATTTCCTACGCAATTTTCCGCCTTTTTACGAGGAAGTACATAATTTAACACTTTCTGATTTGTCGAGAAATATTTAAAAGTTAGAGTCCAAGTATTATGATTTAGAATAAAATATTTTTATTACGGGATTGTTAGAGTACATTAACTGTTGAATATTTAAATAGAATGTTTACTTCCGAACGTTACTTTTTCGATATTTCTAATTTTCCATTCATAGTGTCCAGAATTTTCGATTGGTCCGTTGGAAATTTAAAATGCACAGCATTTTCAACATTGTTTCACCTGGCATTAATAACAGCTTACATTTTTTTATTATTTTTTATCAGGAGACAGTGTAAAGTACGTAATAATGAGAAAATTGACGTTACACAAACCAGCCGGTACCGGGGGTCCGAATAAAAATGGCCATATCGAGTCTCGACGTAATTTTACAGGTTTTAAAATGTGTCTTCGTGCCGCGATTATGGTAATTCAATGGCTTACACCAGTCGTTCACCAATGGCTATTGACTACGAATGACTGCGTCCAGGGCGGGTCTGTCGCCGCTCAGTTTGTATTTCGCGCCATAACCGATTAGTTGCAGGTTTGCTTCAAATCATTCCTGAATTTACATTTTGCAATCTATAGCGCAGAATGTTCTGGATTAAAAATTATATCATATTTTAGGGTAACTATAGGTCAGGGATAATCTGAAAATCAGGAAAAAATTAGGGACTTTTGAATATGAAGTTTTGCTACCCATTTGCATTTTTTATTGAAAGATTTTTGCATGTTGTCTAGCGTCCTGGAGTTTTTAATCCCGTAAAGCAGGGTGCACAGTCTTCCCCTTTTTTTCTTAGTTTCCCCTTTTTTCTTGAAATTCCCCTTTTTCTCCTATTCTCAAAAAACTTCCCCTTTTCCCCCTTTTCTCTTGAAATATACGATATTTGAAAATATAATATTTGAATTACGCGAAAAATTCTCTAAAATTAGTAAGTACTTAATTAAATTATTTATGAATTTTTCCTATTGGTTCAAAAATTATGTCGAATTTTTTTTTGTGGAAAATTAATTTTTTGTAATTGAAAATTGAACTATTTTATTTGTGGTTGAAAATTGGTCTTTTTTAGTTCAAAATTCAACTCTTTGGTTAAACATTCATTTATTTTGTTTAAAATCGTCTTTTTTGGTCGAAAATTAATTTTTTTAATTGAAATCTCAACTATTCCAGTTAAAGATTCATCACTTTAGTTGAAAATTCATCTTTTTTGTTTAAAATTCAACTATTCCAGTTATCATATAGAATTATAAATTTTTTGATCCTCCGTAGTAACATTTTCTTAATTTTAAATTATTTTCTTTCCAAATTCAACTGTCAAGCGTTTGAATTTACTACTGTTTAATTATGCATGCTTCCAATTAAAATTACATTTTTTAAATCTTGATTTTCAATTATTCAACTTCAAGAATTTTAACTTGTAATGAGTAAAAGAGATCTATTTTTTCCTGTTCGTTTTTAATTAAATTTAAGTTTGGCATATATTTTGTATGATATTTAATTCCGAATTAAATTAAATTATTAAAGATATTATATCTTTGGTTGTTATGACTAACTTTCTCAATACAGGCGTGAAATAAAATGTATTTCAGTCATTTTTCTACATTTCTAATTCAATCACAAATGTTCTTCTTTATCATGATATATGCGCCTTATATTTCGGCCAATATTATTGTATGTACTATACTACAATCTACTATATTAGATTAGATGAATGAAAAAATAGCCTCAGTTCGTGGCGCCACCACAGTGACATATTATAAAGTACAATTTCTCCTAATACTCAAAGTCTCAACCTTAAAAAAATATAAAGTAAAAATTAATTGAATTTTTTAATGAAAACTGTAGATTAATGCTTAAATGAGTATCTGAATTCAAGTTTCACAGGTATATCTAAATATTATGTTTACATTTTTTTGAAAATTAGTATAAAAAGTTATTAATAATTCAAATGTTCAGAATTGAAATTTCATGTTTAAAAAAATTAAAATAAAAAATTATTTGATTGTTTCAATGAAAATAATGGTTTTATCCTTTTTATGTTGTAAACAGTTTAATTGTTTATCAGTCGATTTATTTTGTTGAAAACTTTAAATTGAATAAAGATTGCATTGAAATTGTTTTTCAATTAAGTAACATAAATTGATTATTTACTTGAAGGTTATTTGATTGAATATGGGATATTATTTTTATAATAAAATTTTATCTTTTCTTTAAAATACCTCTATTGCAATCATACAATCTTCTTAAGTGCATGTGACTTTCTGAAATGACTATCTGAATTCAATTTTCAAAATGATACGTACATATATTTTAGTTTTTTGTTTGGTAATCAGTTCAAAAGTTTATTAATAAATTAAATGTATAGAAATGAAATTTCAAATTTAAGGGAGAATGTAATATAAACATTATTTCAATGTTTTAATGAAAATGATTGTGTGAGGCTTTTTATGTTATGAACTTATTAATTAATTACTAACTGACTTTATTGAAACTTACATTTTCTGGAATTAGTTTAGAAGGTTATTAACAAATTAAATATTCAGAAATGAAAGTTCAAACCTAAAAAAAAATCTATAAAGTAAAAATTATTTGAATGTTTTGATGGAAGTTATAGCTTAATGCTTCTTATTTTGTGAACTGATTAATTAATTATTTTTAGCTGATTAATTTTTTGCACAATATTAAATTACATAAAGATGGATTTTGATTTGTTTCAATCAAGTACATAAATTGATTATTCACTTTGAGGTTTTCTGATTAAATATTAGCTATAATTTGTATGATAAAAGTTTATTTACATTTAAAATACCTATATCACAACTACGTACTTTCGGTAAATGTTTGTGATATTGTGAAATGATTATTGTCTGAATTTAATTTTCAAAATTATATGTAAATATGTTTTAACTTTTTATCAAATTATTATTATAAAAGGTTACTTATGAATAAAATTTTCAGAAATGAAAGTGAAAATTAAAAAAGAAGTAAAGTAAAAATTAATTGAATGCCTGAATGAAAATGATAGTTTAATGCTATTTATGTTGTGAACAGATTGATAAGTTATAAGCTGATTAAGTTTTTCCACAATATTAAATTGAAAAATGATAAAATTTTAATTTGTTTAAATCAAGTACATAAACTAATTATTTACTTTAAGATAATGCAATTGAATATTGGCTATAATTTTTATAATGAAACATTATTTATGTTATTGCTTTTTATGTTGTAAAATGATTAAGGAATATGTACGCATATTTCAATTTTTTCTGGATTTAGTTTTGAAGGTCATTAATAAATTAAACGTATAGAAATGCAATTTCAAACGAAAAAAATATATAGGTATAATGTAACAGTTATTTGAATGTTTTAAAGAAAATAATTGTTTAATGATTTTTATGTTGTGAACTGATTAATTAATTATCAACTGATTCTATTAAAAATTAAATTTTCCGGAATTAGTTTGAAAGGTTATTAATAAATCGAATTTTCGGAACTGAAAGTTCAAAATTAAAGAAAAAATAATTAAAGTCAAAATTAGTTAAATGTTTCAATAAAAATTATAGTTGAATGCTTCTTATTGTGTGAACTGATTAATGAATTATTATTAGCTGATTAATTTCTTTCACCATATAAAATGTCATAAAGATTGAATTTTAATTTTTCTCTATCAAGTAACATAAAGTGATTAATTATTTTAAGGTTATGTAATTGAATATTAGCTATAATTTGTTTAATAGAAGTTCATTCATATTGAGAATACCCCTATTGCAGTTACATAATTTTTAAAATGTTTTTGATCTTGTAAAATGAGCATCTAAATTAAAAATTTTAAATTACATGTACATCCGTTATCATTTTTGTTAGAATAAGTTCAAAACGTTATTAACAAATTAAATTTTCAGAAAATTATCAGTTCAAAATTATTTGAATGCTTCAATGAAGATAATAACTCAACGCTTTTTATTTATTCTCTATATCAAATACCTTCATTATAATTATATAATTTCTTAAAATGTTTCTGATATTGTAAAATGATTATGTGAATTCAATTTTCAAAATTATATGGACATATGTTTGGATTTTTTCTGGAATTATTATAAAAGGTTATTGACAATTAAAATTTTCATAAATGTAATTTTAAATTTAAAAATATATATAAATTGAAAATCATTTGCATATTTCAATGAAAATAATGTTAAAAATTATTTTATTATTGATTATTTTCATTATCATTATACATATTATTATTAATTTATTATATTGGAACTTGAATTTTCTGCAATTATATGAAAAGCTTATTATTAAATAAAATATTCATAAATGAACGTTGAAATTTTTAAAAAATATATAAAGTGCAAATTATTTGAATGTTTCAATCAAAATAATAGTTGGACGTTTCGATGTTGTGAACAGTTCAATTAATCATTAGTCGATTAATTTTTTTCACAATTTTGAACCGAATGAAGATTGATTTTAAATGTTTAAGTATTCACTTTCGGGTTATGTAATTGAATGCGGGCTTTTATTTTAATAGTAAGAGTTTGATGTTTCTTTACAATACGTCTATTACAATTGCATAATCTTTTTAAATGTCCGTGATATTGAATTTTTTAAGTTATATGTACAGATATTTTCATTTTGTTTGAATTATTTAAAAAGTTTATTAAAAAATCAAATGTATAATAATGCAATTTCAAATTTAAAAAGAAGAATATAATATTAAAATTGTTTGGATGTTTCAATGAAAATAATTGTTCAATGCTTTTTATGTTGTCAACTAATTAATTAATTATTAAATCATTCTATTGAAACTTACATTTTCTGGAATAAGTTTAAAAGGTTATTATTAAATCAAATTTTCATAAATTAGAGTATAACATTTTTTTAGATATTATGTGAACATTATTAAATGTTTTAATGAAAATTTTAGTTTAAAGCTTCTTATTTTGTGAAATGATCTATTAATTATTAGCTGATTAATATTTTTCACGGTAATAAATTCAATACAGATTAAAATTTTTTGTAAGTAACATAAATTCATTATTAAGTTGAAGGTTATATAATTAAAAATTTGATATAATCTGTATCATAAAAGTTTATTTATATTTGAGATAACCCTGTTGAAAATACATAATTTTTCAAATGTGTCTCGCATTGTGAAATGATCATATGAATTTAATTTTCAAAATTAAATGTGAATAAGTTTCAGTTTTTTCTTCAAATTACTGTAAAAGTTCACTGAAAATTTTTTACGATATAAACTCATTTTTTTCAACAACATTGAACCACTTAATTATTGAATTTTAATTTTTCTTTTGTGTCGTAACAGGAATTGATTACTGACAATAATATTATATCATTTAATATTAGCTATGATCTGTACATTCAAAGTTTATTTATGTCGCATACCGCTATTACAATTGAGTATTCTAGCATGACGTCATGGTTTTGATAGGATGGGTGGAAGTGCCAGGAAGGTTAGCGTAGTTGGTACAATTTCGGCAGGAATTTGTTTGGTAAAGAAATTTGATCGAATAAATAGTTATTCGAAAACTGAGTAAATGAGAAAAATGAATGAAAAAGTTAGCGCGCGCTTGCGCGCGCACATAATGCTCTAGTACCTTTATGAAATCAGCCAAGACGTTGAAAATGTTCAGCACGCTGGCGGGCGACATAACTCTTTTAACATCAATAGAAAAATGTTGTCTACTACAGTCTCTATGTAGTAATTTACTTCCTTTGTATTGGTCGTAACTATTTTAGAAGAGATTATTATTTGACCTTCAAAAACAACATTCTATGAAGAGAAAGTCAAATTTATTTTTGATTGTCGAAACTAGAGTAGACAATATTTTCCTCATTAATCTTGAAAGAGTACAAAATCGCCAAAGTAAATCGTTTATTCTCAAAAACAACTCAGCACTCACTTGTATGCATGAAAAATAAAAATCCCACTTTTTGAACTCAAAGCTCAAAAAGGAAAAAAAATCAGCTTCCTTTTGAGATGAAAAAATGTAACTTTTTTCCAAAATAGTGAAATATGTGCCCGAAATAATAGTCCAATTAAAGTAATAACTTGTTCCCTTGTTGATAATTAAGTTTGAAATTACTCAATTTCAGACTATTTTGACCTTAAAATGTTCAATTAATAAGTGTTATGAATGAAAATGGTACAATACAAATTTAAAATTCGTTTTTCCTTTTTTGACGAGATTAAATTTTTCAACTAAAAATTAAAAAATTCAGTTTTTGGGTAAAATGTTGATTTTCTTTGTGACAATTGAATTTTTAGATGTGAATTCAATTATTTGGCTGAAAGTTTATCTATTTTGTTCAGAATGCAATATTAAACACTTGAAAAGGTGTGCAAGAAATGTGGAATAGATATATTAAAAATACATCAAATTAATTTTTCTATAATTAGCCTTCGGGACTATTTTCCGGTATTAGTAGTAGATAGGATACTTGTGAAAAATAATAATTATCCTATCGTGAACGTTCCAATCTTGAAGTTTTTCTTAGTTAGATTTTGAAACTATAACGGCACCATAATTAGTTCCTTTTAAAAGGTAACCTACCCATCAATGACACCAGAAAATAGTCTCAAAGCCTAATCATACAAAAAAATTAATTTAAATCGTTACACAGCATTTTTATTGTCAACTTCAGATTAAAATAATCCACATTTTCGGATAAAAATTTGATTTCTAAACAAATTCATTCATATATAACCAGCGCCACTTATACTTTCTTTGAAACTCTAAGGTTAGTCATGGCCGAGAAAATATTAATTTCTAAAACAAGGAATGTTGTAGAAAATTTTGAATTTCAGGATGTTTGTAAACTTCCAATTTTCCTATATTGGCCTAAAAATCTCTGTGGCCCTGTAAATTGATTTTTTAATTTTTAAAAGTGTTTCTTTCTATTTACCTATTTATGGCTCCCACTTCTGTAAGATGCATAATATCCTAAGACCATCAGAAAACGTTTCGGCAGGTATTGCATTTTCTAAATAATGAATGAATTTTCCAACAGACGTTGAATTTTTATCTTAAAGGAATCAATCTTTAACTAAAGATATATTCATTTCCAACCAAAAACAGTTCAATTCAATAAAATCAAACATAAATTGTCAAACAGTTAGTTGAATTTTCAACCGAGAATGGAATAGTTCAATTTTTAGTTGAAAGATTGATGTTTAATGAAGAAAAAATCAATCTTCAACATAATAGTAAATTTTCAAATGAAGAGATAAATTTACCACTTGAATAGTCTATCTACGACAAAAAAATTGTCTCTCAACAAAAGAAATCAACTTTGAACCAAGTAGTTGAATTTTCAACCAAAAAGATGCATTTTCAACCATGGAGATTAATTTCCTACCAAAAAATAGGAATCAGCAACAAAATACATGAATTTTCAACTACAAAATAGCAATTTTCAACGAAATAGTTTAATTTTCTACTAAAAAAAAAAAACCAAGAACTTGAATTTTAACCCAAATTGTTGAATTTTCAACTCAAAAAGGTGCATTTCTAATCAAAAAGCTTTCTATTTTCAAGCAAAAAAGATACATTTGCCAAAAATAGAATAGTAACATTTTCAGTGAAAAAGAATTTTAACCCAAAAGAAAATAATATCCATCGAAAGAGATTAATTTTCAACTAAAACAAATAATCTTCAACCATAAAATGCATTTTTTACAAAATATTTGAATCCTCAAGCATTACAAATTATTAGCTGTTCATTTTTAGTTAAAACCATTGACTTTCAATACAAAAGAAATTAGGAAATTAATTTTTTTTTAACTCAAAAAAATCTAACGAAAGAGATGAATGAACAATATGTAGTAACTTGAATTTTCTTCGTTCTGGCATACCATTTTAAAAAGTTGCAAATCATATTGGCACAGATGGAATTAGTTACTAAAAAATTCAATTTTTTCAAGGGAGACGAAATACAGCAATTCAACAAAACAATATTGTAAAGTTATTTTAATACCTACTACACTTATAATTTTTCATTATATGGATGTATTTTGAATTCGTAAAAGATTTTATGCTAAAAGTTCGTAACCTTAAATTACAGAAATGCTTTTTTGATATTCTGGTACCACTTGATGAAATTTTATACAAATTTTTTTATATAATTTCTCATACCAGGGGCGATACAGAATTATTAATGATGAATTCCAAGTCTTTCCCAGATTCTTTCAAAGGTAATTTTGAGAAAATTTAAAACTTTACGGCGACAGTTCCATTTCAGAGAAATGGCAGACTTTCAGAGAAAGAAAAAACGTTATTAAAGAAGAACAATCGCAGAAAACGAAACTACTTAAATTCCAATTTGAAGTATAACTACCTTTTTATTTATACTTAAATTGAAATGTTTCAAAACAGTTGCTTTCTGGAAATAGTAATATTTTTGTGCATGTTATGTTTTTTACATATCTAGAAATCTTGACTGCCTTCGTAAGTTTGTACAGCTTTTTATTTCTTGATGCGTAGGAGATAAATCTTATCTTATAGACCCTCGTTATTTGAATATTGTTAGTAAAACACTGATAAATTTACAACTGATATATGTTTCAAATTCTCAATTATATATTGTTCATACTTGCGAAACTTACATGTCCAATTGATGATTTAGAAATCCTTGAATTTTAAACGTCTAGAGATGGTTTGATATTGAAAAATCAAAATTCCTTTTCTTTTTTAATTAATTTTTCAAACTAAAACTTTAAACTCGTTTTCTTTTTAATTGAAAAAGCAACTATTTGGTTAAAAATTCATATATTTTGTTGACAAATCCTCTCTCCGTAGAAAATTATTCTTCCAGGTTGAAAATTCATCTTTGTGAGTTAAAAATTTAACTATTTGATCAGTCATCTTTTTTGTTCGAAAATTCAACAGGTTTGTTGAAAATTCGACTATTTGGTCAAAATGGATCTTTGTGGATTTAAAATTGAAATATTTCGTTAAAAATTCGTCACTTCGTAGAAAATTAATCTTCTAGGTTAAAATTTCATATTTGTTGGTTTAACATTGAGCTGTTTATATAAAAATTCAACTATTCTGTTAATCATCTTTTTTGGTCGAAAATTCAACTGGTTTTTCAAAAATTAGACCATTTAGTCGAAATGGATGATTTTGGACTTGAAATTAAACTATTTTGTTGAAAATTTGCTTTTTGGTACAAAACTAATCTTTTAAGTTGAAAATTCATCATTGTGGTTTGATAATTCAGATATTTTTTTACAATTTCAACTAATTTATTAGTCATCTTTTTTAGTTGAAGGTGCATCTGCTTTATTGAAAATTCAACCTTTGTGTTGAAAATAAATCTTTTTGGATCGAAAATCAAACTATTTGGCTAGAAATTCGTTTCTTTTAGTAAAAATAATGTATTATCTGATAATTTACCTATTCCAGTTCCGATTGAAAATTATTTATTATTTGCTTCAAAATTCGTGTATTTCGCTAAAAATTTCTATCTGTGGGTACTAGATTGATCTTTTTTGTTGAAAATTTATCTATTCAGTTGATAAGTCATATATTTGTTCAAAAAATTGTATTTTTGTGGTCAACTCAACTAGTTGAAAATAATTTTTTTTGCTAATAAGTAATTTTTTAAACTTAAATTTCAACTTTTCTATTTTTAATTGAAAATTTGTGTATTTTGTTAAAATTTCGCCTTACTTTCTTAAACTTTTTGTAAATGAATCATCATTGAAAGGTTAAAAATTAAATTGAAGATTGAAAATTCGGTTTTTTTCAAGTGATTTTTCAAACTGAAAATTTAGCTATTACATTTTTAGTTAGAAAATCAAATATTTGATTAAAAGTCTAAGAAGTTTGTTGAAAATTTGCTTTTTGGTAGAAAATTAATCTCCTTGGTAGAAAATTCATCTTCGTGGGTTCAAAATTCAACTATTTGGTTAAAAATTTAGCAACTTTGATAAAATTCACCTATTTTGTTAGTCATCTTTTTTCATCCAAATTTTAAGTGATTTGTATAAAATTTGACTGTTTAGTTGAAAATAGTTATATGTGGAATCAAAATTGAACCATTTTGTTGAAAATTTGTTTTTCTTTATTTGAAAATCATGTTTAATCTGAAAATTTAACTATTCCGTTTCCATTCGAAAATTATCCTTTGTAAGTTGAAAATTGAACTATTAACTTGAAAATTCGTCTACTCTGGAGAAAATTAATCCTTTTGGCAAAACAATGGTCTGTTTTGTTTTGGCAATAATTTATTATTAAAAGGTTGAAAATTGAGAATAAAGGTTAAAAATAAGTCTTTTTTCGTCAAACTCAACTAGTTGCAGGTTCGTTTTTGTTGTTGTTGTAAAGTAATTTTTTTAACTGAAAATTGCACTTTTCCATTCTTTATTAAAAATTCAACTGTTTGGTTGAAAATTCATGTATTTTGTTGAAAATTCATTTATTTGTCTTCTGCGATTGACTTTCTAAAAATCAATTATTATCGAAGGTTTGAAAATGAAAATAAAGTTTAACTATACGTTTTCTTTATGTTGGAAAGTAATTTTATAAACGTAAAATTCAACTATTCTATTTTTAGTTGAAAACTTAACAATTTCTTGAAAATTCAGCTATTTTGTTAAAAAATCTTCTTTTGGTGGAAAATTAATTGTTTTGGTTAAAAATTTATCTCTGTAGGTTACAAAATTAGGTTATTTGGTGATAAATACATCTGTTTTGTTCAAACTTTGTTCATTTTGTTGAGAATGCTTCCTTTTAGGTTGAAAATTATACTATTAGGTTTTTGAAGCAACTTTTGGGTTAAAAATGAATTTTTTTCTCGTCGAAAAATATCTGTTTGATTTGAAAATGCATACCTTTTGGTAGATAATTTTTGAAAATTATATTCCTAAAGTTGCTAAATTTTCGTGAAAAATCACCTGACATTTATTACCGGGTGTGGGGAATGTAAGCCAAAACCACGTTCATCGACAAGGCGGAAGAAGCGGCCTAAAAAATAAACCAAAACTTGGCAACGTAGTGTACAAATGGCCCTAAATGGACGACCCTTAATTGTAAAAAAGAATTAGTCGATCCATATAAAATCAAGAGAATTGATCATTCCTAAATTGAAAGAAGATTTCACTTATCATCCCCCTCGGAAACTAATCCAGATAATCACCTACAAGACATTGTTTGGAGTAGGTATAAGACAAGAGTGGTGAGGGCAGATCTGATGGTAATAGCGTCTGCAAACAAAACGCGAAGACCTCCCAAGGTTTCGCTTCGAAGATGCAAGACGTATTTATTTCGAGGTTTACCCCTCGGATAGGGGTAATCATTCGAAGAGTCGGAGTGGGCGGTACCCTTTTGCTCACAGGCTCGTGTGTTGCTAATCCGCAACCCATATAGACGGCCGTAGATAAAATGTCTAGGGGTGGAAGACTTGGCCACGGATCGAATGAACACCCAGAGTGGAGCCAGAAATCTCCTCTAGCCCTGGATATATTTTTTCCCTCCTTTCTCGGGCCTTGGTCGTTATTTTGATGACAGCTATAAGCTCTTCATTGAACACGGCCGACACGTAGGCGCCCAAGGTTTGGGGATCTCTGGTGCCACACTTAGTGGGCCTAATAAAGCAAAAAAGATTGGTAATCAAGATAGGTTATTTGCTTTATATTTAGGAATTCCAGTTGTTGCATAAGAAATATTAAAATTGGAAAATATCGTCATTTGACTCTTACGTTCGAACTATGGGGCAGGTGTCATGTCTCGTGTTTTGAAGTCCTTGTGCAGACCCAACATAGACCCAGATCTAGATTCAATCAATTTTCATGTTTTTTCATGTTATTTTTTTGACGAGGGTGAGAGAATGTGAATTTGATGTTATTTTTTTTAAACACAGGTCCTTTATTCTTTTGTTGCTAAAAGCTTTCGCTCTTCGACGAAGAGACTCTTTAGTTACAAAAGATATCCTATATACATTCTAGCTATCCTACGTATGCCTTTCATTCGTGCATAGAAGTCCAAAAAACATCTCCAAATTATAATTTTCACTATTTTAAATTATGTGGATGAATGTAGTGTAATTAGGAATTGTACATATTTTGGTTAAAATAATATTAGTGGCCCAACACATTCCCATGCATACCCTAGAATTCCAGGAAGAAAAATGATGATGATTCGTCTTTCGGCAGAAAATTATTCTTCTAGGTGGAAAATTTATCTTTGTGGGTTAAACATTGAGCTGCTCGTTTAAAAATTTAACTATTTTGTTAGTCATATTTTTGGCCGAAAATTCAACTGGTTTTTTGAAAATTGGATTATTTAGTCGAAATGGATTATTGTGGATTCATAATTAAACTATTTTGTTGATAATTCATCTTTCTGTGAAAAAATTATCTTCTAGGTTGAAAATTCATCTTTCAAGTAATATTAGCCGACCATCACATTCCGATGCATACCCGAGCGTTCAAGGAGGAAGAGTGATGATTCCTCCTGGATTGTTTGGGTATAACTCGGAATGTTTTGGCTCGCTAATATTATTTCAACCAAAAAATGCAAACTCCACTCTGCAAAAAAGCAGGAAGAGTGTAAAAACTTAATTTCTAATTACACTACTTTTGTTCACATAGTTTAAAATAATAAAAAGTTAGATTTTGGAGATGTTTTGTGGACGTCTATGCATGGTTAAAAGGCATACGTAGGATAGCTATAATGTGTATAGAATATATTTTGTAACTGAAGAGTCTCTTCTTCGATGAGCGAAAGCTTTTAGCAACAAAAAAATAAAGGACCAGAGGTTCAAAAAAATTAACATTGACTTCTGAATCAATTTCCTATTTATTTGGTATTGAAAGTCCTGTATGGATGTTTTGAAGAATTAAATTAAAAAAATTTTCAAAAATATTTTGAAGTTCAGAACAAATTCCAAATATAATAAAAAAAGAAGATTTCCTGCGAAAATTCAAAATAATTTTTCACTTTGAAAAATTAATTTTGAGACAATTTTCAGAAATATTCCCTAAATTGTCGAAAAATAATCTTGAATCTTCAACGTTTTTGGATACAAATGCAAATGTTTGGTGGCAAATTAATATTTCTTATTTAACCATCCAACTATTTTACTTAAAATTCGTCTTTTTAGAATGAATTAAACTGTTTTTAGTTTCAAATTTGAAAATGCTTTGATTGGAATATGAACTATTAGATTTTTTGCTGATAATTAATATTCTTTGGTTTGAAATTCAACTGGTTGGTTAATAGATTTTGGTTGATAGTTAAAAATTCGTCCTTCTTCATAGAAAATAGATTTTCTTCCTGAAATTTTCATCTAATTTGTTGTGGTATATGAAATTAGTTTAAAAAATTTCAATTCGACACTCACAAATCTCTTTAAAATGTAAGTAAAAAATAGTTTCTGCCACCCAAAGCGTTATTTTCTAACAAAAAATATTTTTTGGAAATAACGATAGAAATTTGCAGGTTTTTCTAAAAAGATTTACTTCATGTTCACTAATCAATTAAAGTGGGGTAATAATTAACTAAGAGTAATAAACCTAATTGTGTAACCAATTTATTATTATCTTTTATAATATGCTCTTGGAATAATGCTAGAAATTTCCGGTTTTTTCTAAAATATTCAACTTTTTGTCCATTTTACGCTTGAAGTGAGTTAATAATAATTGTAATTCAGCAAACATAATGTTCAAAAAAACTACTTTTATTTCAAAATATCTTTTCCTATGAAAATTCTAGAAAGCTTTGGGTTTTTCTGAAATTTTCAGCATTTCATTGACTTTTTAGTTATACACAAAAAAAAAAACATTGAAAATCAAAAATAATGATTTTTTAAAAAGCAGATTTTTCATTTTCTTTATTGTAGTATTTTTAATGATTTGCTAACATTTTGAGTATATTATTTCAACAAAAAGTCTTTGAAACTACTTCCAGGAAAAGCTACATTCGATAGAAAATTTAAATTGTATTTCAAACATTTGGTTATATTTCATATGAATATATCCAGAGAAAAAAGATTCTTCACAATATGATGATCTCTGGTTTTTATTGATTAAATTGTTTTTATTAATTGTTCATAACTAAAAAGCCAAAGCAAAGTTAGAAATTTGTGAAAAACGTCAACTTTCTTACATTGATATAAGAGAAGATAGTCATAAACTATAAAAAATTTCTTGAACAATTATTTTGGCTAAATTTCCACAATTATTATGTTACTTTAAATGAAAAGTTGACAAAAAGTAAAAAATTTCAGTAAAAACTGCAATATTAAAAATAACAATAAAGATAATTAAAATTTGCTGAAACAATTATTTTTATTCAATATTATTAACTAAATACTCACTCCGAGCAGAAAGCGGGCACAAAGTTGAAAATTTCAGAAAAAAATCGCAACTTTCTAGCATTTTTTAAAGAAAGTATTGTTAAAAATAAGAAAAAATTGTTCAAACAATCATTTATCTCAACTTGAATTATTTATAACTTCACTCTAGTTGAAAGGTGACATAAAAATTAAAAATTTGATAAAAAGCCGCCACTATCTTGCATTATTGTAGGAGATCACAGTTATGAAAAATATTAATTTATTGAAACTATTACGCTTAATGAATTGCATTGATTGTTCACTTACTATAAGCGAAAATTTCAGAAAAATGACGATAACATGAGAAAACAACTAACACAAAACAGGATGTAATCCGAAGTCAAGAAGTGTGAAATGCAAAATTAACTTTAATTTTTTAGCAAAATTTCCAGTTTTCCAAACTAATGTTTTAATACGGTCTCCCACATAATAAGAAAATCCATCTAGTTTTGTTTGAAAATGATTTATTTTGTACTGAAAAGTCTGCTTCTTTATTTTTAGTTGAGAATGCATCTGGTCTGTTTAAAAAATGTATTATCAGGTAGAAAATTCAACAATTTGTTGCAAATTCAACTATTTGGTTGAAAATGAACTTTCTTATTCAAAATTCCTCTTTCTCGTTTTGAAAATTTAACTGCATTGTAAAAAATTGCTCGTTTCGACTTGAAAATTTAGCAATTTGGTTCCAATTTGTTTTTCTTTTTTGACTGAGAATCTATTGTTGTTAAAGATTCATAATTCCATTGAAAAATTAATCACTCTCGTTAAAAATATAACTATTTTAATGAAAAGTCATTACTTTGCTATTAATATTTTTTAACAGAAAATTTGACTATTCCAGTTTTGGTGGACAATTTATATCTTTCAGTTGAAAATACAACTATTTAATTAAAAAATTATATATTTTAGTTGGAATTTCAACTTATTTTGCTGCAATTTCTTTTCTATTTGAATTAAAAATTAACTTTGTTAACTAAAATTGTAAGTATATTCCATTTTTGGTTGAATATTGATATTTTTAGTTGCAAATCCATGTATTCTGAAAAAATTGCTCTTTTCGTTTGAAAATTTAATAATTTTGTGAATAAGTCACCCTTTTTCATATAAAATTTAACCATTTTGTTGTGAAATTAACTTCTTTTTCCAAAAATCGTATATTTCGGGTTGGTTTGAAAATTTACCGCCTTTGGTTGAAACTTAAAACGTTTTTTTTCAAATAAATTTTTTTGGTAGAATTCATCATTTTAGTGGAGAATTTATGTCTTTGTCAAGAAATTTATTTGTTTTGTTGAAAATTATTTCTTTTTATGGAAATTAACTTTTCCAACTAAAAATGTAACTATCAAAATTTTGGTTGAAAATTCATCTTGTTGTTTGAAAATTCAACTATTTGCTTAAAATTTATTGCTGTTGTTGTTAATATTTTGTTACAAATTAATTTTGCTGTTGAAGATGCATAATTTAAGTTGAAAATTCATCTTAGGAATGTAGAGCGTTTGTAATTTATTTTAATATAATATAATACACACATTGATTTTATTAAAAATAATGTATTTCACTATTTTCTTGAAGAATCAACTTATTCCCCTGTTTTTAGAGCATTTTGACCTGTGAAGAGTATTACTCATACAGAAGAATTTTTTTTAGTTAAAGTGAAACTGTTACAAGGCATTTTACTATTTTAATTAATGCAATTAGAGAGTGTACCTTTGCCTAATGGATAAACCGACACTGCTTATTTTTATATTAAGTCTTTTGTTATTCTTACCCTCACAGGAAATTTAATATAAAACTTCTAATTTCGACACTCTTGCTTGCATAAACCAAGTATCAATATAATCGCTGTTTCAACACTCGGCATGACGCCCCAGAGGGTGGTGGAATTGATGGATGACGTCCTTTCGTCGCTATTGCAGAACAAGACAATATTGACGTTCGAGACATTAAATATTTCACCACCTCCTGTAGTACAAGAGGGTCATAAAGTCCCGCAAAGTGTGGGTTCAAGAATTCGAGCAATTCCTTTTTCTTTTCTCATTCTTTCTTTATTTTCATTTGTGCCTGCTAGAAAGTCGAAGTTCACGAAACTGCAGGCTTCCGGGTCATTGCTTGCGGAGGTGGTACAGAGACGAAACGGACAAAGTTTCCTCCGGCCGCATTTGCAACTCCCCGAGTAAATCAATTTTTCGCGTCCGCCAAATCGGATTCGTTTTGTCGGCTGAGGGAATACTCGGCGAGGAACGCGGATGGAATGCCCAGAAAAGAAGTACTGTGAAAAACGAGGCCAAGAAGAAAAAGAAAGAGGAAGGTGGAAAGAAAAGCGGTCGAGAACTTCGACGTCAGTTGGAGTAGCTCAAATAATATATATATATAATATAATTTTTAGGAACAAAATTGAATCAACAGCCAAATATGATTGATTTCACAGGCACATGAAAAAAATAGTTCCAAATTTCATCACTTCTTTGAGAATAGGAATGAAATGCGATCTGAACGAGTAAAACCAACCTTGGATTCGGATTCAGCTAACCCAAAAACGTATAGAAACGTCTCGTCTGATGGACAACACCTTTTTCATGTGTCTCTGCATAGGTACAAGAAAAAAAAATCTTGTTCACCAGACGAGACAAAAATTTCTATACGTTTTTGGGGTCGCTGAATCCGAGTCTTCTGATAATGATACTGAAATACAACTGTTTTGGTTATGCCTGGCATCAAATAAAAGTGATTAATGAAATAAAATACGTGCAACGAGCGTTTCGATGACTGTGAACATTTTTTCCGAATAACAAATATAGCTTATTTCATGAAAATATTGTATTGAATTTAATTATTTCCGTCCATTCCTTTCTTCCGTCTATACTTGCATTTTTTACCGAATTTAACTATATCCTATAATTTCCTTCTCTCCTATTGTAATTTTTCTCCTATTTGTTTCTATAGAATTGCCAACTTGAATTTTGTACCTTATTTTTAGTAGCTTGAAAGTTACGTCCGACAGTAAACGTTTCTGTTTAAAGAATTTAGCATTAAACGTGTCTGTCTGGCGAAAATCGAGCAAGCACGATTGTCTGCCGAAGAGGAAAACTAAAAATGCTCCAGACATGAGAGTACGCAAAGCAAAAAGAATCGCAAAAATGTTCTCCAGTTAACCCCGATCTTTTGCACGCGTTTGTGTCGTCTGGGAAGTTTATGGTTGTTTTACGAGAAAAGACATAACCACAATGCTCACCAGGAAGCTGCGTACATATAGCGATACGCTTGTCTCCAAAGAAAGCTCCTCATCCTCTCGTGAAAGATAATTTTCTAAATGTGATTATAAAGCTCGCGATAAAGCTCTGCCCATTTCGTCGGCAATCTAGTATTCGTTACTTTATCTCTTGAAATAGTGCAAAAAAACTTTCGAATCTTCTTGAGACTATAATTCTTTTCAAATAAACTTTCACAAGTCTCACCAGTTGTTCCATAATTCAAATTTAGTCATTAAGTCTATAATAAACTTGTGATTAAGACAGGAATCAAAGTGGGCGCTGCGCGCCTACTAAAATGGTTCCATAACCTATTAAAATGTTAATTCATTTAAATCTCTTCTGCTCATACTTTCTCTCTTCTAAGCCCCCTTTTTTCGCCTACTTTCCTTTTTTACCCACAAGTCCCCTCCTTCCATTTCTCCTACTTTCCCCTGTATTCTTCTTTTCTCTTCTCTTGTTTCCTCTCAACTCACCATCCTTTCTCCTCCTACTCTTAATCCCCTCACTTCTCCTGCTTATCATCCCCTCACTCCTGCTATATTTTCTCCCTTTAATTCCACCACTCATCGTCTCTTACTTTCCCTGCTTCATCTACTCTCAGTTTCCATACTTCTACATTTCTAGGGTCCTCTAAATCTCCTCCCCATACTCCTCATTACATCCCATGCTTTCTCTTTCCTTACTTTTCCTGCTTGTTAAGCTTACTCTCCCCACACTTTCACTGATTACCCTACTTTTCCACCCCTCTCATTTTCTACTTGCCCACCCATACTTCCGTTCATTACAGCCCCTCAATTGTGCTTCTTTCCATCCACTTACTTTCCCCAATTCACCTGGCGTCAATTCTTCTTCCTCCCCGCCCTTAAGTTATCATCACGCCCCCTAGTGCCTCACCTCTTACTTTCCCTGCTTCTTCGGCTTCCACTCCCCTACCACCACATCCTCTACTTTCCCTCTCCTCATTTCCCCTACTGCCCTCCCCTATCATCTCCAATTTGTCCTTTCCTCACTTTCCCTCTTCTCACGTCCCCTGCTTGCCTCCCTTATGAGCCCTACTTTCCCACCACTCACTTCCCTACTACACCTCCGCTCACTTTCCCTACCTTTCCACCATAGTTTTTCATACATTCCCTCCTTGGATTCCCATACTTCATGTTCCTTACTTCTCTTGACGTCCCGTGAATCCCCTACTTACTCCCTTCATTTCCTCCACTTTCCTTGCTTCTCCTCCCCTAATTTCACCCACATTCCCTACGTCCCCTGCACGTTTTGTTTCCCATTCAAGGTTTAATCTTTTGAAAAATCTTCTTTTTAGTCCAACAATAATGTATCATTCGACGGATGCCCAAAAAATGTCATATTTTTTCACACAAAAAGAATCCAAAAAGTTTAAAATGTGAAAAAATCATGTTCATAACTTATACTAACGAATTTTAAGGAGCTGATTACGATAACATTCCCAAAAATATTTGAAAATAAAAATTTCAATCTTAATTCTAAAAAATTGTTATCAAATTGTCAAAAATAGCAAGCATTTGTTAATTTTTTAATTAGGACAAGGGGAAAGGTGTGACATAAATTTCCCCTTTCCTGTTAAAGCTCGAAAATTACCATTTAAAATAAAAAACAAGATTACAAACATTTATACTTTATCGGAAAAACAAAATTTATTTATCCTACTCTAACTTTAATGTTGATTGCAGCAATTTTTAATTTTTACTGTTCTAATATTCAAAATTGATTGGCTGTTAAATATTGAAATTAATCAACTGTTAGTGAAATTCATAAAATTAAATCAAATCTATTATTATGTAGCATTAATGTAATCTTTGATCAGTTCCAATTTCACACAGAATTAAACATTTTTTCTTATATTGTTTCTTTATGAAACCTGATTTGAAGAAAAGTTAATTATTAAATTTTTTCAACTACTTTTATGTATTTTGAGAAAAATACAAATGATTTTGTGAAAAATTTATAAAAGTAAATATTTTCTGACAGGAGCGCAAATTTATTTTGGACTCTCCCCATCGATATTATACTTTTTGAACCGAAATGAGGTTTCGAAAAAAGTTTGAAACTATTCACTCAAATATTCGGAAAGGTCATCAAAGTAAACAATTGCCAACATTTCTCAAAAAAGATTGCTTTTTCTATTTACCCTTTCTCGCGAAACAATTACCCTATATACAATAGAAAACGAGTGTTAAAAAGTATGCAGAAACAATTTCGAAACATAACTCTAGAGGTTGAAACTTACCTAACAATAATGGAATTGGAAATTAAATCCCCCGGAAAATAATAATTTTTTCTGACTTGACTCACACTTTTCTCTGATAAGTAATTTTTTTTAATTTACCTGTTGTATTTTGTACTTTCCAACTGAGCAATTCACTCCTACTCCGAAAGGAAAATGGCCTAATGGTATAATAATAATAATAATGTTAATGTCAAATGGAACAATTCTGTATGTATAAAAATTTAGTAAATATTTGATTAATTAATAAAATGAAAACAACAAAAAATTAGTCCAAGTAGGCGCCTTTCTCCTGCTAAAAAGGTTTTCTTTTTCTATTAGGTCGTAAATAAGTCGTCCAAACCTCCCATCTGTACTTTCTCTCTCCTACCACCTCTTCATGCACGGTCTTCTCCTTATTCCCCTATTTCCCTCTCCACTTATACTTTGTCTCACCAAATTTCAAACTTCGGTTCCCCTTCCGTTTTCCAACTTCTTCCTTATCTACGTTCTCCTCTTCTTATTCCCCCACTCCCTACATCCCCTAATTGTCCTCACTTTTCCAAGTTCCGCTCCCCTTAATTCCCTAAGTTCCCTAAGTTATGAGCTGTGAGTTGTGAGTTGCGAGTTGTGCTTGGTGAGTTGTAATTTAGGACTTATTTTCACTTCCCCTTCTTGGCAAAAAGTACGACGGACTGACGGACACCCTAAAGAAACTACAAGGGTTTCTGCCGCGGCAACGAAACCCTGAAAATCAATAAAAAAGACAAAACTCAAATGGGGGATCTCTAAATCATATCCGATTTTGAATATTTCTTCTATTAGATTTGTCCACTGAAAAAGTAAAGCTCAGGCTAGTCTTCGTATTCAGTTTTGAAAAACCATTGTTTGTCGCTTCATAAAATGAATCACACTAATGAAGCAATCGAAATATAGTTAACCTGAAAAGAAAGCACGTCATAAATTATTTCTTAATGTTCATAGTTCTCAACATCTTAATTGAAATATCGCAGTAATAAAAGGTATTAGGATATAGAGTCACGATGAGGGTGAAAGATTGCTAATAACACACCCCTGATTTCTTTTTTACTTTCTCGATAAATGAGTCTTTAACGTGGCAGAAAGAGCTTTATCCATAAAAAAACGGAACCACCAACCACAGTGGATTTTCGAGCTACATTTCATCCCTCATTCGAGTCACCCCATCAGTATTTTCACCCTCGTTTTCGTGTCCCCACCCCATCGTATACTGAACCGTCGACACGACGCGACGTCCCAAAGACACCCTCCTATTTCCTCTTCACTCTATTTCGAACGTCTCTACTTTCTCTCTCGATCCCCTAACCACACTCCACTTCTCGTACGAGATAGCGCCAGGGAATGTGAATTTTTATACTTCCGCTGACAGTACGCGAGTTCCGCAGTTTCTACGATCAATTTTCTTCCGGAAACTCTTGCGCCTTTCACCTTGGAGCCAAATTTATTATTAATAAATTCAGAGATATTTCAACGAGCCTTATTTATAAAGGAAAAAATACTAGTTTGATGTTACCCTGCGGATTTTGCATGTTTCACGACTTCAGTCTTAGGAGAGCGATTTTATGACCCTCCCGCCCCTTACCTAACGCTGTCGTAACAATAGGCCATGACAACCCCTCTAATTGTTCGAGAACTTCCTGTAATCTGATTATTTCAATAATTTGTTTATTCATATTATTTTTACTCTAACAAGTAAAATACACTCAACTCCTGATATAAGACAGGTTTTGAGCGTGGCTTGTCTTGACCTTAATCCTAAATTGGGGAAATCCAAGCGTAAACAGGCAGGGCCACATAAATAATTTCCGTTGCATTTGGACGCATGAATCAACTTGATGCATCAGGGGGGGGGGGGGGTTCTCATATCGAGAGTTTAGTCTCACTCTAAGTTAGTTTTGATATTCTAACAGAATGATCCCTCTGGTTTCTTTTTAAATTTTTTGGATACCACTTTCAGACACCGTAGAGCGGTTAAAAGTTTTTAAATTTGTTTAAATTGAAAGAAACTTAATTGGTGCAAAAGATATAGTGAAATTTTCTTGTGTGCAGTTTTCGATATTGAATAATATTATAAAGTCACATTTCAGAAAAAATTAATTCTGACCAACCTAAAATTTTTCCTTACATAAAAAAAAATAATTACATTTGCCTAGATTTAGTCAATGGAATACCTATTTCAAATCAAACAAAATGTGTCTTCTACATAATCTCTTCTTGTTTCGGATAGAGAAAATTATATTTACTCTTCTAAATTAAAAATCAAACTTGAAAAATTGTAATAATGCTAATTTTGTATCTTTGGACTGTTTTGAATTCACTGAGTTGACACAGTTGTTCGCGTTGAAAAAATGGTGGTGTGTTTAGTCAATTTGAAGAGAATCCATGGAACATTTTTCAATATTTGATCATTGAAATGAAAAATTCATTTTTTTTTTAATTTTAAAAACCTTCTACCCCTCTGAGGTGGCCAAAAGTGATATCTCCATCTTTCCCTCTAATTATGGGTTATCCTAGAAGGATACTAGAACTTTTCCACAAACCCCAAAAACAGATTTAAAAAAATCATTATCTTCATTTTCAGCTACCCTCTTCAATATTATTTTACTACTAGAAACAATGCGCGCTACCCATCCCTATAAATTGTTTCTTCATTCGATATCCTAATTGATGTAATATTTATTAATGTGCACAGAAGCAAGTAATAAATTAATAAATTGATTTGGGATTTTATTTCGTAATAAAATGTTCTTAAAAGACATTCTACAGTTCCAAGTCTTTCTAGTGTCTTCCATTTAGACACAGATCCATTTTGAAGATATTTAACATTGCAAATTAAAATTAAATTTTGGAAATATTTTTAAATACCTCCATTTTGAAGATTTTTAATTCAAGATCCTTCAATTTTTAATGCGTTTAATTCCAAATAATGCAAAATTTTTTTTTTTTTAATCGTTCAATTTTGAAGATTTACGATTGAAACGTGTTCAATTTTAAAGATGTATGAATGAAAATTCTTAAGTTTTAATGGATCTAAAGATGAAAAGATTATTTTTCAATTCCTATACTTTCAAATTTAAGAAATTTTAAAAGTAAATCATCAAAATTACATAATTTCTAAATAAAAATTATAGAAATTAAAAACTTTTTAATTTTGAATATTCAAAATTCTATAATTTTCAAGAGTTAGAATTGAAAACTCCTTACTTTTTAGGATTTATCAATACTAATTCTTAATTTTTAATAATATGAAGATTAAAATACAAGCTTCAATTCTAAATCTTCCACACTTAAGAAGTTTATCATGTACATAATTAAAATTAAAGATTTTGAAAAATTAAAACTTCAAACTTGCATAATTTTTATTGGTAAATTTTCAAAATTTTAAACTATTCAATTTTGAAGACGTATAATCAAAATTTCTTGAATTTTGATGATTTTGAGGATCAAAAGTTAATTTTCCAATTATAAATTTTCCAAATTAAAGAAATTTCGAAAGTATTCAAATCATCAAAATTACACAATTTTTACATGTAAATTTGCGAAATTAAAAACACTTAAATTTTAAAGATTTGTAAATAAAAATTATTCAATTTCAATGATTTTGAATATCAAAATTCAAGCTTTCAATTTTTAAGTTTCCAAATTCAATTATTTTTAATTGTAAAACTTAAACCTATATTATTGTTAATTTAATTTTTAATATGTTTACACTAAAATTACAAATTTGCAAGATTTCGAAGATCAAGAGTCAAGGTTCCAATGTGGAACCTTCGAAATTGCAGAAATTTTGAATGATAATTATCAAAATTTCACAATTTTTACTTGTTAAACTTCAAATTTTCATAAGCTTCAATAGAAAATTTTCAATGTTAAAACCTATGTAATTTTAATGGTTCACAATTTAAAGTTCTACAACTTTGAGGAGTTATAATTGGTTACTCTTCTTATTGCTAAATTTGGATGATTTTGAAGATCAGAAGTCAATTTTTCAAATCTAGGTCTTGCAAGTTGAAGAAATATCAAGTGTGAATCAATGAAATTACAGAATTTTTGATTCTAAGAGGTCAAACTGCCGTCATTGTTAAAGTTCAATGTTAAAAATTAAGAAGTGCGCAACTTTGAAGATACACAATTAAATGTTCTAGAATTTTCGAAAGTTGCACTTGAAAATGCTTCAATTTTGAGTATACAGAATTGCAAATTATTTAACTTTCAAGATTAATATTTTAACAATATATCACATTAAACGTTTTTTTTCGGAATAGTTCAATTTTGAAGATTTAGAATGGAATACTCTTTGATGTTGCTGATGTTCAACATGAAGTCTTTAATTTTTTTAATTTACAATTAAAGATTTATTACTTTGTAATGTTCGTTTGTTAAACTGGCGTGATTATGAACATTTTTTGGAATAAGTAGTTCAATTTTAAAGATTCGAAACTTAAAATTATAGAATTTTGAATATATAAAATGAAAATTTATTGAATTTCATAGAGTTGCAAATTCCAATGTTGCAGATGTGAGTATTCAGCTTACTTTATTCACTGACTGAAAATGTAACAAGTTACTATTTTTACGAAATAATTGCAGCTGTAATTAATTTTTTCATCATAGAAACTTTCTCAACCCTGCGCCTAATTTTAAATGAATCTAAAGTCAGATAAAAATTCTTATTATGTCGATCAAACATGATGAGATCTTGATATTACAATTAAAACTAAAACATTTCCATTTAATCAAAACTTTAAGCGAAAACTAAATTTTATAAGATATCAGACTGATGCATACTAATAAACTGTCAAACTATGTGGTAAAAAAAAATAAATGAGTGGAAATATAAGACCTTGAATGTGGACAGACAGAACATTGTACTTTATTCTTGTTAATTAAAGAAAAATTATTACGTTAAAAAGAATGTTATTTAACATTTCCTAAAGCTGCTGCTACCTCATTATAACAATGTTATAACAGCTTCTCCTAAACCCTCCCTCATCCCTAAAAAAATTACGTAATATATAGACGACCCTAATGGTCTGATATTTTTTAGGGTTTGAGAAGAATTGTTAACTTTATCTATAATGCTTTTATCTTGGCCACTTTAATCATTTTTATTGGGCGCGGTTAATAAGTACTTAAAGTAAAATGACTGTTTTCTTACATTTTGATAATAAAATTGTCATAGAAGTACAATTTGATGGATACAATGTTTGCCCCTTTTCTGTCTAGAGATAAAAGAAGAACAACATTAATTCATGTTGTTAAGTGAATAGGAACATAAGGATTCAAACCTATAGAATCATTTTAGATTGAAAAAATAGAACAAAATGTTGAATGGTTAGTTTTAAAATATTCATGGATTTAAAATTACAGATTAATTTTTCTACTTTCTCGCTTAACCGAGTTAATTTTGAAAGTACATGTTTTTTAGGAAACAAATGTTTTCGTCTTTCTCGACTTTGATGATTGATGAACTTTTGATGAAATTCACAGAAAATATTCTTCATAACTCTGAGACTAGTGTAAATACCTGATCAACATATTTGTTTAAGCCAAAGATATAAATTTTCACTATAGAGAAAGGTATAAATATGGTTCCTAAGGGAAGAGTTATCAAAAATAAATCATCATTAGGAAGTTAGAGAGGTGAAAATGATTTACTTTTGTTTAATAAATATTCATATGTTATTTACTCTAACAGTCGTAAAATATAAAAAGGTTTCCTGTAATTTCATCAAAATATTACAAGAATTGGCTGAATACTGTAAGTTGAAGTCAAAAGAGACAACAAAAATGTGTTTTCTAAAAAACGAGTGTTTCGTGTTTAACTTGAAAATGGCAAAAGCCACATTTTTTTCAAAACATGAAAGATGCACAATAAAATTTCCTATGAGTATGTACTTTTGAAATTGAAATGTAAAACTTGTTTGAAAACTAGGTTGTTTTAATTAATCAGCGGAGCAAGAAGTCGCCATAATTCTATCAATAATTATTTGAATTTAATTGATTTCGATTTCGAAATGGGATATTGAATATGAAACAAAACATTATCCCTTTCTGGATACAATAATAATTCGGTACAAAAAACCCTTTTCCAATCCAATATTCTGTTCAACGATGCGATTAAATTTGTAGTATTCAATAATGTATGTTATTAATAGAATGATATAATATTCGGTAAAATCCATTAATTATTATTATTCAACATCGCAACAGACTTTGCCGTATATGAACAAGGCGAAAACGATCGCAATATATATTTAATCCAATTAGGAAATTTAATTAATAACATAATATTCATGAATTAGTCACAAAAATGACAATTTTTACCAATTTTATTCTTGAATTAATTAATTTACTTGGCCAATATTTAACTGAAATTTCAATAAGTGTATTATTTCACAATTTACGACAATCTGTTTTTACTGCAGTGCCTAATTAATTTTCTTTCATGACAATCGATTAAAGGTTTCGAAATCTCTTTCTACTAATTTTTTCATCATACTACTAAAAACAATTTTTAGCACAAAATAAAAATGTATAATAATTATTTATCTCTTCAGTTTATTTCTTGATTGGTTTTAAGGCAATGTAAATATAATTTTCCTAAGATTCTTAAGAAAATTGAAAAATATTTTTCAAGATTTCGAATACTTCAAATCAAAATTTCCACCAAAAAGTTGATCTTCAAGCAAAAAGTTGAATTTTTACCCAAACAAGGATGTTAATTTTGAATAATTTTTTTGTTTTCTTCTCTTTGAAAGTGTGGAAAAGTTTACACATTATAGTGAGGTCGCAAAATGTTTAAAATATAATTATTTCTTATTGTTAAAAAATCATTTACAATCCAAATTTCCACTCTCAACAATAATGTTTTGAAATATTCGGAAATACATGTTACAATGAAAAAAATACTTATACGTCAGTTTTAATTCTAGAAATGCATGGTGCACAAAATTAGCAATCTTTAATTATAAATAAACAAACTGACAGCAGTCACTAAACCTCATATGTCCTGTTATTATGAGCACTAGTGGGTGCTTACAGTTTGTTTATCTAATAATAAATATCGCTACCTTTTTTTTTAGATAGGAAAGACTAAATTTTGTGGATTCCAATTAAACAGAAATATCTTCAAGAAAATGAACTCACGAAATCTTTTTGCAGATAAAGAAAATTTTCAGGAGGAAAATCGTTCAACCTTCCCTAAATTGGTCGGTAACTTTATGATCTCACGTGATTCACATTCGCTCGGGGACTTCGAATCTCTCGAGTCTTTAGCCTGTGCAAATAATCATTAACTCACCATCTTTCTAACGAGATCACCTTCTCATGATAGCAAAGTAATCTGCGAATGAAGTAGATGATCATAATTTTTTTCTGCAGCTCTTTCCGAAGTTGAGCATCCTTAACAATAATTAAGAGATTTTTTCACGTTTCTGAAAAAACAACTAGAAATGTGGAAGCTTTTGGGATTAGCACAAAACAAAAACTACCGCTACCTCATTATTTTTTGGTATAATGAGCTCGTTGCTTGATAATAATGATAAAGCATACATGTGAAGCTTTTCGAGTTAGAGTACTGAAATTTGTCATCTCTATTGTTTACAATTATTTATGTTTGAAGAATTTGTATCTAAAGATAATAAGAGTGGTTTTAAATTGTTTACAGAAAAAGTTTTATGTTGATCATCTGTCAAAATAAATAAATAAATGATTTTTAAACCTGTACCTTTGTAGAGTGTTTAAAGTTGTATAATAACTGATTTCATAAGATTTTTTTGTTTAAAATACTTTATTTTCTACACATTGAATTTGAAATTATTCCATGAAAAAAAACTGTTAACATTTAGCAATATTGTTTATTGAAAACTAGCAATGATCAGTTATATATTCAAAAATAAACAATTTGAGTCTAAATTTTTTTAGGCACAAAATCTTCTCTCGATAAAATTTGAGAGTGCTAAATTTCAACTTTGAGCATTAAAATTTCAATCATTCTATCAAATGATTATTATTTTGAGCCGTGACTGCAAGTAACGATATTTTAGTACGTAAAAGGGAAATTCGAAGCAAAATCTTCGGTACAATTATTTTTTGTGTGCATGTAGACACTTTCTTGAAAAAGCGGAAGAAATTTTAGCATTAAATTTTTCTCTGAATCGGAAGGAGAACTTTTTGTTTCACATTTTTGTTGAGTTTAAGGCTGGCAAATTTTGATATTTTTGAAATTTTTATTGATTTTGAAACGAAAAGATTTTGGCTTCTAATATTTTATGAATTGTCAAAAGGATATAGTTTAATTTCTAACTTTTCTATTGTGTGAATGGGTGCAAATTAAGGATTTTAGAGCATTGCGAATTATAGCGTGAATTTATATGTTTTAACCAGAAATTTTTGAACTGTAAAAAGTTTAAGTTTTAAAATGTCGCTGTTCAATAGAATTTTATTTTAAATTGTTCAATCGGAACATGTTAAAAGCTTCCATTTTTTACATTTGAATTATTATGTGTCTGAATGAAAAATGTCGGAGTTAAAAATTTTTAAACTTCGTTGGTAAAAGTTCAAAATTCAAAAGCATTGTACTTTGAATTTTTCAATGTGCAGTTCAGTTTTGAATAAATTAAATGGAATTTTTCTGTTTCTAACTTTTGAAAATTTTAAATTCAAATTAACTAAATTTTTTTTCCGAAACGGGAAATAACCAGGAATTTTTGTCATTGATTAGAACAGCCACTCTGTTATTCAACTTAGAAGTGTCAAACCGTACCATTTAAAAAAATTTAGTCTGAAATGATGCCATTTAATATTATATAATATAATACATGAAACTTAAACCTCTTTTAAAAATGATGAAATAACATAAACTTCAGTAAAATCCCACAAAATCAGATAATTTCCTTCAAAATTCCTTGAAATCTCTGATATTTTCTTTCAATTTCGAAAAATATTTTGGAATGTCCTTAAAGCTTTGAAAGCCGTTAAAAGCCTAAGAATCTACTGCAATATATTGAAAACCATTGAATTCTATTGAAATCTTGCGAATTCCCTGGAAAATAAAAAGATTATTTTAAATACCTTGAAATCTACACAAATTACTTATAATCTTATGGATTCTTTCAATTTATTTCAAAATCCTAATAATATTATTAATCTGGAATTGTAGAAAATGATTTGAAATTCTTTGAAATCTCATTAAAATCCTCCGAATCTTTGAAAATACACATAATGTAGATCATCTGGAATTCTTCAATATCTTTTAAAATTACTTTACACATGTTTGAAGTCTTTGAAATTCTCTATCCCATGAAATCCCTTAAAGTCCATGGGAAGCTTTTAAGCTTCCACTCGCAAAGTCAGTTAAAATTTAATGTAATTTAATTTACTTCATAAAATTTCCCTTAAATATTTTGAAATTCCGTAAATTATCTTGTCATTTGAAATGCCTCTTAAAATTTCTTTAGAGATTCAAAAAATTTTTAAATCCCCTGCAATCTTATGTAACTTCTTTAAAATTGTTTGAATCCCTCAAAGTCTTTGAAATTCTCTCAAATCCACAAACATTTTTTTAAATGCTCTGAAAGCTTGACAATCCTATAAAATCCTTTCCAATCCCTAAAATCTGTTAAAATCTGTTGTTTTCAGAATTTTTTTTTATGATTTCTGGAAACTGTTAAACAATTAAGATATCTCCTAAAGTGTTTCGAAATTTTTAAAATATTTTGAAATCTTAAAATTGTTTACAACTTCAATTTTTGAAATAGCAGATATGTTATTTTGGCCAATCAGCGACAGAGTTAGAAAATATTTTTGAAGGCCAAGTGAAAATCTCGATGGTATAGCGATCATTTATTGTACAAAATCGTCGACGTTTCAACAGTCAAAATTCTCTCCTCATCAGAAAATAATAATTCATAATAGTCAACTGCCAGTTCATATTTCAGACAATATTAAAGACAAGTTACTTTGTTGTGTTTAAAAATTATGATCTCTGGTTCCTAATTTCTTATCTGAAATTAATTCTGTTTGTAGTTGAGAATTGTAATTTATACATGTTGAAAGTTTGTGACGTCCATGATTAATAACTTGAAGAAAACCTTAAAACTTGTGTATGATATTAAAAATTAACACAGTTTGATTTATGGATATCACAAAATTTCAACACGTATAAATCACAATTTTTAACTATTAGCAGCATTAACTTGAAATTACAATCTGAGATCATGATTTCCAAATACTAGAAATTGACGTCTTTCATGTTGTAAAACAAATGGACATCTAATTGACTATTATGAAATAATGTTTTCTGACGAGAAAAGCATTTCGTCTCTTGAAGCATTGGATATTTTATACGATGAAGGATCATCTATGCATCTTCAGAGTCTTTTTTTGTTTGTGGTATGTTATTTTACATCCAGTATACCTACATGGAGAAAAATGACTAGTCAGCCTGATAGTGTAGCGCACCAGCCGCAAAGTGTCAAAATTTGATGGTTAGCTTCATCACCCCAGAGGTCAAGGTGTTTGAGTGTAAACCTGATTATTCCACAAGAGTTAGCTTAATTGTCTCAAAGTCTTAAATCAATCTCACTAGAAGGTCAACGTTAGTATCTGTTGTCCTTCGTCCACCTATGTTCTATGTACCTATGTACCTATTCATGAGGTTAAGAGAGACGAAAAACCGAAACTCAAATTAATTAATGAAACCCCAAAAACATTTACATAAAATCCATCAAGCTTGAAAGAATCTTCATTATTTTTGAAGAGTAAGATGCCTGAGACATGAGTTAATATGCACAAGTATTCTGACAACATATTACTTTGAGCGCGAGAGGCTAAGGAAATAGGGTCACTGAATTGCACTGAATTGACATATTTTTGCCGCTGGAAAATTAAAAAAATTATATAAATGCGTAAATTTGAATGATGTTTTTTGGGTTTTAATCGTGTGCAAAACTGCGGATCTTGCCGACATTTCTTGAACATTGAGTCGTCGAACATGATTAGTGATTCCAGATTTTTTTTAAGCCCGGGAGGACAGGAAGCCAAATCAGATTGGTATTATATCCATGGTCTCTGTTTATGTTATCAGGGTGTTTCAAGATTTCGATTGCCTCTTTATGCTTTCTTAGAAAAATATTGTACGTTTTTGCGATGACGGTTGTTTTATCAAATAAAATGCTATGTCTTGTTTCGATATGATGCTCACCTAGTGCTGATTGCGTGAAATGTTTCATCCTGACTTTACTCTAATGTTCCTTTACACGTTGGCTCACCACTCTCCCGGTTTCTCCAATATAAACTTTGCCACAAGAACAAGGGATTTTATATACTCCCGGATCACTCAGAGGTGCCTTTTTATCTCTAAGGTTGTTTAGAGGTTGTCCTATTTTCTCAGTTGGTTTAAATATGGTTAGGATATTGTGATTGATGAGAATTCTTCCTATTTTTTCTGTGATACCTTGAATGTAGGGTAGGATGGTGATCGTTTTTCTCTCTCTTTCTTTAGTTAGCTGGGTTGACTTGCTTTTTTTTAGTGTATTTTCTTATTGCTTTATGAATCTGTTTGTGTCATCGCTTCGTATTAGGATTTGTTCAACATTTTGTAATCTTTTTTTAAGTTATCTTTATACTCTGTATACAAGGAAGTTGATGACTGATTGATTTTGTGATGGGTGGTGGTGGGAAGAGGCATGTAGATATCAGTTTGTATGGGTTAGATTCCTGTAGATTTCATGTCCTAATGTGTTATTCGATCTTTTGTAAACTAGTACGTCCACGAAAGGCAATTTTCCGTTTTGTTCAATCCTTATGGTGAACTGGATATTAGGATGTAATTATTTGATGAAATCGAAAAACTTGTGTAGTTCATCTAGTCCAGGTATCTATATGGCAAAAGTGTCGTCGACGTAACGGCACCAAATTTCCGGTTAAAGCTTGGATTGATTGGAGATTTTAGGTTCACGATTTTTCATAAAAATGTTGGCGATTACTGATGAGATTGGAGATACCATAGCTGCTCCTGAGGTGCTTTTCGTACAATTGTTTATTGAAAGAGAATTGAGTATTATTACGACAGTGTTCTATCAAAGGTATGTAATCGGAAGGAAAGTTTGCCAATGATTTAATAATATCGATTGTATTAGAGATTGGTACTTTCTTAAAGAGAGATACTATGTCGAAACCCACTAGGATGTCTTTGGTTTAAGTGTGAATCTGTTGTATCATTCTGATAAAGTGAAGAGAGTTTTGAACGTATGTGATAGAATTTTCTGTAGAAAAATTCAGTTCTCAGGCGAGGAAGCGTGCTAGGTTCTAAGTTGGTGGGAGATTGCTCAATCAAGTTGAACCAATCGGCAATATTCGTAGTTTTGCATACGATTGAAACCCAAGAAAGCTCATTTAAATTTATTATAATGAATCATTGTGAACGCATTAAATATATCATATAAATGCGTATCGCAAATCTCACAAGTCTTTTTTTTTATCAACGAACTACTAAATTTTAGGCACGTGTTCGGTCCAGAAGGTTGAGAATACGCACTGATTTATGAGTGACGTCTTTGTCCTAAGTTCTCGGAAGCATCGAATTGGACGTTGGTAATCAAAAGCAAACCCACCTAATCCACTCTCTACCCATGTTCAAAACATCAGAAAGTGGTTAAACAAATTAAAAATTTGTGTAACATCGCAAACATGACCCTGAACGTCACTGGTTCCGCAAATGTCTTTTGCGTGTCGTTACGCAGTGACTTCTGATGGACAATCCAAGAGTGTCAATTTGATCATCCTGATAGTGAAGGTAAAACTCCTATGGATATTAAAACCGAGTATGAAATTATGGTCTGCCTGACTATGAAGGAAAAATTATGGATGATACTTGGTACGATGCAGAAGATCAAACTGGACACTCAAAGTTTGTCAAGAGTGTCATGCGTCCGGAGCCTAGATATGAGGAAACTGGAAGGCTCTTTGCGGGTTCCGCGGTTCAAATGACGCCGTGGGGGCTTCTGAAGCTAGAAGTTCGTTGAAGTTGGTAGCTATTTGCACTGTCCTGGCATGCAATGGCTTCAAATTTCCTAGCCTTCCCTTCCTTTTTCTGCTGCACAAACTGCTGCTAAGTGTATGTATAATGTCGTGCAACTTCTACGGATAACATTCCGCATTCTAGCAGCTTTTTCTTGCTGCCCTTCACGTCGTTTGTCACGACCTTCGGGCAACAAAATGCAGGCTGAAGTGCTACGTTCTTCGAGAACGACTGAAACTTTGCTAAGTTTACGTTCCCTCTTCAGAAGATGCTGAAAGATAAATTGTTTATCTCGTAAATCCGTTGATGAATTTCAAAAACAGGGTATTTAAACAACTTCAGAAATATTTTTTGCCCTATTTTTAAACTCCCAGGGCCACACACCAATGGGGCTAAAGGTCGTAATTCATGAGGTTCATCTAAACATCTTTTGTATCAGTGTTCTCAAAAATTGTTTCTTTGTTGTTTTAGATAATCGGTGTCTTATTTCCTGCCTGTGTAGTTACTGTCGATAATTGGCAGATAAGATTTAATTTCTTTAAAAACGTGATTTCACCCATCTCACAATAATTATTCCTGTATTGAATATCACATAAAATGTAACTTTAATTTACTATAGTTGACCTGATGTTTTACTTTATGATAGTTTTTTAATATTAGAGAAATATGAGTGTCATGACTGTGCTGAAGCGTTGTCGCGTCTTCTGCTTCTATCGTATACCAAAACGGAAGAAAAAAAAGGCCAATTAAGAGTCTTTTGATTAAAAATGAAAAAAAAGGTAAAAAATTTATTAGACAAACTAGATAAGATGAAAAAATTGATAATTAAAAAACATTAAAAACTCCGGCTCCAAGCATTCTTTACAATAGTATCAATAAAAGAATATTCTTAAAAAGTCTCTCAATTTAACAAAAATCGAAAATAACTAAATCATTTATAAAAAAAAAACGATGTTTTGTCAATAATAAAGCTGAAAACTCTCAAATTTTTACGATACTATTATAAGAGCGAATTTAATGGAATAAAGTGCAAATAATTAACTACGGAAAACCAAATAAATAAAATAACTACCAAGCAAAAAATGACTGGATCAACAAAAATTTAACTACTATGGAAATATTTTTAAAAAAGCTACAAAATGGGTAGAAGGATAAAAAGTTCTCGTCATGGTTGAATTTTACTGGTTCGGAAAATGTTTGCTTGGCAATTTATTTATTTATTTTTCTTACCTATAAATGTTTTTACTGTTTTTTGTATTATAATGTATTATAATTTATTTAGTAATTTATTAATTTTTTGAATTGAGATACTTTTTTAGAATTGTGTTTTTATTTCCATAATTATAAAAACACGAAGACAAAAGTATTATCAAATATTCAAATTTATAAATTTTGTTTGCCTCATTTGGATTCTTAATCAGATATTATATTTTTTACATAATAAATATCAAACATGTTCGCTGTAAGCGAGATTTCATAAAATTCTAACGGATTTCAAAAGATTTGAAACGATTTCCAGTGATTCGAAAGGATCTCAACAGATTTCATATGTCCATGAGACACAATGTTTAATTATAAGTTCAAATTTTCTACAAAACGTAGTAAAAAATGTTAATATTTTGCTCCAGAAAATTAACTTTTATTATTGTAAAACAAATATGATTCTTAAAAGCGTGCAGAACAGACACACTTTTTCTTCAACAAAAAATGTTCACATAAAAACTATTGCTTAAATAAATATCGAACAACAATGGCGTTTGTTCATTTATTATAACTCTTACTATAAGCTTCTATCGAGGGAAATAATTAGAATTATTTCACTCCATTTAAGCTACGAATTTTCTCCATTTACCGTTACTTTGTAGAACTTTGACAACAGTTTGAAGTTTAGTATGTTTCGGAAAGTTTTATAAATAATATCGCATATCGTATTATTCCTAATATTTGAAAACAAGTTCGTGATGCTTTACAGTAATAATAATAATAATCTTTACATTTATTCACTTTTTTGTCCACGACCCAGTTTAAAAGTTTTTTAATATACATAAGTTTTAAATCGTATACAATTCTGTTTTTACTTAAATTTGTTCCAATTGAATGAAAATTCGGGTCCATATCATCTCACATGCGGCAAGTCTTTCTGCGGCAAGTCAAACCTGCGGCATGTCACATCTAGGGCATGTCACACATGCGGCATGTCACATCTGCGGCATGTCTCATCTGCGGCATGTGACAACTGCGGCATCTCTACCTAGAGGCTTCTCTCCCGCGCGGCACTTCTCACAGTGAAATTGACATTTTTGCGGCATCTCTCACCAGTGTCAAGTCTCCGAGTGGCATCTCTCCCCTTCAAAAAAAAATTTTAGTCCACTTAAAAATGGCAAAACTGCGGCGAGTCTCCCAGGACATATTGTCTCCTCGGTGGCATCTCTCACCCGGCAAAAATTTCTGAATCCATATTAAACTGACAAAACTGCAGCAAGCCTCTCAGGACTAATTGTCACATCTGCGGTATCTCTCTTCCGCAGCAAGTCTCCTCAGCGGCATCACTCACCCGAGAAAAATGTTTAAGTCCACGTCAAAGTGGAAAAACTGCGCCAAGTCGCACAGGAATAATTGTTACATCTGCGGCAAGCCTACCATGATGGATTGTCACATCTGCGGCATCTCTCACCAGCGGCAAGTCTCTCCAGCGTCATCTATCGCGCAAGAAAATTTTCTAAGTACTCCTAGAGATGGCAAAACTGCGGCAAGTCTCTTCGGCGGCATCTATTGTTCAAAAAAATTTTCTAAGTAGTTGAAAAAATGACAGAACTGCGGCAAGTCTCTCTAGCGGCATTTCTCACCCAAGACAATTTTCTAAGCAGTTGCAAAGATGGCAAAACTGCGGCAAGTCTCTCTAGCGGCATTTCTCACTGAGGAAAATTTTTTAAGCAGTTGCAAAGAAGGCAAACCTGCGGCAAGTCTCTCCAGCAGCATCTATTACCCGAGAAAATTTTCTAAGTAGTTGCAAAGATAGCAAAACTGCGGCAAGTCTCTCCAGCGGCATCTCTCACCCAAGAGAGTTTTCTAAGCAGTTGCAAAGATGGGAAAACTGCGGCAAGTCTCTCCAGCGGCATCTCTCACCCAAGGAAGTTTTCCAAGTAGTTGCAAAGATGGCAAACCTGCGGCAGGTCTCTCCAGCGGCATCTCTCACTCAACAAACTTTTCTAAGCAGTGGCAAAGATGGCAAAACTGCGGCAAGTCTCCCTAGCAGCATCTGTCGCCCAAGAAAATTTTCTAAGTATTTCTAAAGATGTCAAAACTGCGGTAAGTCTCCCTAGTGGGATCATTCTCCCAAGAACATTTTCTAAGTAGTTCTACGAATGGAAAAACTAAGGCAAGTCTCCCTAGCGGTATCTATCGCCCAATAGAATTTTCTAAGTAGTTCTGAAGATGGCCAAACTGCGGCAGGTATCCCAAGCGGCATCTCTCACCCAAGAAAAATTTTCTATGTAGTTGTGAAGATGATCAAACTGCAGCCAGTCTCCCCAGCACCAACTGTCGCCCAAGGAGATTTTTGGAGTAGTTCTAAAGATGGAAAAACTGCAGCAAGTTGGGTGAGAGATGCTGCTGGAGAGACTTGCCGCAGTTTTGCCATCTTCACTACTGCATAGAACGTACATAGAATTTTCAAATTTTGAAAAAAAGTGGTCTCAAAAATTTTCAAAATGTGCTCACTTTTTGAATTTTGATTCAAAATAGCTGGTTAACGAACTTGTTTTACCTTTTAAGGCCTTCAAAAAGTGTGCCAAAGCACAATCTAATCTGATCAGTCTTTCGAAAGTTATCGTGCCTACACGATACTACAGGCTACAGACAGACAGACACCTTCGTAAAAACTGTTTTTTTCTGACTCAGGGGGTCTCAAAACGTCGAAATTTGATTGATTCCGCGAAAGTCATTTTTCACATAAAACCAATACCTTCTCATTAAGATGAGAATGTAAAAACAAGTTAATCGTGGCGTGCCTGGGAGCAGGCCGAGGATGGACATACGAAATTTGGGAAATTTGCAGAAACTTTGGAGAAATGCACACATTTTCTCATTTATTGCTAAACTGCTGAAGACTGATGCCCTCCTCAGTATACACTATACAACACAAACCAACCATGACTCATTCGGTTCTAGTTCTGTCCATATATACACCCCCTACATTGAGCGAAATCGGGTGGGACTGACGTTATAACTAGACTCTCCAACCTACGACAACTTGGCTCATTATTTTGGACTCACCACCATACAACGACTTGGCTAATTATTTTTGACATGATTTTTAGTCGCAAAATACACTTCTGGCATCAATTTGGTATTTGGGCGTATGCTTCAAACAATAAATAATACACAAAATAGAGTGGCCTCAGAATGAATAGAAACTTTGGTTGACGAGAGGCATGTATCCGGTAATGTTTCAGGTGATGAATAGGGACTGGATGTTGGAATGCTAGAGGTGTGAATGATCAATGAAAGACAATTACGAGAAACAATGCACGTAAGGAAGCTATTTTCACATAGAAAATACATAAAATATGCATACGATTGATAGTGTGAAGAATATTATTTAAACAATGGTTAAACAATTATTCCGAACGTTTAGTTTCATGGTCATAACTCGTGACCTATAAGAGTTAAAACTTTTTTTTTATTTTACGCAAAATTTAGCTCTCTATAATTTATTTTATTTCGTTACCGTCTTTCTGTAGGATATGCACGAAACCAGCTAAGAAAAATTTTCTTTTGTAGATTTACGCATAATTCCTGCATTACAACTTCTTCTTTGGCATCCTTTACGTAGCATTACCCACAAAGTATTATGAACAAGCTGAACACGAGTACTTTGCCCTGAAAAATAGGTCAAAAGTGGTCAACTTTGGGAAGCCATAACATTTTTTCGTGAAATTAACAGATTGCAAAGTACAAATACAAACTTCAGAATTGGGGGGTTTTCGCGTTCATTTTGAAAAAATTTGGGTTCTTTGAAGAGTTCTTTGAGAGAATACTTGGCACCTATTAGAGAAATGAGGTTCTTTTTTAACTTTCTCAGAATTTTCTCTAGTTTAATTTTGATGTTAAATATATAAGGCGGGTCAGTCAACGGCGTCTACGCAAACACGATTTTCGGAACTGTTCTCAAATTTTTTCTAATTTACGACGTCTGTATTGGAGGTCCCAGATTAAAATCCTTTATATTTTGAGGTCCGATTGAAACGCGTCATTTCGATTCAGGAGATGGCCGTTTAATCCGCTTTCTTAAAAGAAACCGATTCATTAAGGTAATAGATTCTTTTTTCCTGTAAAACGAGGATTTGTTTTAAAATATAAAAGTAGATTTTCAAAAAAAAAACTACCTGGAAATTTTTTATCTAAAAATCTGGAAAAATACATGTCACATAATTTTCTTCCTAAAACTACAAATATCGTCACTGAGGGATTTTGCAAGTTGTGTAGAACCGGCTGGATTTAAAATCGATTTGATCTACTTGAAATCATTCAGATGATGAATAAAATTTGATTTCATTGACAAAAATTGAAAACATAATGAAGATTCTACTAAATTTGTAAAGTAAAAGGAAATTGATTGTAAATAATTGAATCAATGCAAGAATATAGGTGAATGGTATATAATGAAACGTTTGTTTGTGCGCGTTTGGTGGGCGTTTGTTTGAGACTAGAGAGTCTTTTGGCAATAATGAAATTGTGTACGGCCGGTAAATTTCTCGTTAAGAGACGAGTGCACGAAACAGAAGCCATGAAAAGCTACGGCGGTGTGAGAATAACGCAGGAGGGAAACGGAATAATAATTCCGGGACAATGTGTCCTGGTAGATAGCACAAAGCGTAAATCAGCATAAACATTGGTAAAGCCCCGACAATAATTCAGCATAAATGCATAAACATCGAGCGTAATCTTTACAATTCACATTCGCGATAAACAGTGATATTTCGTCGCCTCACCATAAGCTTCTAATAGTAGAAGGTATGTAAATAAAAAAGGCTAATTACTCCTAATGACTGTCATTAAAAAAATATTCTATGAATGCATATTGAATGCACATATATGAATGTGCTATTAACATATAACACTATTCATGATCACGTAGACTTTTTTTTCAAATGTTTCTTCAAAAAATAATATATTGAGAATCGTTGTATTATGATCTCTGAGCAAAATTTGTTAAATTTCGATGATACTTTTTAGAATTGTTTTTTTGTTATTTTAAGACCTTTTTATACTCTACATGTTTAGTAAATTAGTTTTTCTCAGTTGTCTTTCAGAAATTTTGTCAAGAAAACATATTAGACATCTTAAAGATGCAATGAAGGTGCAATAGGATAAATTTGTTTCTACATTTAAGCTTAATGAAATAAGCAATCCAATTATTTTTAAATTCTGATAATTTCTTTCTGTTTGAAAGGTCCAATCAGGAGCGCCAACCAGCAAAATGATTTCCTCCTCCTCAATTATGTAATTTATTAATTATCGTATTCTCTTACTGATTAAGTATATTTTGCTCAACATTATAGATGAAGAGAAAATCGTTTTTAAAGTGGGCTTCAAATTTTTGAAATGAAAGTTGCCGCAATGCGACTTGCCTCATATGTAGCTTGTCGCATTTTTGACCATTTTTCCCGGACTTACAATTTTTCCGAATAAAAGATGCCGCAAAGTAACTTGCCGCCAATGTGACTTGCCGGGGATTGGCATGATCTGGACCCCCTTCTTCCTTTTTTTCTGAATAGGTACGATATTATGCTAACCCGACAAACTCATATTTACATGTTTGTCAGTTTATTATAACTTCTATATTTAAGCGTTATAAATTTGAGGAATACTTTATCAAAGCCGAATAAGGATACATTTTAATTTGTACCAATACTGCAATATGGGGCTAATTAAAAAAATGTTTACAGATACCGTCAAACGGGGTAATAACTATGAATAAAAAATTGCGACTTTTTCAGATCGAGGCGTTGCCAAAAATCAGTAAATATATCCTTTTTTTTGTACCATATATAATTTCTTTAAAGACTCTTCGAAAGATATCCTGCAAATGTAATTTAAACTAAAAATTCTGCTTTGAAGTTATTAATAATTAAATTGTAATTCATATTTGTCATAGAGTATAATAATGCAAAAAATTTAACTTTTTTATTTTGCTTAAAGAATACCTAGGTATCTTTAGAAATAATAAATTTTTGCAGGTTACAGAAAGAAGAATGCTTTGAAAATTTGTATTTAATACCTTTTTTTTTGTTTTTCCATTAAGGTAATATTATTTGTAATATGATTTATAAAAGACTTTTACTTGTAATTATAAAACTTAACATCAAAATCATTCAATTGCCACCTTATGTTATATTTTTCATAGGTTATTGTTAGTCTGAACCGATCTGTAACATAACTTATATAAAATTTAGTTCCATAAATGTTATCCATAATTTCCTCTGCGAAATACGGCCTCTCCCTTTTTGCAATAAGACAAAAAATAAGAAGTAGAAGCTTTGCACTTATATAGTCCAATATAGAGCACACTTTACGCTGCAATATTTCGAAAAGTTCACTATAGCCGCCAAAAAATTTAAAACCGATTTCATCCATAATTATTACCCTGGTTGACGGTACTGAAAAATTATTAAAAGACGTTTTAAAATGTCGTATACAGTATTAGTTTTCAATTTTCAGCATTTCTGTAATCATCCCATAAAAAAAGGGACTTATTGACTTATCGTCGCTTCCGCCTGCTATGATATTATCTCCCATTACAGATTTACATTGAATTAAAAGTAATAAATATCCTGAACAAAATTCTCACACGTTTTCACCCGTGATTTGTATTGTCAATTCTTTTGACTTTGCTCAAAGTTACGTAAACCTCCGCATATTATAATAGTATATATATATACAGGGTGGGCTATTTTAATCTATAGTGGATAATATCTCAGATGCTTGTGCAGATACGAAAAAATGTTTCAGACAAAAGTTGGAGGGGATAATAGGGAACATCTACGGGTACCAATGACTTTGACCTTGAACTCGGTTTGAGAGGTTATTTCAAGGTCAGAGTCATTTTTTTAAATGCAACCACTTATTTTTGACTCCGGATTTGAAGAGAGCGGGAAATTTTACGCTAAAAATGATATTTTTATCAAGGTCATTAGTAAGGTCAAATAAAGGTCAAATTTGAGAAAAACGTTAGTTGTTGGGTTATTGGGTTATTGGGTTATTGGGCTATTGGGTTGCTGATTTTTTGGCTTATTAATTTTTTCGGATCAAGATTTCAAAACCAGAGGCGCCGTTTTCAACGTGCATTCCAAGCTTACATAAGTTTTTTGACGTTTTTCTCAAATTTGACCTTCATTTGTCCTTACCAATGACCTTGATAAAAATATCATTTTGAACGTAAAATTTCCCGCTCTTTTAAAATCCGGAGTCAAAAATAAGTGATTCCATTTGAAAAAATGAGAATGTGCCCGCCCAGCAGGCATATATTTTTTTAAATTATTTTTTATAAATCCTTTTACAGTATTATTTCAAGAATATGGTGTGATCTCTACATATTGTCATTAAAATGATACAGTAGGCTGAAAATATTTACGTGTACCTATATCACTCTGAAATTCAATCAGCGTGGCTTCTTATTTCAAAAAATAATTTAATATTGTATAAACAGTCAACATTTCGAATATGCTTTTAGGTAAAGAAAATAAACTTCTCAACATTTCCAGAATAATAAAAAATAAAGAAGATATTAGGCTGTATCATGTTTAACTTTGATGAGGCAGCACTTCATCATAGCTAAAATGTATTTACATCTGAAGCGTTATTTATCAAGTGTGCCGGCTTTAAGAATCAAAGTTATCCGATCTACGTCAGACTTGGTCAAATTTTAGTCAAAATTTACTGAGTAAGTTTGAAAATGGGATCATTTGTAATGAATTAGGCCTGAACAAGTTAGAGAGGAGTTGTATAGCTATTTTAGCAATCAACCTGCAATTGTTTGATGAGGTTTTGGCTTTTTTAAAGACAGAAAAAGTTAAATTTTTCACGCGATCTCCAAAAGAGTTAAAACTACAAACATTAATTCTAAAAGGATTAGAGGGGGATTTCAGCAATTCGGATGTGAAAACAACATTGCAAAATTTATATCTAGAGAATTTAGAATTTATTTAAGTTGAGTTAATTAATGCCAAGACCTTCTTCAACGCAAGAACAGGTTACATTGCAAAATATTGCAACAGAAAATTCAGTTGCGTAAAATGATTGAAAATTCATGGTCCAGAAGAATGCATCGTGCAAAAGCAATTTGATAATGCAGAAGGTAACGATAAGTCTGAATTTTATTTTCTGAATTGTCACGAAAAGGAACATCCAGCATCTTGGATATGTCGTCCGATACTAAAATAATTAAAATCAAAATATAAAAATGGATTATCAGAAAGAAGAAATAAGATATTATATAAACCTGAGAGAGGTGATAGCTTTGCTCGCGCAAATAACTCCTATCCGAACGTTATTAATTCAGAACAAAGTGTACCATTATCTACTGACCAGAATACAATGATGGACTTTCAGTGAATATCAACGGGGCAAAGAATATATATTAAAGAAATAAAATTAATTTGGATAAATGTCAATTCAATTGAAAGTTTGAGCGCACCTAGGGCGCGCACCTGTTGGATCTCGCGCTTCATGATCGATAATGTAATCCTCGCGCTACGTGCTCGGACACATTTGCCTTACGGTTTGAGCTCGGTTCCTCTAGGTTTGCGCACTTCGCGTGCTCGCTATCACGCGCTTTTCGGGCTAATACTCTCTTAATAAGCCGATTTTCGCATATGGACGTTAAACTTGGTGTAATGTAAGTACATCTATAATGGAAAAACTCTGAAAATTGTAACGAAATTGCCTGCGAGCATGTTGGAATATGTACAAATGTCCGCATTTCATTTATGAGCGATATTACTCCAATGAGGATCTGTATGAAGTTTCTAATATTTATAGAATCGTTAACCTTATATTGAAATTGACTAGAGACCTTGTCGTTAATTCTTTTAATATTTTTTCCAATTCTGGGATATTTGGTCAATATGATCCGAACCTTCTTTATCACGAACTGGCTAGAAAAAAGGTTATGTTCCACATGATGCTTTCTCGTTTCTGGATAGTGACGGATATATTCAAGAGAATGAAAATGAACCAATAATTTAACATTTTACACGACACGCTTTTAATAAAGCAATTTTGTACTTCTCAATGAGTATTTTAAATAAGGTCAAAGAAGAGAAACATCAAAAAAATTTAAATCGATATTGGTGGTTAAGACCAAACTATAGATTATAATAAATTATAATATTATTTATATTCACTAGCCTATGCTGAATATCACACGAGCTGTGACCAGTATTTAACTTTTTTTACTAGTTCTAATTAACTTATGCAACTGAATACGATTTTTCATTAGTTACTATGTAAAATTGATTATATCGTATAATATTCACAAAACATGTTACGTAATGCCTGCGAGCGCTGGAACCTCAGCCACTCGGACTTTGGTACCTCTAGAACATTTGTAAGCTATTTTTATCAGTATTTTCCATAGCTCCACCTGCTCTGTATATTATGTAAATATGTGTTCAGTAAATACTGATATCTTAAAAAAAAATTTAACGCTGCATCGGTTATGGCGTTAGGCGTTTCTTAAATAAGCTCAGTACGCGCGTGCAAACTCGGGTTCGATTCTTGGTACTTGCGGCTTTTTGAATGTACTATGTGTTAGCGATATAATTAGAATATTATGAACAATATATTTCCTAACTAATCGGGAATATCCTTGATATGTGTGTCACAGATATTATTATGTTATTTTTGCTAATAAATAACAAATGGGTATTTTCATTCGTCCATATTCTCCTATATGTAGTTCTTGGAGGCTTAAAAACGGGTCTTATATGCTTTAAATTCAGACACTTTTAGAATATGAGTTCAAGGAAAAATCAGAGTAACATTATTGTAGAACCAAAATTCGCATACGCGTATTATAAATATGGTAAAAGTCAACATTTAAACGGATGATTGGCTCCTTATTGTGGTAATCTCTTTTAGTTTTAACTTCGTTATATAAAAGACCCCAGACTTACATTAACAGTTAAAGATTGGCTCGAGAGCACTCGATAAACTCAAATGATAGACTGGTGATTATACTTAGTTTTTAGGCACTACTATTGATAATATTTTATTTGTAAGAAGTTAATGATTTTTCACATTTTATGAGATTTCTAAAGATATAGCCAAATTGCTTAAGCCGGCGAAGACTGGTTCCTTTACTTGGACCTACCAGATATAAAAAATTTCGAGTTCCAAAGTACCATGGGCAATAACTGCCCATAGCACTATGGTTAAACCTTTTGTACTCCCTAACATTTTAAATATCTCCCATAAGGTCAGTCTTTACCATAAAAACATACACTGATTTGCAGGAGATGTCATGAAATTCTTCTGATTCAAGACAATAAGCCCTCAGGTATTTATTTCTGAGGCACGCCAGTGCATCAAATTCACGAAGTATGTGATGAGCTATATCCTCACAAAAATCACTCTTTTGACAACGAGTGTTATTTCCAATCCTCATGTTGGTTAAGTGTTTTCTCAGTCGGCAGTGTCCAGTAAGCGTCCGTACTACGATATTAATCTGCCTTCTTTCCCTATTCCAGAGTACATTAGCCATCTTAGAACATGTACCAGATATTTAATTCTTCGAATGCACCATTTTTTTGGTTTCCTTCCAATATCTGGCATGCTCTTCCGAAAACTATTTAGCAGGGGCTCTTTTTGCCGACGTGTGTGAGATACCGCAGTAGGGTTCCTGTACAATCAGGGGCTGTGAAGCTCCCATCTTAGCCAGTAGATCTGCTTTCTCATTACCTTCAATATCTTCATGGCCGGGCACCAAGATCAGACTGAGCCAGTTTTTACTGGCAACCTTACGAAGATCTTGAAGGCAACGCGAGACTCGTCTGGAAATGAGCTGCTTGCGTGTCAGAACAAATGAAAATGTGCTGGCTTTCATAAGCCCGTGTACAAATTTCCTCAAAGCAAGCCTCAATAGCTACTATTCCGACCTGGAAAACTCTAGGGAATTTGCCCGGTGCTGTTGTTATCTTAGCGCTGGGATTCTTCCCATAGATTCCAGTCCCTGTACCCAAGGAATCTTTAGAGCCATTTATGTAACAAACGAGACCTCCTAGTGTAAATAATTCTTCCTTTCTCCTTTCATCATGCCGTTTCTCCCTTTTAGGGAAGATGACCTTGAAGGGTTTCATGAACGATAACTTCCTTAACATAACATCAGTTTGCCTAGCGATAATATTATCCTTGCATAGCATGCGTTTACTGATATTATGTAAATCTTTCACCTCAACATCACTAATGTTGCCCCTACTAGAGGGCCGCCGTCTTCCTTACGAAAAAGTGCAACAGTGGGATGTCCATTGGAGTTGTTTTCATGGCACCGGTGATCGCCAAGCAGAAAAAAGTCACTGAAAATTTAGTACGCAAGGGCTTTGTATTCTCTTAGACAAGAAATCTGAATTCTAAGCGACAGTTTATGAAAATTCAAAACACGATTTTCCAACGAAAAAGAAAGTTATTTCTGAAATTATTGTGCTATAATAATCTTCATTATTTGTGATCATTAATATACAATTCGCATACACCGTCATATACACATATAATGGCCCGCTTAAACGCTCTGAAAAATCACACTCGCTGAGGATTCGAACCCAAACTGAACTACCTAAACTCGTGTATTCTACCGCGCGCTTTTGCCAACTTCGTATTTTTAAAGCAAATTGAAAATTTTCGAGAGACTTTAATAGACAATTTTTTATTTAGAAAGAATTTAGAATTGAATTATACTTATTTCAAGAAAGGCTCGATTTTTTTTCTTTAAATATTTAGGAAGTTTATAAACTATCCAAAATTAATAAATAATAAAGAAAAGTCAAGTGCAAAAATACTTTAATAACCGTGGTAACAAAAAATCATTTTCTGTAATACAAAACCCTCCATAAAACGCGCAGTTTTTACTTTATTAAATTCTTTTATCATTTTTTCTTGCTTAGTTTTTAATGTGAAATAACAATTCTTGAACAATTAATTCAAATATATAAAACAAAGAATTGAATTTCACTCATTTCAGAAAAAGCTCAATACTTTTTGCCTTGAAATATTTAAAAAGTTCAGAAACGATTCAAATGTAATAATTAATGAAGACAAGTCAAGAAAAAAATGCTTTAATAACCCCCATTAAAAAAATGGTTTTCTGCTATACAAAAACATCCATAAAATGCGCAGTTTTCAATTTGTCGCATTTTTTTATTATATTCTCTTACTCACTTTTTAATGCGAAATAACCCTTCCAAAACACTAATTCTAAATACGTGAAACAATGTTTTGAATTTCACCTACTTCATACAGGGCTCAATACTTTTTGTCTTTAAGTATTCAAAACGTTTAAAAACGATCCAAAAGTAATAAATGATAGAGAAAAGTTAAATCAATGCTTTAATATCCTCAATGACAGAAAAATAATTTTCTTTTATACAAAAACTTCCATAAAACGAACAGATTTCAATTTATCCAATTCTTTTATCAATTTTTTTCACTCAATTTAAAATGTGGAATAATTTTTTTGAAATAACAATTTGAAATATGTAAAACAAATAATTGAATTTTACCTATTTCAAAAGGGGCTCGATACTTCTTTGTTTTAACGATTTAAACCGTTCAAAGACTATATAAAACTGAGAAAAGATAAAGAACAGTCGAGTTCAAAAATGCTTCAATAACCTTAATGACAAAAAAACCATTTCCTGCTATACAAAAACTCAATAAAGTGCACTATTTTCGATTGATGGAATTCTTTCATTCAAAATAACAATTTCTGAGCAATAACTTGAAATATGCAGAAAAAAATTGATCTTAAGTTTGAACATTACCTACTTCAAAAAGTGCTCAATACCTTATTTTTATTTCGAGTAAAAATACTTCGAAATCAGAAGAAAAAAGAACTCTATAAAGAAAAGTAGAGAACAAGAACTTTCAGGTTGAAAGTGATTGAGTCTCATGGTGGTCGGATGAAAAATATTTATTTTCTTCCCCCTTGTATTCTTAATTTTTTAATTTGAAAAATGTCTAATTCTCAATTTTTTCGATTGTTTTTTCATCCTGATGAAGAAACTATACAACTGCATTTGAAACGAATTGAGTTATTCAATAAAAGGCGTTTGCATCTTCACCTTTCAACGTATGAGAGTTTTTGAAAAAAAGTAGTGTTTTTGGGTAAATCGGAAATGCTCTATTTACTAAAAGAAACAAAATAACGAATTACAATTATTTATATGCAAAGCTGTAGATATGCTAGATATTAATACACAAAGTCGCCGAAAATCCAGGATTGTGCAGATGTGCTGCCAAATACAGGAACCAGCCTTCCAGAACCTCCGAGTTTCCTACCGGAGAAACTTAACAACTACAAATTTTCCAAAAATTTATTTAAAAATAAAATTATGATGTAATTAGAAAGCTATTATTGAATTACAATTAATGGTTCTATAATTATTTCAGATAATTAATAATAATGATATTATTAATCAACTAGATTTGTTTTTGCTTGACAAATAAGAAATGCAGATGTACTATTGAAAAAAGGATGGGTAGCTCAAAGTTACCCTCAAATCCAGGTGAAGAAACTTAACATGTACCTGCGCTATTCGATTTCAGGAAATCAGACTGCAGAAAGAGCGATGATCCTCATGAGCAAAACACATCTGCGCATATATATGTGTTTTTAACAGGATCTGAGGGTTCAGCACTATCGAAAATCTTGGAATTCGTGTAGATATGCTACGATTTCTGCAGATGTATTGTTTCTTCATCAGGAATTCTCGAAAATCACTGTATATATTCTAATTGGTACCTAATTACCTCGAGATTCAATTACAATTTTTAATAATGATATTAAATCTTATATAAATTGATCAAATTCGCATATTTAAATTCTTCTTTTCATTAAGAATTCAAACATATAACAAACTCATTTTTGATAAATATGCAGTTGTACAGTTTCTTTCTCAGGACGGCAGAAATGACCATCCTTTAAAGCAGCAGTAGTCAACCATATTTCGCCATTCCTCAGGTGATGGATCCCGGGAGTCAAATGGTAGGTACGCTGAGCAAATCATCATAGGTTGGCTCCTACCTCCTGAATAGTGCTTCATCTTTATTAGTACCAAGTCTCCACAAAAGAACTGGTCATCCAATACATCTGACACAAAGTGCTGCTTGAGGTGTTCCTACGAAACTATCATATATGTATGATCCGCTCTTGTTACTTAGTCCTTTAACTTTCGCCATGTAAGCCCAAGGTTCTTGTTATAAGGTAAAATACGTTTGTTCCGATGTCAAACGTGTGCTTAAGATAGCAGACGCTACTTTAGCGTGGTGAATATTTATCTGGATAAAATCAAGACTGGAAGGGGGACTCCTAGTGCCCATTTTAACTTGAAGTTCTCTGCTCCATATTTTCCGAAGACAAATCCGGAGCTCTGTCTACGGTTATAACTTTTTGAGGGCATTTCCATATGTATCCTCTTCAACCCATAGTGAGCCTTGTGGTCGATCTGCTTGAGACTCTTCACCACTTCTGGATCTGCAGATATTACAAGTTGAGTAGCTCGGCAACTCGCCTTAAAGTCGATAACCTTCCATCCTCTCATCTTCATGGTTGGGTATTGGATTTCTATCCTTTTAAGTACTGCTGTTGGTTCCACGGATACACTAGAAATCCAAGCCAGCAGCTTTACTGGTCTTGGCCTGTTCGTCATCGATTTTGATTATTGGGAACCCTTCAGCGACTATGTCGACTTTCTAGTGACTTTTAAGAGCCTGGTTACAAAAGACTATTGGACCTCTCAGCCGCATCTTCTTCTGTACCCTGATTATTGATTCCCTGTATGATTCGCGGAACGTTGTTGCTCCGAATAATTTAATAATTGGCGTCTTAGCCCTTTCCTAGCAGCTCACGACAATCTAATTCGTCGTGCTTTTAACGTTGGGCTTGATCCCCCGGCATTAATATCGCTAGGTTTTCTCCAAGATGGTTCCCTACTTATATTTTCCAAAGTATATTCTAAGGCTTCTTCGGTAATTTTCATTTTCACAGGGGAAAATGCTTCATCCAGAGGGTTCGTTGCCGACTCCCTCTGAGTGTTTTGTTTTTGATTTTTTTTTAAGAACTCATTTTGTTACCATGAGTAGCTAGCAAAATATTTGGCTAATCTTCACAGAGCCCCGCTTGTAGAGATAAGACAGTATATTCATCAAAACTTTGTTACATTCTTAATAAAAGTTTATTGAATATTAGCTTTCAGTCTTCTATCATAACTTATCTAGGAAAAAATGAAGATCGTCTATCTCCTCATTACTTGGACGGTTTTTCTTGATTTTTCATGTGAGTTTAATATACTATCATATATATTATAATCTTATAAAATATGATATTAATATTAAGAAAAAATATTGCATATTTTTAAAATTTAGATAGTATACACTGATTAAACAGGTTGGTATAAGGAGTGCAATATTCATGAAACGTGTCATTTCCCGTACCTCCTAAACCGGGATCAGGAACAATTCAGACTTCGCGAGCTAATTTTTGGCCGCTGCAACTAATTCGAAAGCAAAATCTTTCAACCGCGACATTTTTTGAGACGAAAGATGCTAAATGTGCCAAAAATTCGCTATATGAAATTCTTTTATTTAATTATTTAAAAAACCTGACTTAATTGAAGGATTTTGGCTTTTGCTTTGATTCTTGTTCAGGGAACAAAAATCTATACACAAACGTCACATTCTTGTTAATTTCTTTTATATTAACCGTTTCGAAAATACATTCTCTACTTCAAATATGTCTGTCTGCGCAGAAAATGAATTAGAAAATCAAGAGAAAATTCTACTCGTTAAATCTATAGTCTAAACCAAGAACATGAATAAATATTAAATAATTCCTGGGTAATTCAAAAACATATTTTTTGAAACAACTACGTGCGAGGCTAGTTCTTATACTGCACATCTTACATGAAGTGTAATCAGTTGTTTTAAACGTGAAGTAAAAGGTATGGGATTCTTCACTTGTGTTCATTTATTATCAAATGGAACTTCCGCCTATCTAACATGATAATATTATAAAGAGGATTTGCCTTTTCATTAACAACCGGGGAAAAGTTTTTTCTGAATATCTTATTTTATTATAGATGAGTTGTTTAAAATAATATAATTAATGCTTATTTAAAAATGAAAAAATGAAAAGATGCTCCCTGATAAAGAGTATATGCAATAGAATTTTATGTTGTATCTGATAAGAAATAAAGGCATCAGAATAATCTCCGTTTTTTATCTCCATAAAAATGTTTGCTGCATGAGTAAATATTTTTTCTAATTACTAAAAAATTATGTAATATTTATTTGTTAGACTTCTCCTTTTTTGTGAATGTCTCTTTCGGATTACTGAAAACACTTCTCTATATTTGGCATTAAGTTGAACGTAATATTTGAAGATGATGAGTATGCTTGACAACATTTTTCCTTTACAGCCATAAATATTTTTTGAATTATTCATTGAAATAACTTCAACATAGGTGGATTTCATGCGAAATTTGTTAAACCTTCAAGTGGTTCTTTTTTGAAATTCGTTTGGTATTGTTAAACAATTTAGTTGGGATGACACTGGTCTAGTGGTATGATTTAAAGTAAGAAAATGTTTTTTACATTGTCTTTTCAGTGTTTTTTGTTTTTCTTTGTTTCACAATATCACTCGAATTCAAGTTGTTTTTCCTAGATTTCCGCGTGGAGATTTTCACCTCAACCACCATCTCAATCTTGTATACTAATTTAGAAAAATATATAATGGGAAATCAGTGATCAAAATTTCGAGCTGTCGGTATAACAGTGTCAGTAAGGTTATCTGCAATCAAAATAGCTCCTGCTTATCTACTTACTAATAGATATTTTTTTAGTATACGAAAAATACATACATCTCCATTTTTTCTTAAAAAACTAGATGCAGCGATAAGAGGACCTAAAGCAGTTCCTTCAGTCCCATATTTTAACATTGGTCAAGGAAGCCGCATTTATATAAAAAATCACGTTTCTGATCAACCTTTTATTTCTGGACTTTTATATTCCATTCAGATTGATGAAGTTCCTTTCTGGATGTTCCAAACGTCTTCACGGCATGACTTAAAAGAAAACGTTTATGTGTCCGTGCCTCATGGGTTGGAAACCAAGCGTTTAGTTGCAAATATCCAAAATGTCACTGTCAATGCTAATAATATTCTAGAACCCCAATGTTTTATCAGAGAAAGCGTCACTATTTTACATGCAATTCTTCAGCTTCCAAATTGGAAAGTAGCCGTTCCTGCAACCCCGGCCATTTTTGTGCGACTTTCAGATCACACCGTTTTGGGAGGTGTGTTGCATCCTTGGAACAGCCTTGTTCCTTCCTGGCTTGTTTGAGAAAATTGTTTATCAAGAATTGTAGGGAACATAAAATGAGGTACGCCAAATATGTTCAAAACGGCTAGTTTATAATTTCAAAAACATTATATTTATATGTTAAACATTATGTAACAATATGTTGTGTTATAGGCGATTCTTTAATATATTTGAAATATTGCAAACATTGAATTTAAAACAGAAAATATTACATAAGTATGAACTGTAGCAAAAAGAGCCAGATTTTCGCCCATCATACATGCGGCTGAGAAGAAATTCAATTGAAAAATTGAGAAATTTCTTATTTTCAAATCAAATTTGCTATAGGCCGCGTCTCGGTCTACAAAATTTCGGTGGACACAGGACAATCCACGAACTCTTTTTCCCTATATAAAAAATTTTTTTTAAATATCTGACCCTAAAATGAAATATATTAAGTAATTAAATAATTATAATTTTTCTGTTTTGAAGCAACAACGTGTGTATAAATGTTAATGGAGGTGACGTAGACTATTTACAAGTTTCGCAACATTGTCTTTTTATTGTTTGAATAAAGTCGAAAATGTTACACAACTCTGTTCTTTTATTGAACTTCTCTGGCTGTCACGTTTTTCATTGTAATAACCTTCATTTAATTAATATATGCAACCTTCCAGGTCAAGAATATGAAACCTGGCATCAATTCTAGGAGTTATACCATTTAAATATTACTTACAGGCATTTTTTCAAACAAGATGCTGTTTTATATCAAATATATATAAGAAAAAATTTATTTTGAAAATCTTTTTCTTTGCGAAAAAATGAAAACATTTATTTTATTGGATTTGTGATGGAATACGATATAATTTATCTTTCATATTTTTCAAAATCATATTTCTTGTTTATCATCATTCTTTTCGGAAAAAAAATTTCATGGGCACTCATCTGGGTCACGAGTTATGAATATTTAACGAGCAAAAGTTCAGTCGAATGCTTTCCTGTCAAATCTGATAGCTTGACATATCAATTATACACAAATTTGTAATATTTTTTGAAATCTAATAATTTTTTTTTTACTCAAGATACCAATTTCCAGTGTGAAGCGCCAAAACAACCAAAATAAGATTGACATAAGCAAAGAGGCTAACAAAATCCAAAATTGTTAAGAGATTCTAAACCTTTTGTTCAAATTATAATGATTTTTGTTTTGAAATTCCAATTTTCGATATACTACGGCAAAAGTAACCTAAATTTTTTAAAATATTATGAATCATCTATGTAATCTGATGATTTGTTATTATAAATTTCAATTTTCGACCAAAAACTCTAACACAATCTGAAAGTGTTCAAGCTTGTAAATTTGTGTATTAGATTATTTTTTGTTTTAAAATACGAATGCTAGGTGAAATCACGCCAAAATAACCTAAAGTTGCTGAAAAATGGAGAATATTCTTTGAAATGGCATTGGCATTGTGTAGTGATGACACCTGCCATCCGCCTAGCTGCTGTGCAACAAGGATTCTTCATCAAGCATCAAGTGTGAAAAACGATAAGTAGCAGCGTGATAATACTGGACAGGTTTTCCGACTAGGTGACAATTTTGGGCATCATGCCCGAAAGTAAAAATATTCTAAGTAGCTGCCTGGCAACATCGGGCAAGCCTTCCCAAAGGTTGGCAGTTTCGGGTATCACTTCCCAAAGTAAAAAACGCAAAGTGGCATCCTGGCAACATTAGCGGGTCTTACCACGTGGTGGCAATTTCGGAAATCACTCCCCAAAGTAAAAAATTATAAGTATCAGTCTGGAAACATCGATAGAATTTTGTAGGGTAGCAGTTTCATTCATCACTTCCGAAAGCCAAATCACTAAGTAGCTGCCTGACAACAACGGGCCAAACTGTCTTTCTGTAGAAAGACTTTCCAGATGTTTCCAGGCAGCTACTCAGCATTTTAAGAGTATGGGGAGTGATGCCCGAAACTGGTCCCCTGTGGGAAAACCTGCACGATGTTGCCAGGCTGCTACGTAATTTCATTTTCAATTTGGGCAATGATGCCTGAAACTGCCACCCAGTGGGAAGACTTTCCGGATGTTACCAGGCAGCTACTTAGCATTTTTTAGGTTTGGCAAGTGATTCCCGAAACTGAAACCCAGTGAAAAGACCTGCTTGATGTTGCCAGGCGGCTTCTTAGCTTTTGTTACTTTGAGGCGTGATGCCCGAAACTGTCGCTTCATGGGAAGATCTGTCCGATGTTGCCAGCCTGCTCCTTATCTTTTCTCACTTCGGAGAGTGCTGTCCGATACTTCCACCCTATGGGAAAATCTCCCCATTGTTTCCAGTCAGCTACTTTGCATTTTACTAATTTGGAGAGTGATGCCTCAAACTACCACCCTGTGGGAAGACTTGCCCGATATTGCCCGGCAGACACTCATCATCTTTTGTTGGGGAGTGATGCCTTAAACTGCCACCTTGTGGAAAGACTTGGCTGATGTCGCTAGGCAGCTACTGAGCACTTGTTGCATTTGGGGAGTGATACCCGAAACTGTCACCCTGTAATGAGACGTGTCCGAAGTTTTCAGGCTGCTATTTGTTGTGTTCGGCTTTAGTGAGTAATGCCCGAAACTGTCAACCTATGCGAAGACTAGTCCAAAATTTGTAGGCGGTTTATTATCGTTTTTTACATTGGGTAGTGATACCAGAAACTGCTACGCAGTGAGAAGACCTACCCGATGTTTCCAGGCCACTCCTTATCGTTTTTTACTTTAAGGGATGATGCTGGAAACTGCCACCCTGTGGCGAGACTTGCCTGGTGTTCCCAGGCAGCTACTTAGTATTTCTTACTTTGGGAAATGATTCCCGCAATCTCACCTTGTCAAAAGACCTACATGATGTTTTCAGGCTGCTACTTATCTTTTTTTTAATTTTGGGAGTGATACCTCAAACTACCACACATTGGGGAAGCTTGCCCGGTTCTGCCAGGCAGATACTTAGCATTTTTTTAATTTGGGAACTGATGCCTTAAACTGCCACCCTGCGGGAAGACTTACCTGATGTTGCCAGGCAGCTACTAAGCATTTTTTGTGTTTTGGGAATGATATCCGAGACTGCCACCCTGTAAAAAGACCTCCCCGATGTTTCCACACTGCTACTCGTCGTTATTAGCTTGAGGGAGTAATACCTGAAACTGCCACCCTGTACGATGACTTGTCCAATGTTGTAAGGCTGCTACTCAGAATTGTTTTGCTCTTTGTCGTGTTCTTTGACTGGATTTGAAGAATACGATGTGCACGTGGATTTCTATGAATCTTACCATTTTTCACATATACATTTCTAGATTTGATAATTAGTTAAGCGTAATATTTAAAAATGATCATTTTGCTGAAAAAAACTTATAAATCGTTTTTTCAAATAACTTCAACATAGGGGGATTCAAAGCCAAGTTTTTAATCGATTAGTGCAAATGTACCCAAACTCCGTGCAGAATCACACTTTATTATTCTTTAGTTCATGAAGACTATGTGCGCAGAACTTTTCGAATTTCGTTACAGTATAAGTATAGCTTTACTTGAATTTATTCAATTATTAGGCAGAGCATTTCATTGATTTTTGTATAGTATTTGCAATTTTAATATATTATTGTATAATTAATCCAAAAATTAAGTATTCGGAATCGCTACAAAGAGCCTGTATATTAAATTTCACATGCATGTGATTTACACGTATGTTGATTATTGGTTAGAAAAGTCAGGTAACCAGAAATTCGCATATACCGTGAATTAAACTTAATATAACATCATATTGTAGAATTGATATGCATTTAGAGGAAACTATGCAAGAGTAAGTCAATATGATTTCCAAAGTTTTCCCATAATTTATAGAAAATAATTGAGGACAGTAATTAAAGTCACAGGAGATCTTAGCTATTCATTTAAATATTTCCGTGAAAAGGCCGTTCATGAAATCAATTATTTGTCTATTTTTAAGGCTCTTAAAACGAATTTCAAACGATTGGACAAAATGATCAAACAAATCATGACCTGCGCGGTGCTCGGTAATTTGCACACTGACTTGTCAACGAAGATGGTCGGACAAGCACGCACGCACACACACATACGCAAACTGATTATGAATAAATACATTCAAGCGTTCTCACGTTTTCATATATTCACACATTCCAAACATACCGCCTGCTTCGTGTGCATGTGTAGCACGAGAAGAAACTAGAAAGATTTCATGTGTGAAGTTGGTAAACCACAGTATGAAAAAATAATTAATGCTTGTTGCTGACTGGGCAAGAGTAAAATTGACCTAATGACGCTGGTGAAATTCAGTTTCGCCGCCCGCCATGAAAAATAATTTTGAATGCTAGTAATAATAGAAATCTCTCCAAATACTATATAAATTGGTATAAAATACAAGTATGGTTAACAATTAGCCCTAAGTTATAAGCAAGTGCCTTGGTAAGACACACTATGCTACTTGAGATTTTTTCTCAGTTTTATTTAAATTGCATAATTCAGTAGAGGCTTTAGTTGAAAGAGGCAACAAGCAAAGCTTAACAATCGGTCGGTCGAATTCTGAAGTGGCCGTTTTAATGCGAACCGAGCGAACTAAGCTATCCTTACCTGGATAGCATTTGATTACGCGACCAAGCGACCATTTCGTTGAAGGGGGACCATCATTGCGCAATAATACTAAGTCATTGATTTTGAGGTTAGATTGTTCACGTATCCACTTGTAGCAGTGCTGTAAAGAATGCAAATATTTCACAGCCCAGCGTCGCCAAAAAATGTCCACTATATGTTGAATGACCTGACATCAAGATAGTCGATTCTCCGGTACAAATTCAACTGATTTTTCAGGGGGACTCGATAGCGGTGCCCCAATCAAAAAATGCCCTGGTGTTAAATACGTGAAATCCTCAGTATCATCTGATAACCGCCCTATTGGACGTGAATTAAGAACTGCCTCAATTCTCATAAGAGTGGTATAGAACTCTGCAAAAGTGAGAGTTCTAGATTCCATTATTCGGCGAAAGTGATGCCTGTAGCTTTTGACTTCAGTTCAAAAAGCAATTACGTAGCTCCTTTTCAGCTCCCTGAAATGTGGTACCATTGTCGCTGTAAACGTGGGCTGGTAATCCACAACGATTTGTAAAGCGATGGTAAGTCGCTAAAAAAGCATCAGAAGTATAATCTGAAAGAAGCTCCAAATGTATGGCTCGAGCTACGCAGCAAACGGCTAAGGCGACGTGACCCTTGTAGCTTTCTTGCCCTCTATCCAGAGATACGCGTACGTTAAAAGGACCTTCGTAGTCGACTCCAGTATGCGTGAACGGGCGACTCGAAGTGGTCCGAAAGTTCGGAAGGCTACCCATGACCTGTTGTGAAAAAGTAGCTCGCTGACGCACGTATGAAACACAGGCGTTAATCAATTTTTTGACGAGCGTACGAGCTCCACAAACCCAAAAGCCTTGGCGTAGCGTACGTAAGGTAAGCTGTGTACCGCCATGAAGTGACCTAGAATGAGCATGTGGAGCTATGAGCTCACTTATTCGATGGCGTGGTAAAATATTAGGATGGCTCTCATTGTAATTATTTGGAGCATTATGTAAACGTCCTGCCAAACGCATTACACCAGACGCATCCAGAAACGGGTGCAATGTTTTAGCGACGAACCTAATTTGATTGCATCGTGGCGTTCAAGAGCGAGTAACTCAGGTCCGAAGTCTTCCTTTTGAATTTTCCGGACCCAGTATGAGGAGGCTTGATGAATCTCGTCTGACGTCAGAGCTAAAGTTTCATGCTAAAATGCAGATTTCGGTAACCTAACAACTTCGATTAAAAACGCCGTGGCAAATCGAGTACAGTAAGCAGTCACTCTCAACAATTTTGGCCAAAATGATAACCTATCAGCCAAATCGAAGGGTCGCTTAGCTTGCTTTATTGCATGGTAAGTAGATATTTTACCCCACTCAAGTTCAACATCCGGAGACGAATCAAGCCTTGATTCTGGCCAACTTGCAGAATGTTTGCTTAGCCAGCGTAGGCCATGCCGCCATTAACGATTATCTTTAAACTCTTCTGGGAAAAGACCCCTGGAAGCAAAACCAGCGGGATTGTCCTTGGTTAAAACATGTCTCCACTTGGCATTCGGAATGAACTCATGAATGTGTTTGGTTATTATTATTATATTAGTTTATATTAATTATAATTAATTATAATTATAATTAAACTATATTAAATTATAATTAATTATATTATATTAGCATTATTATTATATAGTTGTTTCTAAACTCGATTGGATACAAAAGTACGCCAGGTAGACGGATGCTTCGTAAGCCAAGCTAAAACCACTGAAGTATCTGTGTGGCAGTAAAGTGAGATATTTTCAAGACTCATCATTGTGATAATAAAATGCAAAGTTGTACCTAATAATTGAGTTCCGCATAATTCGAGTCCAGGTATGTTTACCGGAAGAATAAAAGCCACCCTAGACTTGGCAGTCAATAAGGTCACTTGTGCAGTTTCGTTCTCCTGAATAATGCAGAGGTACACGGCTGCTGCATAAGCTCTGCTCGAAGCTTCAGGAAAACCACGCAGTTCGCTACCCAAAATGTCAGCGCTTTGACCAGTTTATCGCGGTATCTGAATAGCTTTAGGTTAATTAAGACTCTTATAATATTTGGACTAATAGTCCTCTAACTCTGTGGGTAACAGCTCATCCCATTGAAGTTTTTGAAACCATAGCTGTTGCATTAGGCGCTTAGCGACTATTACTACCGGAGATAGCCAGCCGAGTGGATCATAGAACTTTGCTATAACAGAAAGAATTAGGCGCTTAGTCGGAGATTCTGTAGGTCGAGACTCTGCTTTGAATTGGAAAACATATAATGTAGGATCCCATTGCAAACCTACAACTTTTAATTGAATCTCCTCATCTATATGAAAATCAAACGCTCTCTCAGGAGTTCCTGATGGACGGTCTGATAATAGCAACTCATTATTACTTGCCCATTTCCTTAGATGGAAACACGCCTGTTTAAAAAGTTGAATAACTTATGTTCTTAATTCTCGAGCTTCGTCTATTCCATCAGCGCCAAAAAGTACATCATCTACATAAACATTATTTCCAAGAACTGATTTGACTGCAGGAAAATTAGAACCCTCATCAGAGAGTAGTAGAACGAGTAGTCGAACTACTGTCCTTAACAATAGGATGATGAGGTAAATAAATTGTTTGAGAAGCATCAATATCAAGAATCTTCTGTACGCGTTCCATGTGTCCTAACTGTTCATATTCAGTTAGAAATGCATCGTATTCAGAGTACAAAGAGGAATCCTTAAGAAAACGAGCATGTGACTTTTTTTAGACTAATTTTGCTCTATTCAAAGAATTACCAATATCTATTGGAGGGCTATTCCTATAAGACAAACGTACCATATACCTTCCCGATGGTAAAAGTTGATGAGTTGATAAGAAATGCTGCTAAAAATTCTTCTCATCGGAGGTCAAAAGTGATCTGGTTGTCGATTCCTCCATCTCCCAGAATCTGAGCAAATCGTCATGAAGGACTTCCTCGGTTATACTTTAATGATCTGTGATAGGTACAGTCCAGCCGGCAGTTGTTTTATAGACTGGCCCAGAGAGGATCCATGGGAAAACAGTATCTTGAGCTATCAGAGAACCTAACGCACCTTGTCTAGGTCAAGGTAAGAGGCAGGATCCAAAGATAATATAAAATCCTGAAATAATATCTATACTTTCTGAGCTAACGGATCAAGGTCTACTATAGAAAGCTCCCTTAATTCTTTCTCAACTCCTTTCCCTGGTCTTGCAGGTGGCATCATTCCTAATAGAGCCTATTGCATTAGAATGATGAACCTCTTTATTGATATGGAGGGAGGGGTATCCGATACCTCCTTTATTATTACTCCCAAATTGCTAGTTCCGGCCACTTGAGAACTGATCGCGAGCATGTTAGGTATAGTCAACGCCGGCGTTGTGGAAGTAACATTTGAATTAGATTTAAATTCAAAATGTAACAACGTGTTATGTTTACGATGGCACTGACCACATGTATACTTGCTGGAACAATTAAATGGTTTATGGCCTGGCGATAGGCAATTTAAATAACAGTGGTGTCGCAAAGCAAGTTCCTTGCGTTGGTCAATCGCTAATTCTATAAATTTTTTACATTTAAATAAATAATTAATCTCTTTGCACATGAAACATTCAGAGTTGGTAGAGGCATTGTGACCTTTAACTGACTGCCCCTTATTATTCATCATGTCTGTAGATATATGTTGTTCCCGCATGGTAGGAGCACCCAAATAGTATCGGCTTTGGCGTCGGCTTTGACGTCGTGAGATGTATAATTGCGGAACAGACGAATTCATATGCAAGCTTTTATGCATATGCATGATCTTATGTGTGGTGATATGAAGGGCCGTAATTTCGTTCTTTATCCAGTAAACCACTACAAACGAGTAGAGTAGAACCGGGATAGTAAGCATGTTAGTCGCAGATACCTTGTTCAACGCGAACAGATTTGAAGACCAAATCTGCCGAACAAGATGCTTGTATCTGCTTCGGAGAGACTCTTTAACTGATGTTACGCCCTGAATACGGTTTTGAGGCAAGCCCAGGTATGCATAGTTCTCTCCAGTGTTAAAATGTATAATAACACTCATATCCACAAGCTCAGGGTCTTGGGAAAGCCAACAAATTTTCCTTTCTTCAGTTGAATTTTGGCACATTTATCCAATCCAAAGCCCATCCCAATCTCTCCTGTGTACATCTTGACGATATTTAGGGCAGTTTGAAGTTTGCCTTTACCAGAGGCATAGATCTTCAGGTCATCCATGTAAAATACTTGAGTGACCTTATGCTCGCGCTGGTTAGTGTCGCCACAGAGGTATCCAGAACTGTTTCGTAGTGCGAGAGATAGAGGCAGAAGTGTGATGCAATGGATTTAATTTTCAAACCATATTTCCCATTAAGTTTTCACACTCTTTAATGCAGGCATTGTAACTGGTAATTTCTCAATTAACACCGAAAGTCACAACACTATAAATGAAGAGCGTAGTTACACTAACAGCGTATGATATTACCTTACGCAAAAAATTAGCTTCAGGGTGTTTCAAACAAAATTTAATGGGTCCAACTTTGAGAAAAAGTCTAATTTATTTTTGATTCTTCAGAAAACATTTGTCGAAACGAAGAATCCTTTTTGTACTACGTTTTATCCGATATGACGCCAATCCGCAAAACTTTGAACCCGCTCGGAAGACTTTGTTTTTGGGGGTCTTATCAGTTGCAAAACTATGCTTCTAATTTGGATTTAAGTAGGATTATAAATAGGTTTCTTGCACATTAAAATTAGTCTTAATTGTAAGTTCGATTTAGGATAAATAGCTTTTGCAACTTTATTTCCAGTTGTAAGTAACTTGATTCGGCTCGATCCGAGGATTTTTTTGTATTCCTACATTGTATGAGACATTTATCATCTGAGAAACGGTTAATTAAATCATTTGAAAAATCTTTGAAATTCTAACGACTAAAAAGCTTGCTCTATGAGGAAGCCAAAATATCAATTGTTATTTGAATAATCCCGAATAAAAAATAAATACGCTGCAATCAGAAAAGTAATATAAAGTCTAAATATTATTATATTTACCAATAGGATTAGGGGAAACCGCGAACGTGAAACACAGAATACCAATAAGGGTCATCATTTTTTCAAATGAAGGAGTTCGCTTGTTAACAATTTCAATAAGAGTCTCATTAATGAATATAGCACTTTTTTTTAGCACTGAAGCAAATTAGAATAGATTAGGGGTGTGACTTTAATTTTTGTATGCCTATTCACAGGAGTGCCTTCCTCTCAACATGCCGTTGGCAGTGGGTAGGGCGGGGCTCTCCAGGGTAGGGTATGAAACTGGAAATGGTTAGGGGTGCGACCTTCATTATTTTTGTGACTAGTCACAGGGCTGTCTTCACGCGCCACACGAGACATTCGAAAGGGGTATAAGTTTGACCAACATTATATCTGTGACCACTAAACACTTACTGGACTTAAGCCTGTTCATTGGACCTTCAACTTTTGTGAAAAAACTTTTCCGAAATTTTCTGTATTTGCTTAGGTATAGTTATTTAAAAAATCATGACTTTCATGGGTAGCGAAGGCAGTTTTTCAGTACTGATTGAGATGCAGTCACATCCACCTGAATTTTACCAAGCAGAAGAATGTTTTGCGACGAATTGTGAAGAACAGCCATGCGGAACCCATTACAGAGCCTAGTGAACATCACTAAAGATTCTAATAATGAAGAAGATAATCAATCGTTGCCGGAAACGAAGGCTGAAAGTAAACAACCTACACCTAAAGTAATAGATGAAACGCAACGATTACTACCTGAAGAAAAAGAACCAAAGGATGACGATGCGTCATTTCTGACTGTTGTTGACTATAAAGAAGAGGATTTAGGACAGTCAGATATAACAATGGTATAAGAAGATACTGCAACAAATCTTACTCAAATACCGTAGCAGGATAAGCATGGTCTGGGTGCCCCCGCTCGGATTTTAATTCAATCACGGTTTTGGTTTTGACCTTCGACTTAAATGAAGCGTCTCCGAACGTAAACTGTCAAGGCCGTATCGCAATGTTACGCAACGTGACGCAGTTATCCAGCTGGACCGTTAGGGTACAGCGCTTTATCACTGCGCTGCTAAAGGCAAATTCTCCCCTTTTGGCTCCGTGGCCGAAAGGGTGAAAGCCGCCATGCGGCGCAATTCTTGGAACTCATAAATCGAAGTCGCTAAAATCGAAACTAGAGTGCATATATAAGTATAGCAGTTGAGCATGAATAAAAATCGTCACGGGGAACTGAGATAATTCCGCAATTAAAAATAAAATTAAATCGCATATATGCTAGTACAGTACATGTGAGCATGAATACATGAACATATGCGTACACTTATTGAGAATGAATCAAAACACTTGATAGTTATATATAGTGTAAATGAAGTAAGAAATGCTAATCTGACTGATGACCCCCACGTGGTTCGTCCTAGGCAAACATGAAATTAGTTTGGCGAATGTCAGCAGTAAACAAAGAGAAGTATTTTTCTACCTACTTATAATCAATTTACACTATGAGTGGGGAATTCATGAGAAAATGTGTTTTTATTCGAATAATGCTGCTCCATTTGGTTTTAATTACACTATTGCTTCAATCATTTACGCAAAAGTATATATTGAAACCTTGAATGTGAGAATAATATAGGGGAAAAATGGTTGGTGTAACAAAAGCACTTCCTTTAAAAAAAATTATTTAAAGATTTTAATAACTTTCTTTAAACTGATAATTAACAGAACTGTTTCCTGATTTTTTTTTGTCAGAACCGCTTTAGTATCCTCTATAACATATATATTGAAACCATTAAGATCGGTCAAGCCGTTTTCGAGAAAATGTGATTTTTTTATTTTTCAAAATTTGTTTATAACTTGTGTAAAGAAATTTCTTTTGCACTAATACTTGGGGTGAATTTTTTGTATAGAGGTAGCCACTTACACTTAATAAAGAGTCCTGTAACTTCACTGCGCAGCTGTATGTGCAATGTAACTCCACTGCGCAGCAATAGGTGCCGTGCAACTTTATTGCGCACCCATATATGACATTGAACCATCTTATATATTGAACTATGATGCCTAGCCGCAAATGCAGTGTAACTTCACTGTGCAGAATAACGTACATTTCGACTGTTCTGTGCATCTTTCGTTCCCGTCGAAATCTTTAGCGCAATTTCAAATTAACTCAATAATTTCAATACCTTCAACTGAACTGTTCCGTCCTCTCTCTCTCTCTCTCTCTCTCTCTCTCTCTATCTCTCAAATCGCCTTTGTAAATTCCTCAAATATAATCCAAGGAACCTTTTAGGTTGAACCCGATATCAAAGGGCTCATCAATGATCTGATCCGCACCCGTACCCATAAGAATTTAAAGGACCCGGGTCCACACACGAAACCCCAAGAACTTAAAAGGTTCGGTCTAGAACGCGGACCCGAACCCTTATGGAAACTTTTAACCTCGGGTCCAACCTAAAGGTTTCCGATCCCTGCCACATCTACAAGCGGGTCACATTGAAATGATATTTAAATTGTTGCGCAATCACTGTAGTTAATTGCTAAAGATGTAACTATAACGAATTAATTTATTTTCTGCGTAACGTAACTGTAACGGCTCACTTAAAAAAAGTGACTTACCTAATGCAGATTGGTCAGCTGGTCGGCTTCGTTCGCTCGGAGAAGCTTGGCTATGCTGGGGCGACCGCAAGCCCGGGTGATGAGGTGAGTCGTCATCTGAAATTATTTCTGTATGAACAAATAGAAATTTATAAACTTCTAATTTGGAATACTTACACTGAGAAAAGCATTCTACAGAAGTTGCAGTTTTATTTATTCAAGCCTACGTACACTTTGAAACCTGATTAATTTTTCAAATAAAAAGGGAGAAACTTTTTTTTTAAACTATTGAAAAGCTTATAAAATTCCATTCTGAATTACCTCTTAAATAGACATTTCTGATATTTTCAATAGAATATATCAGGTCAGAAGCCCAAGCGTATCTGCGTCAAATTTTAGTCGGCGATGACACTGACGGCCGTGAGACCCGTGATCGCCAACAATTTCTTAGATTTTCTACCTAAACTTCAACTCGTGCTGACACGTGCGAAACTTGTCTAAAAGAAAACTGAAATTCGCGGGATCATAAGCAAATTCTTTTTATATTTTGATCTTATCATGAGATAAATCATGACAAGCTAAAACCAGCAATCTTGTATCATCAACAGTTTTTGTATTTCTACATGATTTTGTACATGTTCGACAAAAGTTTGCTCCTAGCATTACACTTGTAAGTTCCATACAATTTCTCGAGATTATTGCCTTTCGATCATCGTATATAAATTTCCAAGCATGTCTATGTCTGGTTTCAGTCGGCGATGACGCTTGTCTTGCTGCTTAAGCGACTGTAACTCGGCGTAGACACGCTTGAAGATTTTTAGTTATATCTCGGGAACCCATAAGCATTCAAAAATTGTTAGTGGCTTGAATTAAAGATAGGATATTAGGGAATGAGTAGTATGGCTATTATGTCCGGCACTTGCTAAAATGGACCAAAGCTCAGACGATATATAAGTGATCTACCTTACCGAACTCCTGTCGTGGGGCGTAATCTACATCTTAACTTCTGTTGCAGTGGCAAAACATGCCTATACCTTAGGTTTTAACCCACAGCCCATCCCCCAGTCTTCGCCCCGTCAACTATAGACCTTTCCATCTAGAATAATTCAGACCGTGCACTTAAAAAAAGGGCTTAGCTACCCCAGCTAGATTTTTAGCTGGATTTCGTCTTCTTAGGAAAATATAGCTGAGTTGCATAAATTTCTAGCTGTGTTACCCAAATATCTAGCTGTTTTAGTTCAATGTTGTCATGTAGAAATTATCTAGTTAAATTAGGTAGATAATTTCTAGATGGCAAAATTAGTTAAAACAGCTAAAAAATTAGGTAACGCTTCTTAGAAGACGAAATCCAGCTGAACTTCTATCTGGGACAGCTAAACCATTTTTTTCAGTGTAGGGACCGTAGAATAGTAGAGCATATGGATGTTAAATTCTCTTTCAGTTTTCAACAGATTTACAATTTTCACAAATTGTAGAACATCCGTGCATAGAATTTTTAAGTTTGAAAACAGTGGTCGCAAAAGTTGTAAAAAAGCGATAACTTTTTGAATTTTTATCAAAAATGGCTTTTTGGATGGCTTTTAGGATTCAGAATGTCTCAAAACCAGGACATTTGACAAAACGGATGGGGTCAAATTTTACACAAATCTAATACCTTCTCTGATGAGAATGTAAAAAAATAATAAACGTAGATCCTGTATCTACTGGGGAATTCAGGCCATTAGGTCGAAGCTACTCTGCTCTGACCCAGAACTGTCAAAATCATTTACCTGATTCGAGCTGCTTCAAACCTTTACAAAAAAAGCTCCACCACGTTCAGATTTCAGAACCGAGCCCTTCCAACTGGGATTTTTTTCGAGGGGTCATAAATTTTCATTCAGCTTTCCTTTGAAAAAAAATTGTACATCTTGAAAAAGGTCTGGCGATCCTGGCTCAAGCTACACCTGTGGATTTTGGAGACACCTTCCCTAGTTGCTTGGGGTGTGCATGACACGCTCTGCGAGAGAAGCAAACGATAGCTTAAACGACACCGACTGATACTTCACATTTAGGAGTGAGTACTCGAGATCGATAATCTTTGATGGATTTTGCTGCTTTGTACAGAATCTTCATAACCTTTCGTTTCCCGAAGTCGAGGGATCTGAGCTCGTCCTTCGTCCATGGAATCACTACAAACGGCAAGCATGTTCGTTACAAATGCTTTATTTCTCGCAGACAGTTCGGATGACCCAATCTGTTGGATAAGAAGTTTGTATCTGCACCAAAGATCATCCCTTGCAGATTACTTGTCCCAAATGGGGCTCTGTGGAACGGCCAGGTATGTAAAGGTCTCTACAGCTCCAAGGTGTCATACATCGCATTTGTCGACGAGCTTAGGGTCCACGATATCCAGCTATGCCTTTCTTTGAGCTGCGTTATTCGTACATTTCTCGCCACACAGGTCCATCAGTCCGAATAATCCTATCATTAAAGATAGCTGCGAAGATCTTACGCAGCTTGTTCACCAACCTCTCCAGAATAGGCTCTATCGACTTTAGATATGAGGTGAAAATGCAGCCCAGATGCTGATGGATTGAAGGAAACTTCTTCCACCCGAAACTCGTGATATCATATGACACTGAAGCGGAATAGTTCTTCATTCCTTTAAATAGTATCTTCACCTCTTCGGTAGTAATAGGTGGTCATTCCTCGTCAGTTGTTAGGAGGGAACTGCACAGCTCCTCGAATCTATTTATTTTCAGCCAAAATGGGTCAGAGAAAAACTGTTTATTTTCTCTGACCCACCTCTCCTTTTCTCCTAACGTCAGATACTACCCGTATTCTGTCAATAAAGAGTTATCAAAAGTATTTCAATTTCTACCATTTAGTTGAATTTTCAAACAAAAAAGAATAATTTCTCGATGAAAAATCTAATCATTGATATTTCAAATAAAGAAAATAAAGGCCTATTGAAAATTCACGTATTTTTTTGCAAAAATGTCTTTTTTTGGTAAAAAGTCAATCTTTTTATAGAAAATCCACCTATTTTATTCGTTCACTCATTCATATTTTTGGTTCAAAAATTGTAAGGTTTCGTTGAAAATTCGTCTTTTTGCTTGAAAATTCAACAATTTGGTTTCAATTGTTCATCATTCTTGATATAATAGTACATTGTGTATCAAGGGCGTAAAGAAGGTAATAAGCTACACGCCCTTGATACACACGAACATTTTTGTCCTACCCACATTGAAAACAAGTATCTGAAGCAGATAGAGGATGTTTGGTGTGCTTGTCCATTTTAGATTATAAGTGCAACGAAAAAATAGCGTCCTTCGTAGAAGTAAGTAAATAGTGCCGGTAAGTTGCCGTCCGATAAGTGTACACTCCCCTTAAAACGTCACCACACGCACGGCATGCACACTAATTGGGGTTCCCCCACTACGTGTGCCATTTTGCTTATGGTTCGCGTATCATTCTTACACATGCGCGCACCTAATGTCGTGCTGCTAGAGGGGGTAACCGATAAGTCCGCAATTCCTGGAATTTTCCGCCCCTACAGCCACGAAATGAGAAACTTATCGGACTTGTACTGTATGTAGCGGGCGTAAAGTTTAATGTCGGCCCAGCTGCGAAGTGCGCGTGTGCGAACGTCATTGGGCTGGAAGCGGCCACATTACGCCTGCTTCACGTGCATGCAATGGCGCATTTTCAAGGGGGGTCGGACCAAAAAATCTGTTTGTAACGCATGCACGAAATGTTTGTTTTTCGAGGTATGTATTGCGTGAGGGAAGTTACTAATTCAAAAACCGTGGGAAAAAGCAGTTATAAACAGACTTATTCTGGCTGCTGCGCTTGCGCATTTCTGTTTAGAATTACTTTCCAGGACAGCTGGAATCATAACCTCAGTTCATTATGATTTGAAGCTTGACAGACTGATTGTGAGTAGCGAGTAGTGATTGAACAAACTCGAAGTAATAAGTTACCATAAATGACTGATAAATTACTGATAAAATACCGAAAATTTTCGACATTTTTGGAAATTTTTGAATACCTGAAATTTCCGGTAATTCATAATTTTCCCATAAGCCGCAAATTTGAGAAATTTTTGGATTTCTTCCGAAAAGGTTTGAATACCTTTAATTTCTGGAAATTTTTGATAATTTACTAATTTACCGAAAATTTTCGGTAAGTTTTGATATTTTTACTATGAGTTTCTAGAAATTACCAGAAATTACTTAAATTTGATTCTACGTCTATAGCAATGATTAACTTACAATTAAATTTTTGCAAATGGTGTTAAATAAGGCGTAATTTTCTTGCAATACATTGAAAAGAGTATTGACAAGAGTAACACTCTCATTCTTCAATTTTTAACTATTGTTTTATTCTAGAAAACAGAATTGTAAGAAAAAACAAAGTGGTATGCATTTTTTTGAAACATTACATTTTGTGAATTTTAATATATTAATTGCATTGTACAATATGCATGTAGCGAAGGTTTAAAATGTCAGTGGAATTCGAGTGGTCTAACGACGCTACTTTCGGTGACCGACCCCCACCCCCCCCAATTTGAGCGTTCCCGGAAAAAGAAACTCTCAACATTTTTCAAATTGGTCAACATGAACCCGTGCCCCCAGGTTGTTGAAATTAACATGGGCTTTTCGATTGAAAGATCTCGGTTTTCGTAAAAACGGAAAAAGAGAAGTACTTTCTGTTCATTTTTTGTAAATTAAAGTTTGCTAACATCTTTAGGAATGTTTAAAGAATGATTTCTACCCAATGAAATTTGATTTCACCCCCCCCCCCAAATACAGTTGCCCAGTGTCCAGAAAATGCCCCAAAAAATGCAAAATATCTGTTTTATGTAAAATTCATGCTAAGGACGGTATTTTTTGAATTCTCACGCAGGTAATTATTCATATTGAATAACCCTCAAGATCAAAGATTCTAAAAAATTATTTTTAATTCGTTAAACAATTTTACTGCATTAAACCATTTTTTTCGGATGTAAATTGTCGAAAGTTATTACTTTTCGTGATAAAACATACAGCTGATGCATTTTAAGGATGATATTTTCTTTCTAGCGTATTTGGTAATTACTTTAACAATATTGATGTGTATGAACAATTATTTCCGTGCAAATCATACAAAGTTTTTTACTGAAGTTAATAACACAATAAACGTGTGTAAAAAGTAATATTTTTTTGTTTAGGATATTTGGCCTTTCTTGCCAGATTTTTCATTGTTCAAAAAATTTTTTCATCATTCGCAAAAAGTTATTTCTTTCTTAACTTAATGTCGCAGGTTATGAATGTCAAGATTGATATTTTTCGTAAAAGACAGTTAGCAATTACTCAAAACAATGATATTACTTGTTCTCCACCTTTCCTACCAAAAGGCGCAAGTGAATGATTATTAATTGTTTAAATGGTTGCAAAACTGTATTCCTGGACCAAGACTCTGACCTATACTCTGCAGGGAACCGTACAGAAGCAGAGTCTTTTTAAAGTGAAACTTCTTTTGGGATGGGAAAGAATGGAAAAAAAACGATCGCCCGACCGACCGACTGCACGGATTTCTCTCTGTCTCTTTCTTACAAGCATACTTTCTATAGTCTATACCTCCTCTCTCTATTCTCTCTCTCTCTCTCTCTCTTTCTCTGCGCTCTCCTGCAATGCGATCTCATCACAACTCATGATTCGAGGGGCCACTGACTACCCAATAAGAAAATCTTAAAACTGTGAATGCGGTTATCTGTATTGAATTCTTATACAGACTCCCAAGATTTTGTTCAGATTGCCGGGAGTTCCGAGATTTCCGACTCTGCTCGCGATCAGAACTCACGTGGGATTCTACAGACTCAGCTAAACTCGGCGGCTTTCGGATTCAGTCGGATGTTTGTTTCACGCATGGGAGCGTATATAAAAATGCTTCACACCTTCACACCATAAAAATCTGGACTAAATATGTTAAATGCGCAGTCATTGCGATTTCATGTCACTGAGATAGAGCTTCTTTTCCCCAAATGTCAGAACTCACTGTCCCGATATTAATACCTTCTCATTAGAATGAGAATGTAAAAATATTTTCACTGAAGGCGCGACAAAGCTTTTCGAAGTCTTTGCAATTTAATTGAAAAGACTCAACAATTAAACTATTTCAGAACTTTGCATATCAAATAAAGTGCCACATTGAGATGATAGAAATTGCTGCGAGATTATCATAGTTAACAGTTAAAGATCTACAGTAGAGACAATTGTAAGCCTTTTCTGTTAACTATATCCAAAGGTATTCTTCTTCACATCTAAAAATATAGTGTACGTAAATTTTGCTTCATGTATACTTATTTTTCTTGTAAATTTCAAAAATTAAGTGATTCGGGTGTAAAATTTATAGTAAATTTCAGACAAATTAAAGTTACTTCCTTAAGTAAATTAACTGCAAGGAGTTGATATTGTTGCTGTGTAGCGTATCTGTTACGAGTTACTTCAAAAACAAAGTTACTTACCCCACACTCCTTGTTGGCTTTGGTGGCTCGAAGAAAGTCGGCCTGAAGGATATTTCCACCTCTTCTTAGGAGGAAGTGCAGGAGGTGACTTTCCCTGCGAACTCAATTCTGTAAAAACAAATAGAAATGGATGAATTTTTAATTTTAAATATTAAAGCTGAAAAAAACTTGTTACAGATGCTGCAGTCTTATTCATTCAGGCCTACGTTTTGTGATGTAGCAAATTTTGCAATGAACAAAAGTCAATCGTGAATATAAAATAAATGGATTTCTGGCACTTCAGGGACCGCGCGATGCCCCCGGGCTTGATTCCTCAATATTTTTATAACTTCATTTAGGCTGATTTGTGTGGATTTTGATTGTAATTAAATTTACCGCCTCCTCGGACTCAACATCATCGATGGACGCTTGCTTCAACAACACTGCGTTGGACTCTCGCTCACGCACTCACGTCTGTTTATACCGCGCTCCTGATTGGTCCTGTCTAAACATTTTATGACTCAAAAACTAAAACTTCAACTGATTTTTGGAACAGGAAATTTCGATTTAGTTTTGAAATTTGTATACAGCTATATAAGTCCGGAGACTTGAGTCTGGGACACTGTGTATATTAATCATTGCCGAGATACCGAGAAGCTGAATTGCTCCTGCCAAACTTCGTGGTGCCACAAAGTCTTCTACCAGCCGTGGAACCCTACAAAGATCCTGAATACCAGAAAATTGTATTGTCGACACCCAGTTATACGTGAGGTAGCTCTATAGCTCATGCACATACTACTTGCTATAAGATATCGTTACCAGAGCAATAATCTTTCTTGAGTTACCGGTGAGTCTACTAATCAGTGTTGTTTATATATCATGTACGGAGAGTAAGGACTACGATTCAAATTTGAATTGTTAAAGGCGAGCGTTAAAACATTGTATTTGAATATAAGTCCTACAGCGACGGTACCCACGCGTTAGGCCTGCAGAGAAAACCACGAGTGGCGATCATGTCAATGGAAATGAGAGCTGACTCATCTATGATCCTTTGCCGTAATTCATCTAAATTTTGGGGTTTTGTTTTGAACACCTGATCCTTCAGATAAGCCCAATAAAAATACTCTAGAGGCGTCAAATCAAGTGACCTATCTGGCCATTCAATTGTGTCCCTCCGTCCTGTCCACCGATCGACAAATATCTCATATAAGTAAGCGCGAACGTCTCGTCCATAGTGAGCAGCTCCTCCGTCCTGCTGAAACCATGTCTTCAAATTTGTCTCCGGCTATGTATCTGATTGCAGGAACTATTAAATGTTGAAGCATAGCTTCATAGTCTTGAGCACTTAAGTCACCATCAATGAAAAATGGTCCTATAATTCTATTATTAAGTATTCCAGCCCAAACATTTAATTTCTGCGGATACAGCGATTTATCTTCTCGCATTCACTGAGTTTTTTTAACTGCCCAATATCTGCAATTATGTTTATTCAAAGTTCCTTCAAGTTGGAAAGTTGCTTCATCTGAAAAAGCTATGTTTGATGGAAAGTTAGGATCTTCAACTATACGTGCCATCATGTCTTCAGAAAACTCAACGTGACATGGTCTGCCTGGTCTAGGTAGATCTCTGACAATGCTGATATTATTGAACCTACTAACTGTATTTTGAACGGTCGAGAGTGCAATTGGAGTTCTACCAACCCTAAATGTTTCATTGAACAATTTTTTTTGTTGAGGAAAATGAAAACATTTTCTTAAGATTTTACGATTTCCGGGAAACCTTGAAATTATTTTTTTTGAAAAATTATATTTAAAATAAACGTAAGAAAGATTTTAAAGCATTGCAAAGTTGAAAAGATTTTAAGATTTTTAAGCAAAATTTCTCAATCTTGCAGTTAAAAAATGTATAAAAACAACTGAGTAACTTCAAGAGACATTTAAAAGTATTGAAAAGATTCAAAAATAATTTTAAACTGGAAAAGATTTAAAAAAAATTAAAACAAACTGTAGATTTTTAAAGTTTTCGAACAAAAAATTTATAAACATTTTAAGAATTTTGAATGGTTTCAAGAGAATATTCTTAAGAATCATAGGAAAATTTGAAAGGATGTTTTGTGTAAAAAAAAATTAATTTTTAGAAAAAATTGTAAAAGATTTTACATAAGAGTAGTTACATTTTCAACCAGCAAACAACGAATTTAAAAAAAATAGTCAAATTTTCCATCAAAAAGATGAATTTTTAACTTTAAATTTAAATAAATTTTTAATTTTCGATACGAAAGATAAATTTTCAAACAAGAAGATTTATGTTCTATCAAAAAACAACGAATTAAGAAAAAATGTTACATTTTCATTCATCACATTTTTTTATTTTTTACCGTTTTTCACCGTGATATACTAAAATAATGATTAAGACTCTTTTTCGGGATTCTTCATCTTTCTCATTTTTTGAAAAGTTTAAAAATGTTTTAAAATATTTATGAATTTTCTTTAAAAATTATTTTTCAAAATAAAAAAAAGCATTAAAAACTTACCCAGGAATCTTAAGAAAAAAAATTTATTTTCTTGAAACCCTTCAAAAATGTAAAAGATGTTTCAAACTTTATTTCAAAATCTTCAAAAATATATTTTTTCTTTTAAATCTTCTTCATATTTAAATTATTTTTCAACAGTTTCAAAACTATGTTTTAAATGAATTCGAATTTTTCCTGAATTTTGTTAATTGTGCAAAATTATAAAAATTGTCTAAAATCTCCCAGATTCTTTTATGACAATTTAATAATCAAAGCGCTCCCAATGCACCTAGCCAGTTTGCGAACTAAAATGGGCGACCTGGTCTTCTCCACCGACATTATCAAACTGAAAAAATGCCGCCCTGCTTGACCATTCAAGTAGGAGCGTCTATCGTCTGTTTTAGTTCGTAAACTGGCTAGGTGCATTGGGGGCGCTTTTATTTTAATTCGCAAAATCTTAGGTGCAGAGGGGGCGCTGCGGAAAATTACTGGAAATTGAGTGTATGGGATCGGAAATCTCCCATCTCATCTCTGGTTTCCATCAGAGATTCTTTCTTGTTTTTTTATTGAAAATTTAACTTTTTGGTTAAAATTTAAATATATTTTCTTTCAAATCCGTTGTTTATGGTAGAAACTTTAACACTTCTATATATTTTTTTATTGGTTTAAAATAAATCTTCTTAGTTGAAAATTCATTTTTTATAGAAAATGTAACTATTACTTGAAAATTCGTAATTTTTTTATAAATATTGTATGAATTTTAGAAAATCTGTTCATGTTTTAAAATATTTTTATCACTTCAACACTTCTAAAATTCCTAAATATCATTTTCTCCAAAAATTAATTTTTAAAGACAAAAAATCGTTTCAAATTTTTATATGAATCTAAAGAATATTCTTTCATCGAAACCTTTCAATATTCTTAGAAAGTTTCGAAATTTGTTGTTCGAAGAGCTGACTGATTGCATTCTGTGTGAATATGACTTTTTTAGTGGATGTTCTCAATTTGTTCTTTGCTGACATTTCAAAAAATTTTGAAAAAGATATTGATTTTTCAAAATTTCGAAAGAAAATGCTTTTTAAGAATTTTGAAATATTTGAAGAGGATAAAAAAATGTTCTTAAGTTTCTTTATAATATTTACAATGATCTTTTTTTAAAATTAATTTGAAGAGAATATTTAAAAAGATTTCAAGATAATACGTTTTCTTCAGGTTCCTGGGAAATTAAAAATAATTTTGTTTGTTTGAAAAATTAATATCAACCGAATATCTAAAAACATTTTAAAACATGTTAACATTTTTTAACAAATTATCAAAAAATATTTGAAAAGATTTTAAGGCAATTTTCATGTAAAACATAGTTTTGAAACTTTAAAACATAATTTTAATATTGAGAAGATTTAAAAAAAAAAGAAAATGTATATTTTTGAAGATTTTGAAATAAAATGTTGGAGTCTTTTTAAGAATTTTGAAAAGTTTCAAGAAAATAAAATTTTTTCTTACGATTTCGGGGAAAGTTTTTAATGTTTTTTTCTTTTGAAAAAGTAATTGTTAAAGATAATTGAAAAATATTTTGAAACATTTTTAAACATTTCAATAAATGATACAACTGAAGAATCCCGAAAAAGAGTCAAATTATTTTAGTAAATGACGGTGAAAAATTATAGAAAATTAAAAATGTTTATAAAAAGTTAGTTGTTTTTTTGTTATTCAAAATAATAGAAAGTGAATCTTCTTGTTTGAAAATTCATCTTTTGTATCGAAAATTTATTTTGTTTATTGCAAAATTTAATTATATTTTTTCAAAATCGTTGGCTTCTGGCAGAAAATTAATCTTCTAAATTAAAAAGTTATCTTTTTGATTGAAAATTCAATTATTTTTTAAAAACTCGTTGTTTTTTGGTTGAAAAATAATGTATTCTTACAATTTATTCCGCATTTTTCCCGGAATTTGTAGAGCTCTTCTGAAATTTTTAAAAATCTTTTTAAATTTTCTTTAAAAATTAATTTTTTAAAACAGAAAATCCTTTTGACGGAATCTATTTCAAATCAGGCATATTCTACATTTCAAGTCGCAGAATCTCTCGGGGACAAAACATATTTTTTTTATGCGAAATTAGGCGATACGTATCTTTGCGATTTATGAAACAAATTTATTTACCAAGTTATGCGTATTTAAATTTTGTGCTTAGTTTACAAAAAACCGCAATTTCTTCTTCAAATACCTGGCCAAATAACTTTTTTGGCCAGGAGATTTTTTTTCATAAAATCGAATTTTCGCATTTTTGTTGTAAACAACAACAGATACGAAACAATGATAAGAAAATAGTTTGCACGATTACAAAATTTCTACAAATATGATATCAGATTGATGATATTAGAAAAGGTATATTACATAAGATATGATTTAAATAAACTTGGGATGATTTTTCTACTTAAAAAATAGTATTGTTTATATCTGTCCATGATTAAAAAAGCTAAAGAATTGCATTTTCCAAATGAGGAATTTCAATTCTAAAAGTTTATTTATAAAAGAGAAACTTAAAACTGTAAATGATTTTTCAATAATAAAGGCAACAATATTCTGTTCTTAACGTTTTAAACAAATGTTTTAAAATTGAAAAAGGATGAAGTAAAATTAAATGATTTTTTTTTAAATTAATTTAAAATAGAAAAATTGTCATATGATTTCTCGGAAAATTTGTAATGGTTTTTTATTTTACAATATTTATTTTCAGAGAATATTTTTGAAACATTTCAAATTATTACAAAAGATTTCCAAAATTATCAACAAAGAAACTGGAAGATTTAACAGCAATTTTTGTAATTTTACAGAATTGTCTCAAAATTTCAGGAAAAATTCGAATCATTTTAACAGATGTTTAGATGTTTTTTAAAAATTTCGAAAAATATTTAAAGTGACTCTTAGTTTTTAAAAATTATTTTAAGAAAATATTTAAAACGATTTCAAAACATTACAAAATATTTCCAAAATTGTCAAAAATGAATCCAGAAGATTTGAAAACAATTTTAGGAATAACTCGAGTCAGTTTGAAAGATATTTATAAATTCTTGGAATTTTGAAGAGATTATATATATTTTAAAACTTTTAATGATTTTTGTACATTTATCAAATATTCTTCCATTTTTTCCAAGCGTAAAAAAGTCTTAAATATATTTTAAACTATTCAAATGTATCATAAAATTTCGTAAAGTCATTAAAAAAAAAAAAATTTCTTCGAAATTTTCTAGATAATTTTTCGACATATCTTCATAAATAATATGATAATCTTATAAATAATAATCTGCAAAAATCTTTTTGAATTTTCTCGAGCAAACCTAGGAAAATTATATTTATATAACCTTAGAGCAAGTTAACAAAAAAATGAAAACATAAATAGTTATTCAAAATTGTTATTTTGTATTAAAATATATTTTTTCCTTCAAATTATAATGTGCCTACAAATTTTCTTTATTCTGGACTGAACAATGTTGTTTGCTTGCAAATTTAACCATTTTGTTGAACATTCGTCTCTTTGGTTCAAAAATTCATCTCTATTGATAGAAATTACATCATTTTTTATTAAAACTGCAAATGCTTGGTTTAAAATTAAAATCTTTTTTGGCTGAGGATTCAAATATTTTGTTGAAAATTCGTCTTTTTTATGAATTAAAATCTTTTTAATTTAAAATTAGAAACATTTTTTAGTTTAATTATCAACTATTACATTTTTCGTTGCGAATTCGTCTTTTTTGCAAATTTAATAACTTTTTTAAAAATTAAACTATTTTGTTTGAAATTCACTTGTTTGGTTGAAGCTTCATCATTTTAGTTGAAATATCATCTTTTTGGTTGAAAATGTAGCCATTTTGTTGAAAATTTAACTTTTTTGGAAAAAAATTAATCTTCTTGGTTGAACATATAACTTTTTGGTTCAGGATTCAACTTTTTGGTTGAAAATTAAACTGATTGGCTATAAGTTAAACTATTTTATTAAAAGGCCATTTTTTGGGTCAAAATTCATCATTTTAGTTAAAAATTTGTCGTTTTAAGTAGAAAATTAATGTTTTTTTATGTAATTTACCTAATTTTGTTTCCTCGCAGAAACAGTACAAGATATCATAAATGAGTAAAGGAACTTTTGTTAGAACTTTTTTAACGGTGCAAACTATTTTGTTGTTTTTTTTCGTATCTGTTGCTGTTTGCAACAAAAATGTGAAAATTTGATTTTATGAAAAAGAAATATATCCTGGCCACAAAAGTTATTTACCCCGCAGAAAACAAAAAAGGTATTTTCCTTATGATAGTAAAAATTTAACAAAAAATATAAGTGTGGGTTTTTTGAGAAAATTCTGTAATGTTTTGAAATTTTTTTTTAAATATTCTCTGAAAATAAATGTTGTAAAATAAAAAACCATTACAATTTTTCCGAGAAATCATATGACAATTTTTTTAAAATTGAAATTTAAGAATCTTAAATTAGAATTAAATGAAATTCAAAATCCCATTTAACGTCCAACACTCAAGTCAATGTATAAATTCTTGAAAATAAACCAAGAATCTTACCATAAAATTTGGACGAACATCACAAAATGCTCCTATTGTAATTCCTGAAAACAAAATAATAATTTGTTTCTTTGAACAAAAATAAAAAAGAGGCAAGAAAAATGAGAAGGCAACCAACCAAATCCCCTTCCTTCTCGTTTTTATTTCGTTCGTCTTTTTTATTTGTATTAATTTGAAATCACAATAAAAAAGCATGGATAATATTCACCAACGTTTCGGTGCTCACACAGCACCCTTATCACGGTAAGAAAAATTAGAACAAGCCAAAGAAACAAATTTCTATTTTGTTTTCAGGAATTACAATAGGAGAATTTTGTGGTGTTTGTGAAAATTTTATCGTAAGATTCTTGGTTTATTTTCAAGAATTTATGCATTGACTCACAATTAAAATCAGTTTACTGAGTGAATAATAATTGAAACTATGATTATTTTACAAAAATCACAATTGTGTAAATTATTTACATTTTTGTTATCTCTGACATTCCGTGAGATTGGTACGATTGGTACGAGATGTTTAATCTTCGTCAAATTTAACTTGACTTGCAATGACAGAAGAGTGCAGAATTTCGAATGTTTTTTTTTGAATGTTGAAATTGAGAAAAAGTTGGCGGTATTTCAAGATTGAAGAAAAAACATTTATAACAAAATTTGCAATATCTACAGTGTATCACTGGGCTATTATCCCGTATGGGATTTGGCTTAATGATATAATAATAAAAATAAAAAATATAATCAATAACAAAAATTAATATTTGCAATTTTTATTATCGCTCATTTTTTTACAACAATTATGAATAATAAATTTCAAAACAATATGAAAACACATTTTAAATATTGATTTTCTTTCTAGTTACAGAAAAACGGTGCAGACCATGAAGATGAGGCACAGAATAACACCACATTTTCTGGATATTTCAACCATTTGCAAAAAGTTGTGAAGTTTCAACATCAACACTAAAATTGAAGAAACGATATCTTCACATGCAATTACATAAGAAAATATAAGTATCAGGAAACAACAATCTTTTTTTGATATGGATTTCACACTCAATTATCTAAAAATATATTTTTTTCGGTAATATATACAAACTAAAATATGTGAAAAATCATAATTAACATGCACTTATACTTATTTTCAATATTATACGTATATTAGGTATATGTCGTCTAAAGTGCATACTTGTACAGGTTTTGGATTTTGTCATAAAAGCTTTTCGTAACATTACACTACCATATAGATGTACCACACAAATTAAAAAAAAATCTGCCTTCTGCGCGGGCACATCCTCATCACGCGCTCCTCGCGTGGCTCGCCAATTTGAACTCGCCTATGGCACGCGACTGTTGGTTCTCGCGCTTCGCGCACGTTAATATATTTATCTCGCGCTTCGCGCTCGATGATGTATTTACCTCGCGCTACGCGCTCGGTCTTTGTATTTCCCCCACATTTGCGCCCAGACCTTTCAAATTTAAGGATTAAATGATCGACAACTGACAACTTCGCACTCGATTTCGTCCAAAATCTGAACTTTTCTACATTATGTTCAACGCTTATATCAAATATTGAAAAAAACGTCTACTCGCCTTTTCTAAAAATTATAAATAACAAATTTGTAGATACTCTGTAGAGTGAACAACTTTTGCTTATTAAATTTTTTTCTTTCCTTGTGTCGTTTGCCAAAAAAGTAAATTTTTTTCCATGTTTTTTTTACGATTAAAACAAAAACTAAGAGTTCCATTTGGAAAATTGTTGATGACAAATTTGTAGCTGTTTTTTCGATGAGCAACTTCGGTCTATTCATTTTTTCATAGCTTGTGTCGTTTGTCCAAAAGTTTTATTTTTTTATTTTTAATGTTGTTTTTCACAAATAAAACAAAAACTAAACATACTATCAAAAAGTGATTAATAACAAATTTGTAGATATTTTTTGTATGCACGATTTTTGTCTCCTTATCTTTTTTTGTATCTTGCATAGTTTGACCGCAAAATGGAATTTTTAACTTTGTAATTATTTTTTGTGGGATCAAAATTTGAATTTTCGATTTTTCGGAAAAATTCGAAAAGTTTTTTTTTTTTGATAATCATGTAGGGCTCTCAAGAAGAAACGTTTTTCTGCTCTTGACTTTTTTTTCATATCGTGCGTTGTTCGGCTTGAAATGTTAATTTTCGTTTGTTTTTTTGGATTTCGAAAATGCTATAACTCTGATATTTTTTTTTTATCCAAAAATGTCATTAGGATAAATTGTTTGTCTTCTTGAGCATTACTAATAACCGTACATAGAATTTTCAATTCTTGAAAAAAAGTGGTCTCAAAAGTGTTCAAAATGTGCTCACTTTTTGAATTTTTATTCAAAATAGCTGGTTAACGAACTCGTTCTTTCATTTTAGGCCTTCAAAAAGTGTGCCAAAGCACAATCCAATCTGATCAATCTTTCGAAAGTTATCGTGCCTACCCGATACTACAGACTACAGGCAGACAGACAGAAACCTTCGTAAAAATGATTTTTTCTAACTCAGGGGACCTCAAAACGTCGACATTTGATTGAACCCACGAAAGTCACTTTTCACGTAAAACCAATACCTTCTCATTAGGATGCGAATATAAAAATAGTCCCGTGTTTATATTGTTCAATGTTATAATATTTGAATCTGCTCTAATGAAAATGCTAAAATTTATGACCTTAAATTTTGATGAAATTACATTTCTTTTACTTGATTTATTTACACTTTGAAGGTGTAATTATAATAAAAATACAATGCTTCATACCGCATAGTTTTAATCAACATGGAAGTTCTGATCAACGTCTGACCAAGCTCGAACATGCACTACTCGTGATTGATATCTCACTGTCAGTTTTATTTTTTGTCATTCCTTCAATGATTCAAAACTGCTTTTTGAAAAAGGAAAACAGATAAGTTCCGAGAAAAATAGAGTAAGACATATACTGATATTGTATATTTTTAGAATCAGTATAAATTCATGACTAGAAATTCTGTTTTAAAAATCAGTGTTAATACCTAAGAGTAGGGCAGTGTAAAAATTATTAAATTAATCGTATTGTTCAACCTGAGGAACAAAATGTGCGGGTTCGAATCCGAATAAATTTAAGAAAAAGTTTGAAATCGTTAAATATTTTCTGTTCAGTTTTTGGATTTGAAAACTAAAAATTTTGGAAAATTAAAAAAAAAATCCTATTTTAAAAAAAATCATATCAAATTGTTTGTATGTACAGATTTTTCTAGCAAACAAAAAATATAAATGATAATTTTCTTAAAGGTTGTTTTGCTTAATTTAGACTTTTTTTTTATATAAATAGAAAGTATGTTTCTAGATGCAGTTAAAGAAAAAGTTGAATATATTAAACACTGCATTTCTTTAATTTGAATCAAAGAAACATGTTATTATTTTTCTTACATGAAAAAAATTTATTTTATGGTATTTCGAACGTTTCAAAATCGTAAAAAGAGAGCAATAGCCCAAAATTTCTACATCCATTTTTTGAAAAAATTGAAGTGATGATTCAATGACATCTCATCTTTCATGTAAAACATTGTATAATAAACATTACCATCATCACATACTGGTGTAGGCCTAAAACTTGTTTAAATTATCTAATCAGTCTAACGAAAGAAAATTAAAAACAGCATTTGAAATAATGATTGTTTCTGCATGTTTGGAATATCATCAATTTCGGGTTTGTCAATAAAATAAAATGAAGTTTTATAAAAATTTTAATTTCTGATTAAAGATTCATTACTTAAATAGGTAAAAGTTCTTAAACAATTAAGTAAATACTTTTCACAATTCATGAACACTTTTTTCATTCTCATTAATGAGAAGGTATTGAGTTTATTTGAAAAATGACTCGCGGATTCCATCAAATGTCGACGTTGAGGCTCTCTGAATCAGAAAAAAATAGTTTTTTCATCGGTGTATGTTGTTGTCGTTATTGTCATTGTCGTCGACTGTGAACGCGATAACTTTCAACAGAATTATCGGGTTGGATTGCGCTTCGGCACATTTTGTAAGGGTATAAAAAAAGGACGAATTCGTTAGCCAGCCCTTTTTGGATGAAAATTCAAAAAGTTAGAGCATTTTCAAAAATTTTCCAACCATTTTTTTTTCAAGTTTTACAAATTTTAGTTTCGGCTATTCGTAGTACTTAGAAAGCAAAAACAATTTATCCTCACGACTTTTTTCAATAAAAAGAAAATTAACAGAGTTATAGCATTTACAGAATTTAAAATCTCCAACGAAAATGGAAATTTTAAGCCAATCAACGCACGATATAAAAAAAAGTTAAGTTAAGAAAAACGTTGATTTTTGAAAGTTTTACAAGATTATCATAACAACTTTTTGGAACTTTTTGAATTTTCTTGAAAAACGAAAACTCAAATTTTGATCGCACAAAAAATAATGAAAAATTCAATTTTGCGGTCAAACTATGCAAGCTACGAAAGAAGATGAACTGATAAAAATTGTGCTTCCAAAAAATATCTACAAATTTGATATGAATTACTTTTTATAAGACGCGTAATTTTTGTTTCATTTGTAAAATACATTGAAAATAAACAAATTCAATTTTTGGACAAACGACACAAGCTATGAATAAAAAAAAAGAGTCCAAAGTTGTTCACCCAAAAAAGAGCTACAAATTTATTATGAAACATTTTTCGATAGGATACGCAGTTCTTGTTTTAATAGTGAAAAATAACATTAAAAATGAAAAAATTAAATTTTTGGAAAAACGAAGAAAGGTATGCGTATCTTTGGTTTAAATCGTAGAAAATAGCATTGAAAATAAACCAAATTAAATGTATGGAAAAACGACACAAGTAGCAATAAAATGTTCAATAATCATTTTTTTAAATTATAAAAACAAGATAATGAAAATACGTCTGTTTCAATACCAATTCATATTATGAATTATAATAATATATATTGATTGAAATGATAGATTTTTCAGGGTAACAGAGAATAAAATTTAATCCAAAATAAGTAACAAAAATTTAAGTAATCATGATAAATTAATTTTTTACTTTATTTTGCAATATATCAATATCAATCGCAGACTGAGGTACAGAAATAAATGTAATATACATTTGATATAACAGTGTTGAATATAATTTAGAAAAGTTCGCATTTTGGACAAAATCGAGTGCGAAGCACGCGATACGTGATGAGAATGTGTTCGTTAAAGCCGAATGAGCTTTAACAAAAGAGAATTCACAATCACCAAATTACAGTTGTCGATAATTTGAGCTTTTATTTTAAAAGATCTGGGCGCAAATTTGGGGGAAATACAAAGACCGAGCGTGTAGCGCGAGGCAAACACATCATCGAGCGCGAAGCGCGAGATAAATATATTATCGAGTATACATGATAAATAATTGGACGTATTATAAAGATTATCCCGGATCTTAGACTGAATTTTTCTTTGCGAGATTCTGTATCTGGCTGCCAGTTGGCTTCACTGAAGGTATAATAGCATCCCTTATCGGATTTACATTGTACTCGACCACTATCTGTCAGCTTAAGGCCATGATAAGATTAATCGATGAGAGAGAGAGAGAGAGAGAGCGCGAAAGCAAAAACGGTAACCATTTCATCGTTCCAGACGATTTGCTAGGGTAAAACTTCCCTCTTTGCGAAGTTTGCAGAACATGTCAACTGTTGCGCGATTATGCGAAATTATCCGGAAGTGTCACTTTTCCTCTGACCTCATCGTTATTCTTACTTCCAGCTCCGGGACCATCGATAAATTACGTAACACCTCTGTTTCTTTCTTTATTTTTTTTTTATTTTTTTTTATTTCTTTTCATTTATAAAATAGATAAATAGATAAATATAAAAGAAAATAATTTCTTTTCATTTTAATAAATAAATAAAATTAAAAAAAAAAGAAGGGTCTTACGCTCTGTTAGATTTTTCGAGCATTTTGAAGAAAAATATCCATAAAAATAAAATATTTTTTACCATTTTTTGAAATTACTACTACCTCAAAATTTATCCAACATTTTTTACGTGTCTTCGGCTTTTCACTATTTACTAAATATACCCCTAGATTTTTTCATCAGTGAAAATATCTGAAACCTTTAGTAAAGAATTACAATCTTGTAAATTATTGTTAAAGTATAAAGTTAAATAATTTGATAAAAGATTTGAAAAAACTGTATGAAATCTCGTTTTATTGCATTTTAATTATTTATTATGATCACAATCGTTCCTCAAAACGTTTAGTTTATTTTAGTTTACGATTAACTTAATGAAAAATCTAGAAAAATTAGTAGCCAAATCTACAGCTTATTATAGTAAATTTCACTATTTACTCAAATAATCCGCAGAACAATGGAAATTTCTGCACTTGACTGCAGAATTTTATCTATAAAATAAACTTGAGAAAAATAAAACATATTATATAATTGGAGATGTGTACTAGTAATTAGAAGAAAAAAAACTAGCATAAATAGCGGGTTACGCGCGCCTATGACATATTTATTATTTGAATGGTTCAATTATCAAATAAAAAAATATGCTTAAATTTAAATTACTATAAAATCAAATTAATAATCATAAATTAAAATAAATATTTACATAGCTACTTCGACTTTTATGTCATTTTAATTTTAATATTAAACGACTTTCAGTAATCTTTTTACAGATTACTTTTATTTAAACATAAGATTTGGTCTCAGTAGTAATTAAAAGGAAATATACCAATTAATAAGGTAATTTGGGATTTTATATCGCAATAGCCAAAGAAACTTTTTTGTGATTCAAAGAAATGATCCATTTTAAATATATTTACAATGGAAAATTCGCCAAAGTGTTTTATTGAATACTGATAGCTTGATATTTTGAATGGAAGATTCTTCAATTCCTAATGTGCATGGTTTAGAAAGATGTAATTTTGAATGCTTTTTTAATAGTTCAATTTTGAAGATTTACAATTGCAAACTATTCAGAATTAATTTCCTCATTCTCATAATTTAAAGTTGATGTGAGAATAGAAAAGATTTGTTGATTAGAGACGAATCGATTGACCTATAATATTGATACATTTTATTGAAGAGTAAGAAAGCTATGGTAATGCATAATACTTGAAAATACGTTTTTTTTTTATAGTAAAACTTTTTTCTTTAACATAATTCAAAGTTGATGCAAGAATAAAAAAGTTTCCTTGGTTCGAAGCGAATCGATTGACCTATAATATTGATACTATTAAAAAGTAAGGAAGATATGGTCATTTATATTATATTAAAAATCGATTTTTATGGTAAATATTTTCTCATTCTCATAATTTAAAGTTGACGTGAGAATAGGAAAGATGTGTTGCTTCGAGACGAATCGATTGGCTAATAATATTGATACATTTCATTGAATAGTAAGGAAGCTATGGTAATGCATAATATTTGAAAAAAACGGGTTTTTATAGTAAATTTTTTTTATCAATGTAATTCAAAATTTATGCAATAACGGAAAAGATTCTTTGATTCGACGCAAATCGATTGACCTATAATATTGATACATTTTATTGAGGAGTAAGGAAGCTATGGCAATGTATAACGTTTGAAAAAACGGTTTTTTGTAGTAAAATTTTTTTCACTAACGTAATTCAAAATTGACGACAGAACGGAAAAGATTCCTTGATTCAAGGTAAATCGATTGACCTATGTTATTAATACACTTTATTGAAGAGTAAGGAAGTTATGCTCATTTATAATAGTTGAAAGATCTGTTTTAAACAGAAAAACTTTTTTCATTGAAATAATTCAAAGTGGATGCATGAATAAAAAACACTTTTTGATCATAAATTTTAAAATAAAATAATTTTGACAATTTTTGTAAAATAATCATAAAGCTGGGAAAAGGATAGGGTGCGACAGAACTTGCTCGTTCCCTTTTCCAGCTCGAAAAATTACCATTTCAATTACAAAATTTGATTTGTCTGATTTTTCATATTTTAATAATTGTTGGTATTATTTTGTAATTTTGTATTTTTTGCGAATTTATATTTTTAAACTGATCACAATGAAAACTTTAGTTTGATTATTATTTAAAAAATCACTAATACTTCCTCTAGGAGGAAGAAAATGCATTTGTTACGGGAAGCAAAGATTGAATTCACAGCTAGTTTTTTAAATAAGTATTTCAATTTCGAATATTTACAATGAAAAATTCTTCAAACGCCGATTCATTTTTTGAAAATTCTTATAATTTTTTACATATGTAACATATGTTTTCTTATATAAAACAGGAATGTTAATTAAGATGTCTCTGAACATAAGTAAATAAAATGTCTTTAATAAAAAAGGACTGAAAATATTTGAAAAAATTACGTAACTTGCGTCCAGTTAGGGCATTGTCTAGACCGCTTAATCTAGACGGCCTTTTCAGACACTAATCGGGTGCTGGCTAGCCCGTCATGCCCAACAATTTTCTAAGTGTCAAGCCCAAATATTTTTTTGCATATTTCCAAAAAAGCCAGGGTGTTTAAAAGTACCAAAAATAACAAATGAACATTAAAAAATAAATTTTTACTCACCATCTAGTCAGTCTTTTGAGGCCCTAATCGAGTACTGGATAGCCCATTAGGGTCAACAAGTTTTCGAAGTGTCACATGCAAATGTTTTTTGTATATTTCCAAAAAGAGCCAGGGTGTTTAAAAGTATAAAAAATTAAAAATAAACTCTAACAAGAAATTAATTTTTTTCCTCTTCATCTATTGTTCATTCATTGTTCATCTATTCATCTATTGATCAGTCAGCCTTTTCGGCCCTAATCGAGTGCTGGCTAGCCCGTGGTGACCAAAAGTTTCCTATGTATCATTTCCAAAAAAAGCCAGGGTGTTGAGAAGTATAAAAAATGAAAAATTTATAATAAAAATTAAGGATTTTTTTTCATCATCTAGACAGTCTTTGAAATTATTTCTAAATCAATCAACAAAAATAGATTTTTACAAGAGCAACTGTCTAGCGCTAGATTAGCTAGTCCAGACTAGCGTTCGACCATACAGAAACGTTCCACTTCTGCTCAGCGCCATAATAGACTGTCTTGACAGCGCCACATTAGCGGCCAGGGTGGTCTATCCTGACCCGAATAGTTCGCCGATAATTTTATACACGGGACATAGGCGGGGGGGGGGGGGGGGGGGGTCATTTTGTTACAACTTCTTACATGCGGTGGGAAGGGGTAAAAATTGGCAATATATGTGTTCTGTAATTTATGGATGACCCCTCACCCAAAGACGGTATTAGATTACGCATCTATTTGTCGGCCGAGACTAATTGCTATTGCTAGACAGCCATGCATCACGAGGCAAGACCCGAAAAAGTACACTCATGTGAATTATTGCACTGTGGATCTCTTTATCGCTTTTCGCGACGTCGCCTTTAGACTTGCTGATGCACGTTGCCGTCGGTAGCTCTTTCTGCTGCTCGTCAGAGTCATGCATGTACTCGTGGTTAAGTGCACATGGAACCAAATGGATGAACCTTTTCTCCACAGCCTTCTCTTTAACCCTTCGCGGTTCAGTGCCTTCGCTTTTATTCCATCTTGAATCTTGAATCTTGATTCACGAAACTTGCCGTCGGCTGATTTATTCACAGAGAAAATTGTTTGGGGAAAGATTCCGCAAAATTTGCGTAAAGCTGGGATATAGGTGCATTTGGGGAAACTTTCAAATGCGGTTGAGTAAACCCGAGGGGTAAGTCACTTCGATTTTCTGAGTAAACTAGATTACAAAATTATAGGATTACATATGATTACAAGAGATTACATTACGATTACAAAATTACACAAAATTACATAGAATCACATGAGATTATCCAAGATTACAGAAATTACTAAAGATTACATAGAGAACATGGGATTATAAAAGATTGCAAGAGATTACACAAGATAATATGTTACTAAAATTAAAGAACGCAACTGATAAGGGACTGTGTCGTATAGATGCCAAAATGTAAAGAATTAATTTGATATTTAAAATTTGTTCTCAAGTTCTGTAGTCCATTGAACAAACGATTGAGTTTATGTTTAATTTATTTCATTTTGAGGAAAATAACAATTTGTAGGTGCATCTTTTTAAATATTCTTTTTTCCTTGTGAAATATCATTGAAAACTGAATGTAATTACATGAGGAAAGTTTTTTAAACTAAGTAGAATTTTCTTAAATGTTTAAATTTTTAAAATTATACTTTTTTAATTTTTTGCCGGAAAATTAGCTATTACTAAATGGCTGTAAACCCGGAAGTAGTTCCCAACCAACCAGCCCTCCATGCAATCCAATCATGACTGGTTGGAATGCTGTTTTCTGGATGTGACGTATCAATGTCATAAAATTTTCTGAATACGGTTTTCCATACTTTTTTAAAATATTTTTTTCTTAGGACTAACGTACTCAACCATTTTTTTTACATTTGCTTCAACTTTGAGAATTGACAAACAACAAAGTTTTGTTTGTTTTAAGGATTTTCGTTTTCATTGGTTTTAGAACAGTGTATATATTAGTGATAAAAAAAGAGTTTACACTCGTGTTTAATAGGGATTTAAGACGCTAACAAGATAACTAGAGATTAAACCCTCGCATAAAACGATATCTATAGAGAAAAATAAAAACATTTTTCTTTGGTATTAGGACTCGAACGCTAGACCCTTAGGACTAAAATTCAACGCTAACCACTGCGCTACGAAAACTGATAAAATTTTTTTTCTTTTTCGAGTATTTGATTACAGTAAGCCAATTTTGTGGAACCTTTCACGAAACAATTTTCTTCGTATTCTTCTGAAGTGGCGCAATTTTATATATTACACAGTAGAATATAAATTAACTGCGTTGTTTAAAGAATACTGCAATTTTTAATCCCTTTAGTATTTCAACAAAAAAACCTTGTATAATACAAGATTTTGAAATATATAAAAAAAAATTTAACCTGTAATGCTTTCCGAAAATGTTGTACAGTATAGTGAAATTTAAAAAAATTCCATTGTATTTTTAGTTCTGAGATCAAGTAAAAGTATATGTTTTTGAGCATTGGAATAAATAACGTAATTTTCCTTCGTATTTCATTAAATAGTTCTAAACCAAAATTTCTTACAAAAATTAGTAAAATACCAGTGGATTCAGAAAACCTTACAGACAAATGTAATTTTCATCAGAATCTGCGGAAATTTTTTTCTGATCAGCTACATATACCTCACTAAAACCGACGGACGCCGATTTTTTAATGCAACTATAGTTCTCGTTTTCTACCCCATTAGCACTCCTAAAATATTGTACCATCCTTTTTATTTTTCCTACTCGCTTCTTTCCTCTAGGTTATGTAGAAAACACGATTCAACCCCTAAAATATAAAAAAATTAGTAAAAAATACAATAATTTAAAAACTCAAAATTTTTCGCTCACAATGGCGACATTTGTTAACAACAGAACAAAAAAAACGTCATCCCTCAAGGTAATGTGGAACCCACCCCGATTGGTTAGGGGTTGAAAGTGGGCGGGTTCCACATGAGTTAGAGGAATGCAATTTTTTTTGTAGTCGTATGGCATCAAATTCCGTCATTATCAGCGAAAAATTTCGGTTTTTGAAGTTAGTGTATTTTCACAGAATTTTTGAAATGTTAGGGGTTGAAATGGAGGACGTTCAAAATTACCTACAGGGATGAAGCTTTTTTTGTGCTCTTTTAGCATAAAATTCTGCCATAAGCAGCAATACAATTTCCAGTTTTCAAATAAACATGTTTTTAAAGAAGTTTTAGAATGCTAAGGATAAATTGGAGTTGGTTCTACACAGCCTAGAGGGATAAATCTTTTTTGTGAATTTTTTATATTAACTGTCGGCGTTATCAGAAATAAAATTTTCAGTTTTGAAATTAGTATGTTTTTACTGAATTTTGGAAATATAGGGCTGGAGTTACGGTGGCCCCACATGACCTAGACGAACAAAAGCTTCTGGCATCAAATGCTGCTTATATCAGTAACAACAATTCAATCTATTAAGCTAGTGTATTTTTACTGAATTTTTAAAATATAGGATTTGAATTGGGGTGTTCCACATATGCTAGATGGATAGAAACTTTTTTTAGGTTCTTTTGGCAACACATTTTACCAGTAACGGTGACGAAATAAATTGGAAAAAATAGTACTACTCAATCAGATGGGCTTCAGAAAGGGAATAGAGGTAATAAATGACTTATCTGTACGAAATTATCTAATAAATAACAGCATTAATACAAAAGAAACGAAGAATAGTAATAATGTTCGTGGATTTTAAAGCTGCATTTTGATTCGCTAGACAGAGAGCAATTGGGAAAAATTTTATTAAAAAGAGGAGTAAGGTAAGTGTTAAAGACAAGAATAATGGAGATTATTAATTACATTAATAGTAGAGAGTTTAAGCGTGAGTAGACATTTTTTTGGATTGAAGAGGGGTTAGATAATGATGCTCTTAAGTTCATATTTATTTATCATTGAAGCAGGTATGAGGTATAGGAAACAGCTTATGATAAATGAGAGGAGGACAAGGAATGGAGAGATTACAATATTGTAAAAGGAAAGAAAAATTGTTTATGAGTAAAGAGGTGCAGAATTATGGGAGTGGAAAGAAGTAGAGAGGAAAATTTAGATTATGAAAAAATGGGAAGAAGGAATAAGGAAGGACAGGTGGATGAAAAATGGAATAAGATAGTTGAGTCAAGTTATAATAGATGTATAAGGAAAAATATAGAGAAGATTGAATAAAACTCTATGTAGAGGTTGTGGGCGCAAGGATGTTTGGGATGAATATACGAGAATATAAGAAACAATTTAGGGGTTGAAGGAACGTGAAAATACTGGCTGAAAAAATAAATTGAGAAGCTTCTACATATATTGCTTGAAATGGCTGTAGTGCGAGAAATCACTGAAAATGAGTAAAACTGACTGATGGTTAGAATTCCTCTTCTAAACAATTCGTCAGTAAATTATTTTTATTTTTCATTAAAATTGCAACTCCAATTATAAGACAACCGAAAAATGGTCACAAATGTCGTATTTTCTTATCAATTTTGTTGCTAAGAAGCCCAAATAAAACGATAATGTTAAGGAAGATGCATGCACATTGCACACAGATGCGAGCATATAACTAACGACTGGAGATAAGCGACTCGGCCAACGACGCGTAACGAACAAGGTGGCAAGGAGATTTCGTGTGGAAACCGCCACCGCGACGCTTCGCGCCGGAAATTCCCACGAGAGGCTCCCATCTCAGGAAATTGTTAGGGTTCCGACTCCGCAGGAAACGGATCTTCACCGGTTGACGAGAGACACCGACGATGAAGAATTCCTTAGGGATTTGCTGAAAATCCTGATAAACTGGAATTAAGTAATTGCAGCATCGCTCCATGTTAAATAAAGAATGGCAGCTCGATTTCACTTCTAAATTTGTCACGTTACGTCCACTATGACGTAACGCAACGAATATTTACAGCATTTTATATTGACTTATAAACGTGGTGACATTTGCGGAAATAATAGATTATTATATCCAAGGATTTTTGACTCGCGTTTCAGTTCATCAGTTGAAATACATACTTGGCGAATAAATATCACTGACAAAGAAAAAAAAATCTGGGTGTGCAACGCGCGCGGCTCGCTTCGCTCGCAAATTTAAGCGTTCCTGGGGCGCGCAACAGTGGTCCAGAAATGGACTTTTGCAGGCAAATTCGTCCACAGGATATATTTCTAACCAATTTAAGATTTTTTAGAAATACATTATTTGTTTTTGTGTTTAGCAATACTTTTATGAAAACAGTGGCGAAATTGTTCATTTCAACGATATGATTTTTTTATCTCGAAATGAATCTCTTAAATTAGAACTAAATCAGAACTAATGAAGATACACTTATATATCACAAATACTCTATTATAGATTGTATTTAATTTTTGTGAACAATATATTTCAACAAATTCCACAGAATATCAGTTTGTTGTAGAAAACAAATAATTTGATCTTAAACTCGTTTCAACAAATTTGATATAAAAAATTTGTTTTATAATCTCTTTTACGAAAAAATTATAGCACCATTGGATTCTACGGGGAAAATGAGATAGAGTCCATGTATTAGACCATTTTTTTCTTATACATATTTGTTATGTAGTATAATTAAATGTGTAAGCGGGTGTCGTAAAACGTGATAGTTTATTTATACTTCATAAGAAATAGGGTTGAGAATAAAGTTGTCTAATACGTGCCCTACACACGGAAAAAAATTACAGCTAAACCAGTGATGTTTATCGTTAATATACCTACAAATATTTTTGGAAACTAACCAACAACATTGGTAAAATTATTAAAACAGGGATTTGTAGCAGAATTTTTGTAAGTATTATTATCAGGGAATTACAAAAATAAATAATTAAATAAAATATATTATATAGCTGAATTAAGAATGTTGAAATTCTGAATATGAGACTAATGAAATAGGATTAGTTTTGGCAGAAGTTTGAAATTTATAATTGATTTAACAGTTTCCTGACAGTTAAACAGATTATAAGGCCCTATTTAAAATAAAACAGTGGAATTAATAGCAGAACTAGTTTTTAAACTTTCGTAATTTTAGTTCATGAAAATTCATCTTTTAATGAAATATTCTCATCTCAACATCAACTTTTCTAATATGTAAATTGGTCTGCTTATGAAACGTAATAGGTTAAAAATTGTTTAATACTTTATAAGTTATTTGTAAATTATGAAGTTATTTTTTATAACATTTCTTTCTATAACAAACTGATATATACTGTTGAATATGTTAAAATAAATTGTTTATAATAATCAAATACAAATTTTGATAGAATATTTGTAATTTCTAAGTCTGTCTTCAATAGTTCTGAAGAAAAATGACTTTTTTTAAGAGATTCAGTTAGAGATAAGAAACCATATCGCTGAAATGAACAATTTTGTCGCTACTTTTGTAAAAGTATTGTTAAACGCAAAAACAAATGAAAAATTGATTTTCTGACGTTTATGACAAATTTAATGCAGTCTTTCTGAAATGAAAAGATTCTTAAATCGATTAAGAAATATACCCTGTGGATGAATGTGTCCGCAAAAATCCATTTCTGGACCATTGTGCGCGTGTGTGTCAGATCTCGTGCTTCGCACTCAATTAAAGCATGTCCAAATGCAAAATCTTCTTTGTAATTTCTATTATTCAGGAAAGATCTACATGCAAATATATGGTGTACGTTCTGAAATAAGGAAATACTTAATAATAAGCGACATTGTGTAAGAGATTCGAAAAGACTAGACTTTTCTTCACCTTGCGTGTGAAAAGGCGCAAGTGAATGATTATTAATTGTTAAAATAATTGCTAAATATATTCAAGGAAAAATGTTACTCTTAACATTCGTTAATTGTGTCATTAATTGGATAAAAGAATAACTTTTCACGATTTACAGGGGAAAAAAGTGTTTTAAACAAATAAAACAATTGAAAATTTTTTAAAAAATTGATAAATATCCTTAAGAAAAAAATATTACTGCCAAAATCTGCTGATTGTATCATTAATACCAGAAAATAATAACTTGTCACGATATGTAGGGGAAAAGATTTTGTTAAAGAAATGAAAATTGTTTAAATAATTAAAAAATATCCTTATAAAATATATTACACTCAACATTCGTTAATTGTGTCATCAATTCCAGGAAATAATAAGTTTAAAGGATTTTAAGGAGAAAAAATTGTTAAAACAAATAAAAATTGTTTCAATAATTACAAAATATGTTATTAACTCTTGAAATTCAACTTTATCGTTTATCCCAAAAGATAATATAACTTTTCACGACTTATAGGAGGGAAACGATGTAAAAACAAATGATATTTGTTTGAAAAATTCAAAATTATTTTTAAAAAACACAGAATCTCGCCAATTGTCGATTGAAAATAATTAATGTTGAAAAAATTCCGAAAAATACCGTCTTTAGCATAAATTTGATAGAAAACTTCTATTTTGTACTTTTTGAAGAATTTTCCGGTCACAATAAAAGCATATTAGGAGGGGGGGGGGGGTCAAAATAAAAAATTATTTGGTGGCAATTATTCACTGTCAATTCTTCAAGAGGTAACTATACTTTAATTGATAAAAAGTGTATAATAAGTACTTATTTTTGACATTTTTTCGAAAACCGAAAAAAAAGAATATGAAGTATGTAGTATATACTTGAATATATTTAGTTTCCGAGATAATGGCAGGAGTAGGGAGAAGCATAGATTGTGGAACCATAATTTAATAAATTCTAGAACTCTTTTAAAATACGGAACATTAAGATAAAAAGAGACAAGAATAAAATGACTTTTTTATGAAGAGACAAATCAAGTTGTTGTGCAAAAGCGTTCAGTAATTGCATCCCCTACTTACAGATTCTTTTTTATTTTATTTTATGATTGTCTTCAGGATCCAGAAGTCAAGGCTTGATTTTTTTTACAAATCGAACAGACGGTTCGACCCAGAGATGGGGGTCCTCACCAGTGGTTTATTTTAGATAAATTATTTTAGGTGATATCCACTAAAATTAAAAAATGTCTCTTCTGAGTTTGATAATTCTTGAAATTACTGCGTCGATGTTCTGTGCATATTTCCGACAAAATTTAGTAGAGTAAGAACACGAATTTTTAGTACCCCCTTCCCCTTTTTTGATCTTTTCTTTAATTTTATCAGATAATACGACTGTTTATTTGTTTTGCTTCTATTAGTTTAACTCTGCCATCATTTTTACATAATGCATGTGTTAGTTAAAAATGCAACCAAATATTTATTAAAAATTAAATAAATATACTTTGTTTTATGGCATATCAGTAATTGGGCTAATTGCCAAGTATTCTCTTACCGTATAAGTACAATAAAACGATATACCTCTAAAAATGTATGTGTACTAAAAATGTTCCTTATCTCATCTGGGGTTATTAAAAAGTTTTAGTAATCTTTTTATTATTTGTATGTTATTGGACATAAAAGGCTTCAAACATATGACATACTTAGAAGTTTTGAAAATATTACAAAATAATTTAAAACTTGCAAATATTTCAAAACATTTAAGACAAAATGTAGATTTTTGAAGATTTCGAACACAAAATTTAGAAGCTATAGGAAATTTGCTAGGTTTCAAAAGAATGAAATTTTTTAATCAAAACTCCTAGAAAAACCAAAAATGAATTTCTTCATTTAATTCCTCAAATTGTTTTAATGATTTTTAAAACAATTATTTAAGAGAATGTTTCAAAAGATTTCAAAACAAATTTGGTGCATAAATTATTGTTTCTAGCTTAAAATTGCTTCAAATGATATAATTTTGAAAATTTATAAATTTTTCGATTCGTTCTTCAATTTATAGCATTCAAAATGATGGCGTGGATTCCTATTTTTTTAATTTTTCAACTGTACAATGTATTAAAGTTAAAAAGAAATTAAATTTTGTACTTTAAAGACTTTCAATTAAAAATTGGTCAATTGAAAAGTGCTAAAGACACAAGAGTTCGAATCTTTTAATTTCAATGACCGTGATCAATTCTTTTTCAATTGTTCAATTTTTATTTACAGTCAAAAAGTTGTTCTTTTTAGACCAAGGAAGACAAATATTGAGAACATTGCAAATACATAATTTTAAATTACATATATGGTGTCCAATCGATTGCTATACATATTTGAAAAAAAACTTCAAACGTAAGATTTTTTGTTGTTTAATAACGATTATTTATTCCTGTCTTTTAATATTCTACCATTTATTTTAATTACAAATATAGAAGGTTTTCGGTAATAGCGATCATGTACACATCCTAATTTAAAATTGTCTTATTGCAATATTCTAAATTTTTGTCATCCTAAGTCGAAAAAGAACAGCTTTTTAGCTGCAAAACCTGTAAATTCCTGTAGATGGTTGTATTTGTAAATTCTTATAGTTGTACTTCTTTCAAGTTCTGGTAGGAAACTAAAACTACAATAAAATACAACAATATACAGTAAAATACAAAAAAAAAGACAAAATTCGTCCCAATAATAGAAAAAGGGGATAAAATTCCGAAAAGTACTTACCTGCGATTTATTTGAAACTTTGTATATCGATGTATTTTGACTCGCTGATTACGAAAATGATAGTAAAAATACTCGAGAATATGATTTTCAAGGTCAAAACCTCCCAAATACTATAACATTTATGTTTTTTACGTTTGTTTAATTAAATACTGAAAGTTTACAAAAAAAGGTCAGAATAAAAGTTGTAGATCTACTAAAAATACACCTTTCATGTTATTTGGGCGATTTGCAAATAGATTTCAATTTTGGTTTCCGAGATGACTATTGATTTTTTCGACTAATTTGTGTCTAAATTATTCTTTTACTCAATGTACATTATTATAAAGGTTTAAAACTGGGTTTGACCGGCTTAACGAGTCAAAATAATTCGAAATTTTGTTGAAATGTGCAAAAGTTGTCTGCACATTCTAAAAAATTTTCGAAATTATTTTGCACATTTTTTTCAAAAGTTTGTTAGAAATTTGTTTGAATTTTTTTTGGAACTATTTTGATTTATTCTCATTTTTTAATGATTTGTTTTTTTGAAATTTTTTTGAAAATTTCTTTGAAAATTTTTCTCAAAATTTTTTTTGAAATTTTTGTTCGAAAATTTGTTTGAATTTATTTCAAATTTGTTGAAGAATTTTTTTGAAAATTTTTTGATTTTTTTGGTAATTTATTGAAAATTTGTTTAAATAATTATTTACAAATTGGATATTTACAATTTAAACTTATCTCCTTGACGTGAATTTGTATAATTAGAGTTCTTCGTAAAACAAATATCTATGAACAGCATTTTATGAAGAAGTTGAAGAACTTAAAAAAAAAGTACTTTTAAAACATTTTTTTTCTTTCTCTTCAATGCGACTTTGAACCTTTTACCAGCGAGTGCAAAAAAAAGGCTTCGGAGCTGTTGAAAGGCTTTAGAGTCGTTAGCTTTGGAGTTGTTATTTACAATTTTTAAGTGATATAAAATACGCCATTTTTGAAAAAATAATTTCAACTTTGGAAAAGTGTTTTGCTCCATTAGCCCTTCGAATTTTATGGGAAAATTTTTTTGAAAAAAATAAATATATTTTGCGTTTGTACCTCCTTTTTTTTAAGGCTTCGGAGTTGTTATTCAGGTTAACCGACAGTTTTTCCCGTGTTCTCAGACGACTTACGAGGATTTAATCAATTTTGAGATTCTGGAAACGTCATATGTTTTTAAAATTGGATAAAAACGACTTATTTTTCATAATTTTAATCGATTATAATACGAATTATCACCTCAAATTCGTTAAAATTATAGAGGCTTCGGAGTTGTTAATAAACCGAGGGACAGACATATAAGTATGATTCTTTCAGTCAGTATTTATCATCTCTAGCAAGTTAGTATTGCAATTTAAACTGCATCATATATTTCAAAAAAGAACCCAAGGCCAATATCATAAAAAATTGTTTACCATTCCAGTAACATTTTAAGTATGTGAATCTGGAGGGAGGGACACTTTAGGGAGGGTAAAAACTGACTACTTAAGTACAAAAAAGGTATGCCTGACTGTAATTTTGTTGTACTTTTTCTGTATGAACTAATAAAGTAGGCCACCATATCTGCTGTAATCCCCTTAGTAGGTTAAAAATGTTATAGGGACATCGAATAAACATCGAGGGACGTATAAATTGAAATCTATTTGAAAATCGCCCTTATAGAGTTTTTTTGAAAAAAACCATTATTTTTGAGAAAAAAAGGACAATGTTGGTACAAAGTGTAGAATTGCTTGGAATGGGACTTATGGCACTCCTGTCCACCATCAGACGTTGGAAGGGGGAAAGTATGTGACCTACATCATTTGCGTGCCCCCGGTCACGGGGGCGCATTGCCGCCCTCACGACACTACATTATTTCTGTGACCAGTCACAGAGCTGCTTCCCCCCTCCTCACGCGACTTTGGAAAGGTGGAGGTATATGACCTACATTATATATGTGCCTAGTCACAGGGGTGTCTTCCCTCCACCAAAATATGTTGAAAAGGAGTACGGGTTGACCAACATTATTTCTGTATCCAGTCACAGGTGTGCCTTCCCGCCCCTCAAGTGATGTTGGAAAGGGGAAGGTATGTGACCTATATTATTGCTGTGGCTATTCATAGGGGTGTCTTCTCGCCCTCTGCGAGAAGTTGGAAAGGGGAAGGTATCTGACCTACATTATTTCTGTTACCAGTCAGTCACAGAGCTGCCCCCCCCCTCCTCACGAGACGTTGGAAAAGGGGAGGTATATGACCTACATTATACTGGGTATCCCAAAAGTCCCGGGACGGCAGAATATTTCCTTAGGTAAGATATTTTTCTGGGAGGTCAAGGTCATTCTTGAAGTAACTTTCAACGAGGAATTCAATGGTGACCTTAATTTTGATCTTGATCATGACCTTCACGGTCATTTAAAGGTAAAATTGATTTTTTTCAAATGGGAACCCCTATTTTTGACTCAGGGAACTGAGAAAGCGGAAAATTTTACGTCCAGATATGACCTTGACCAATCGAAAATTTTACCTGGGGATGTCATGGCAAGGTCAAACAACGTACAGCAGGATGGCTTGATTGGCATGCATTTTTGAAGAAAATTTCCTAGTGAAGGTCCAGTTCAAAGTCAAGGTCAAGGTCACCAATCGATCCGAGGTCGAAAATGCTACAACTCTTGCGTTGGACATTTTCTTCAAAAATGCAGGCCAGTCGAGTTATCCTGTTGTACGTTGTTTGACCTTGACCTTGCTCAGTTACCGAGGTCAAAAAAGGGGTTTCCATTTGAAAAAATCAATTTGACCGTCACGAATGACGTTAACCTCCCTAAACAATATCTTACCTGAAGAAATATTCAGCAGTATCGAGACTTTTGGGACATCCAGTATATGTGCCTAGTCACAAGGGTGCCTTCCCTCCCCCCAGAATATTTTGGAAAGGAGTAGGGGTTGAACAACATCATTTCTGTATCCAGTCACAGGTGTGCCTTCCCGCCCCCCATGTGACGTTGGAAAGTGGAAGGTATGTGATCTACATTATTTCTGTGACAAGTGAGTGGGGTATTGGTTGGAAAATTATCCCATTTTTCTCAAAAAATAATGGAGTTAGGTGATAAGTTTTGAATCACATAAAATACGTATTTTTTTCAAGGGCTACAACTTTTATTTAAGACTTTTTCCTCTAAAGGCAATATTTCTAGAAATATAAAGAAAAATGAAAAAACATCGGTTTTTGGTGTTTTAACCTTGAAAATCCAATTCACGGGTATTTTCACTATCATATTCATAATCAGCGAGTCAATATACGTGGGTATACTTTGTTTCAAATCAATCGGAGGTAAGTACTTTTGGATGAAGTTCTGATACTTCCCTCCTAGAGTTTCGGCAATATATATTTGTCGGAAAATGATCTCATTTTTCTCGAAAAATAATGGAGTTAGGTGATAAGTTTTAAATCACATAAAATACGTATTTTTTAAAGGGCTACAACTTTTATTCAAGATTTTTTCCTCTCAAAACAATATTTCTGGAAATATAATGAAAATGAAAAAAAACACCAGTTTTTGGTGTTTTAACCTTGAAAATCCAATTCACGGGTATTTTCACTATCATTTTCATAATCAGCGAGTCAATATACGTGGATGCACCTAGTTTAAAATCAATCGGAGGTAAGTACTTTTGGATGAAGTTCCGATACTCTTACCTCCTAGAGTTTCGGCAAAATATATTTGTTGGAAAATTATCCCATTTTTCTCGAAAAATAATGGAGTTAGGTGATAAGTTTTAAATCACGTAAAATAAGTATTTTTTTCAAGGGCCACAACTTTTATTCAAGACTTTTTCTTCTAAAGGCAATATTTATAGAAATATAATGAATCACTATCATTTTCGTAATGAGCGAGTCAAAAATACGTGCCCGAAAAAAGTTGAACTTTCCTGTAATTTTGGTTGTAATTTATTATATTTGTTTGTAGATTCCTGTAAAAATGGTTTTAGTTTTTGGTAAAAAATTTTCCGCCAGGGACTCTAAAAAAGAATTCAGAAGCAGGTGTACACTTGGATTCATTCAGTGTAGCACGTCTTAACATTGACAAACGTTACAGTATACATACCCTGGTTTACAAATAACGTGTATGTACACAATATATGTACATATAGTTATCAGTACCGAACTTAAATTCGGTGTTGAATAAGTTACGCGCCTTCATGGAAAATGGAAACTAACTCCATGAGGACACACACACACTAAGCGGCTCATTGGAATTATTTCCTAAAACGGGTCGTCAGTGTCACAGCACGCGTTATGTCACTTCGACTAGTGCCGAGCGTTCAATTAAAGCTTTGCCGCGTATTTGCGTATGCTATCTGCGTTCTACACAGACATTCGCATAATTGCATCGAACAAGAACGGGTCGTTCTCCTGGGGAAGTCTCGCGTCCGTTAATTCGTGTACCTGTGTTCGATTTCACTTTCAAAGTCAACTTCATGTGATTGCTGTATGTCAATAAACTGCATTATTATGCTAAAATTAATTATATTATCACTGATAGCAATTAGTGCCAAAAGTGAACCCGATGCCATTCAAACCAAATTTGGACTTCTTCAAGGAAAATGGATAAAAAGTTCAAGAAATTTTTTTATTGATGCCTATTTAGGAATCCCATATGCTAAACCACCTGTCGATGATTTACGATTCAAGGTAATACAATTTAATTGAAAAATGATTAAAAGTAATAAATACTATTTATAAACTATGGGTTTACTAACACAATAAGAAAGAATAGATTTTGATAAGTAAAATGATTTGCATTTATCACCAAAAGTTTTACTAAAAGAGTATCTCATAGTCTTATGAAACTCGATGTGCGGAGAATTTGCCTTTTTTATAGGGAGAGTATAAATTAAGTGAATTAACAGGTATGTATGTAAACCGGAAGCTATCAAGGTAATTTAGTATTCAAATTCCCCAAGCACGCGAGAGAGATATAGGCTTCTTTCAATTAAAAGACATGAATCATTAATCAAATAGTTGGTATTATTTCTTTTCATATGGTTCAGGAAACTAGAATAGTTCTTATTTTGTTGTAAAGAATATTTTTAAATTAAATGACGATAAAGCTGATAATATTAATTTGATAATTAATTAATGCTTTCACTCCATGAAGCTTTTTTGTAGTTTTAATAATAACCTATTTCAATAGTCAACGTTAGTTAAAAAAATTGAACAAAATTATATTTCATAATTTATTCATAATATTAATTTACCATTATTATTACTTCAGAATCCTCAAATTTGGGAAGAAAAGTGGTTAGGGACAAAAGAAGCCACAAAAAATGGCCCAACATGTATTCAAATTGATTATAATGGTAAAATCACTGGAGAGGAGGATTGTCTCTATCTTAATGTGTTCATTCCCACCGTAAGTAACTTACATTCTTCGAATATTTTTAATCTTATCGAAAATAGGCATTTTTGAAACTTGTAATCTCTATGCTATAGTATGATAATATTCTCTGCATTTCTTTCCATAAACTCTACAATAATAGTTTTTGGACGAATAAAAATTATTCAATGGATGAATACAAATTTGTTTTTTACTGAATCTGCAATAAATAAACCTGTTTATAGAAGATATCTGCATTGATTAATTATTTCAGAAACTAGTTATTTAAATTTAGCTATTTCCCGATAAACTCAATGCTGCAAAGGACTTTACTCTTTTCTTTACGATCTTCATTGCTCGTCACGCCTTTTGTTCATTTACGAATTCCTCATGTGAGATAACTAAATTTTTTTATTGTTTTATTGTCGAGTTCTATTACTGCGAAAGATAGCGTGTTAATCATACGCTTTATCTCGACATTTATATTTACATTCTCGAAATGAGACATTTTATAACTGTATGTTTAGGATTACCAAAGAATGAATCATTGAAAACTGTTGCACATTTCATTTCTTTTTATAGTCAATACTTCCTATTAAAAAAAGACTAGTGATTGATAGAGAATGCATTGTGAAGAGAAGATGAGTGATTCTGTTCTGTCGAAGAACCATAGAAATACTAATTTTCTAAAGTTGTTTCTTTTAAGTTTAAGATTTGTCTGAGGAGATATCTCGTTATCATGTTATTGAACATTTGTTTGAATGTCAACATATCAGAATATTAAGAAAATTTATTAAGAATTAATTACCAATTAGTAATAAAGTCTGAAGCTATGTTTTCGAGTATTGACCTACAGACAAGCCTAACGATAAGGTTAATGAAAGAAATAGCTGGTCTGTTTGAAAACAAACTAAATATTTGTCCCGGGTATTCTAAAAGAAAAGAACGTTAAAAATCTAAAAATATCTTTCTGAAATACTTTGATAACAAACCTGGCTGCTTTTAAATCGGAATGGAATTGGTGTTACGAATAAATAAAATATGTTTAAAAATTACATTACAGTAATCCGCATGACCACTTTGTCACCCTATTGCTAATTTTATCATATGCAGCACGAACATCGCTCCATGAAAGAAAATTATACATTTTTATACTTACAAATTTTAATATTGTCTATTTTAACTCTAGTATAACATAATACTATTAGATTATAAAATATAATCTTCAGAAATGAAAACGTTTAATTTTGAAAACTGAAAATTAATTTTAGCGGATAGAAATCATAAATCCTTTCAATTTCAAGACATATTGAATATCTTAAGATTCAAAAGACATTCAAAATCTTTCCGATTCTATTAAAAATTTTGTCAGATCTTTAGGATTCAAATAAAAGCTTCATAAATTTGTTATAAATTTCGAAGATAGCTGTAAAAATATGGAAAATGTTTAATCATTAATTTTGTGGAAAGTTTTTAGTAAAATGCATTAAAAGAATTAAATTATTCATCATAATTATTAAATTTTCCAGGATACGCGGCATCCAACTGCAACTACAGATTTACCTAAACGAAAACTGCCTGTCCTTATATTTATTAGAGGTGGGAGTTTTAATATGGGATCTACAAATAGTTCAATTTTCTCACCAGTTTACCTCCTGAATCAACAAATTGTTCTTGTCACCTTCAATTATCGGCTCAACTTCTTGGGTGAATAAGGCTATATCTATACTTATCTCGACTCAACATACCTGAAACAGAATAAAAATAACAATCATGTCAAAATGGGATTAACGTAACTTTGGAAAGATTTTTAGAAATTAACTACAATCAAAAAACTGTTCATATGATGAAAAATATTTATTGTAATTATTTTTACACTACTTGTAGGATTTTATAGTACCGGAAACGATGCGTCACCTGGAAACTACGGATTAAAAGACATGTTTACAGTTTTGAAATGGGTGAAGGCAAATATAGCGGATTTTGGAGGGGACCCTGACTCTGTCACTCTTTTTGGAAATTCCGCTGGCGCCGCTGCAATTCATTATTTGTCTCTCTCTAAAAAAACTGAAGGGCTCTTTCATAAAATGATTACAATGAGTGGTTCAGCTTTAGCACCTTGGGCCTTCCATCCCAGAAAAAATATCAGAAATGACTCAATCGAACTAGCCAAACTAGCTAATTGTTTTCAGTTGAACGATACAGTACCAACGCCTCTATATAACGAAACAAGTAAATAATTCAACGAAATTTATAATAAAAATTATAAGATAGCATTCAAGCATTATAGAACACTAAAAAAAGAGGGATTGAATAACTTCAAATTAAAATATTCAATTTTAGGATGCTGTATTTGTAACTGTACAATCAAAAATTCTCAACCTTTTAAATTTCAAAAACTAAAAGTTTTAAAAATTAAGATTTTCAAATTCAAGTTTCCAAAGCTCAGACTCAAATTTATGTTATGAATATTCCAAATTAAATCATTCGAAATTCAACCATTTTTCGGTTCGGAAACTATAAAAAAATAACAATACATAATAAATTGCAGAATTTTTAACCTTAACCTATCAGAAGTACATTTTTAATTATTACATTTCAAAATAAGATATTATCAATATTAAGAAGTGTTTGCACCTCAAGGACTGAAGTTTTTAAGCTCTAGAAATGAATATACTTTAAATTAAAAGCCTTCAGTAAAATAGGAGGGGCTACTTGCTCCTGCAATCTGGCGTACACTCTCTCTGCAATTTTCTGCAATCTCGTACAATCCAATTCAATCTTTTGCAATCCCTTCTAATACTCCCTTAAAGCAAAATATTATAGGAAGTTTAGTATAGGTCTATAATGATTTTCCTATGATAAATTTCTTATAATGTTTTAGCGATTCAAGAACAATAATTATAAAAAAATCTGTATAGAAATATGTAATGCTAAAATATTGAAAGAACTCACGCCAAAATAGAAAAACTACAAACGAATGATTTATTTATTTAACATAGGATTTCAAATTACACTACCGTCGGAAATTGTGCGCACCACTCTTGTGAGCGCTATTAAAAATCACTGCTGACTTCGTACCACGATATTTCAGTGAAAAAAAGAGATAGGGCATTTTTTTAAAAACAGTTGGAGAGCTTATGAAATTTCTAATCTAGGTGTATCCAACAAATATTTCTTTGACCTTCTGAAAATAATACAGCACGTGAGAAGCTTAAGAACAAAATTCAAGATTTTCTCAAATTTTCTACTTCAACTTCAACTTTTAGCAAGACCTAGGGAAATTTTTTCAAACAACTCAAAATTAGATGACATCGAGCCTGAAATATTATCTTTGATTTAAGTCAAGCCAACTTAAAAAATCTTCATGGATACCCGAGAAATGATTAAAAATGTTTAATCGTATCTGAGCTCAATTACTCACAATTGACACAATTACTGTAAAATTGAGCTCAGATACGATTGAACATTTTTGATTATATCTCGGGTACCCATACAGATTTTTAAAGGTTTCTTGGTTTAAATAGAATATAAGATTTCAGGATCGATGTCGTCTAATTTTGAGGGTTTTGAACAAATTTCCCTAGGTCGTGCTAAAAGTTCAAGTTGAGGTAGAAAATTTGAGAAAATCTTGAATTTTGTTTTTAAACTTCTCACGTGCTGTATTATTTACAGAAGGTCAAAAAAATATTTGTTGGATACACCTAGATGTGGAATTTCACAAGCTTTCCAACTGTTTTTTTTAATGCCCTATCTCTTTTTTTCACTGAAATATCGTGGTTCGAAGTCAGCAGTGATTTTTAATAGCGCTCACAAGAGTCGTGCGTACAATTTCCGACGGGGTAGTGTATTTCAAGGCGTTTCACAGGATTCCATAGATTTCATGAAATTTTACAGAATTCCACGAGTTGAAAGATTTCAAATATATCAATGGATTTTAATCAATTTCCAGGGATTCCAGAGATTTTTCATGGACTTTAAGCGATTTCGTCACGTTTAATACAAATTTCACGAGGTCTCAAATGATTTCAAAGATTTCCAAACATATTAGGAGATTTTAAGAAATTTTAAGGAATTCCAAAGGATTTTATGGAATTTCCCAAAATTTCAACTAATTTTAAGAGACTTCATCGGTTTTCAAGGGATTTAAAAATAATCCCTCCGATTTCACCGAAATTCGTATGATTTCGAAACATTTCAAGGGATTTAGAGAATTTTAAAGATTTCCAAACATTTCCGAGAATTTAAAAAGATTCCGAAGGATTTCAAGGGATTACAAAAATTTCAAGGGATTTAAAAGAATTTTATAGAATTTGCAGAAATTTGAAGAAATTTTTAGAGAACTTTGGAAAATAAATTAAATGAAATTTGAAAGGATTTTCAGCGATTTCAAGGGATTTAATTTTTTTTTAGATATTTGAACGGGTTTTTAGAGAATTTCAATGAATAAGTTTGAATTAATTTATATTCAAGGGATTTAAAATAACTTCTATTTGTTTCAATGGATTCATACGATTTCCAAAGAAAAAATTTTAAAGGTTTTTTATCACACCGCCATCATAAGTGCGATTTTAGGCACTGCGAACGATACCTACAATAGAATTGTTTAGCATAGGCCGTAAACTTTTTACTCAGGGTATTTAGGGTGTGTAGGGTAGTAAGGGTACTTAGGGTACGAGTATTTTAGTATCGACTTCTTACCCCACGCACATTACCGGACTCCATCTCTGGACCCTTCCGGGTGTTTAGATTCATCATATGATAAAATCCATGGAATCTTTTGCAATCTCATGCGAAATTTTTCAGTCACATATATGCAATCTTTTGCAATCTCATACAATCTGAAAAGCGAACAAAAAACTTTTTTTCGAGAACATAACAAACGATCTGCAACAAAAATGATCCCAACGTATTTCGGTGCACCAAAAAAAAGTAATTAGCCCCTCCGTAAAATACACATTTTCTAAATTAAACAATTTTATAACTGCGGAATTTAATATTGGATAAACTAAATGATTTGAAATTTGAAATTTTGTAAGTTGAACACTTAAAACATAAATCCTTGAAAATTGAACAATTACAAATCTTATGCTGAAAATTATACAATTTCAAAATAGACGAGATTTAACAACAAGGAAGAAGGAAGTGAGACGAAATAAATTTTATGGATATAGCAACTCAACCTAATCTGTATTTTTCCTTTAGCCGAAGTTTATGCAGACAATTACGAAGTGGAAAACACAACAACCAATATGACTGATGAAGAAATAGTTGACTGCATGAGGAATATTGATGTAAAAGAACTCTTAAACCTGACCAGAAACTTGGTAAGTATGAATGATTTCTTAGAGAAATGGCCAAACTTAAAAATTTAAATATACACATATTTTTAAAGACAGTTTGGAAAAACTCGCCCAACACGATCTTTGGTCCAACTTTGGAAGAAGATAAAGAGGATGCTATCATAACAATGCATCCAAGAACAGTTGTAGAAAATGCTGCATTTCGTGACATTCCCTGGATAACGGGATTTGTGGCTGACGAAGGTTTAGGACTTGGTAAATAATTCAATATTTACATTAAATTAAATTCAAATATTTAAAAAATACCACTCAGAGAAAAAGTTTTTCTTGGACCAAAACATAGTCCTGTTGTCTGTTTTGTTTTGAAACAAGTGCATATCTTTTTTGCAGATACAGAATTATTTGGCAGCAATATTAGGTGAAGTTTGTCACAAAGGTTTGCTGCAAAAAGATTCTTTTTGAGACAAATGAAAATCCTTCTAAGCTTAAATTTAAGAGGAAATTCCATTTATTTCACGAAACATCTGTTTGATACAAAAGAGCGTTTCTCTGAGTGACAGTCAGTATTAATTAAAAATAAAAGTGTTGGACTTTACCTTTCATGTGTTATTATAGGCGTTGATTTGGAAGGCGAAAGTTTGCAAGAACTGGAGGAGAATTTTACTGAATTTATACCATATGTTATGGAATATCACCAAGTTATTGAAAAGAAGGAACAGTTTAGTCGATCTTTGATAGATTACTACTTTCAGGGAAACCTTAGTCAGAACTTTAATACTAATTCTTCTCAAGTAAGACATCATTTTAAGTCAATAATACAGTAAACAGTAAATAATATTGCGTGACAAGGGGAGAAAGGTAACGATTTCAACAAGTGTGAAGTTAGTTGCTTTCTTACTAACAAGATACTTTCTTATCTAGGGCTATACAGGCATTTGAAGTTGAATTTTCGATAGGGATGTTATGAAAAATATTTGACGTATTATATTTTCAGGCCTCAAATTACTCTTTGGTGAAAAAAGTAACAAAAGTAGAATTTTTAACTAAGTAGACTAAACATTAATAAATAAATAAATGAGATTCTTTAATAAATCGTATACACACGGAAAGAAATTTAGGACAGCTGTTGCGTTTGATGAAGTAGGGTAACACAACCACGATTTTAACACGACAGCAGCGCCATTTCGCGTGAAGCGGCGGCCTCAAAATGTGGTGCAACTCTGCTCTCTTATGTTTGGGAACACTATATATATATATATATATATATATATATCTGTTGTATATCTTGATATATATATATACATATATATATATATAGATCCGGAGTATGCCGCTTTGAAATTCTGTTTTCCGAGGACATGGGGAAGGATCAAAGGTCCATATTTCGTGTAGGGAATAAATTCAGGAATTTCTTCGTTATCTGTTCGTTAATTACCTTCATTGTAGTCGCAAAACTTCGTTGCGTATTTTTAATTAAATAATTTTACTTTCTTGTAGACAATTGAATTTGAAAAAAAAGAGATGAATTTTCAAGCAAAAAGGACGAAATTTCTGGACAAATAGAAAAACGTTGGAAAAAAGACCAAAAAACATGACCGTTTAAGAAGATACTTGAATTTTCAACAAAATAGTTACATTTTCAACTAAAAAAGATAAATTTTCAACCAGGAAATGGAATAGTTCCATTCTCAGGGAAAAAAATCTTTGACAAAAAAAAACGAATTTTTAACAGGATAGTCAAATTTTCCACCATAGAGATGCATTTTTGACAAAATAAGTAAACTTTCCAGGACATATTTTAAATTTTCAACCTAATATGTAATTTTCAATTCACGAATATTAAATTCGACACAAGAAAATTTAATGGTTTCACTTTTAACAACAACAAAAAAAGATGAAATTTATATAGAAAGAGATGAATTTTAAAATCAAAAAGACGAATTTTCAACCAAGAAGATGAATTTTCTAGGATATAGACGAATTTTAAAACAAATAGTTGAGTTTCAACTAAAAAAGATAAATTTTAAACCAAAAATGAAAAGTTTCCCTTTTCAGCAAAAAAATTAATTTTTAGTACAAAAATTAATTTTTAGTACAAAAATTAATTTTCAGCAAGGAAAAACGAATTAATTTTGAACCAAACGTTTGCATTTTTAACCAAAAAGAGGAAATTTAAAACCGAGAAGATCAGTTTCCTACAAAAAAAAAAAGAATTTTCAACTAAAAAATATCAATTTTCAAGAAGAAAGAGAAAAGTTATAACTTCAATTAAAACAATATAATTTCAAACAAACAAAAAAAGACAATTCTTAACCAAATATTTCAACTTTTAATCAAAGAGATGAATTTTCAACTAACATGATAAATGTCCATAAAAAAAAGATTTTTAACAAAGTGGTACCAAAACCAAAAAAGACGACTTTTTAAACACAAAAATTGAATTTTTAACAAAAAGGACGAATTGTCAACAAACAGTTGAATTTTCAACCGAATAGACTTTTTAACAAAATTGTTGAATTTTCAACAAATAATAAAATTATTGAATAAAAGTATAATCTTCGGGAGAAAGCCCCCCCCCCCCCCAAATAAATGGCAATAGAAATAAAAGACACTTATTATTAAAAGATCAAAATATCAATATTCTAACATTTCTAACATACATTTTTTCTAACAACATTTTTTATTCTGTATTTTCTTTTGCCAGACATTTTTTTTCAAAACCTTGCCTTTTTTACAATTTTAAGGTTTTTCTTGTTTTAGTTTCTCCAGTTTTTTTCACCCTTTTACAACCATTGAAAAAAATGGTGAAGTCGTTTCGATTTTTTGAAAAATTAAAACACGAAATTTTCTCAAAACTGTCTTTAAAAAATATCTTCAAATTTGCCGAAAATTACTCTAAAGTTATTAGAAAAATTATAAAAATGATCACAAAGTTCCTGGCATTTATGATAATTATTGTGAATTTATTATTATTCATATGACGCAGGAGCCAGATTAAAATTACAAAATTAAAAAAAAAAAGTAATGTTGCAATGTGCGGTTTGAAAATTTTGCGAAAACTATAGAATGAGGTGGTTCTTATGAGCTATAATTTCAAAATTAGATTTTTTTTTTTTAATTTTGAGATCATAGTGGAGAAAGAATGAAGTGGACTTTACCCAGCTGTCATAATTATTTATCAACAACCATATCAACTTTCACCACGTTTTTTAGGAAAAAGAAATTTTTTCTTCACATATTTTAAACATCTATCCATAGCCCAATACCTGCATGCATTTTTAACCAAGAAAGAGGAAAGTTGAAACCAAAAAGATTATTTGTCTACCAAAGAAAAGAATTTTCAACTAAAAAATATCAATTTGAAAAAAAATAGAAAACTTACATTTTCAGTTCAAACAATATGATTTAAAAAAAATATATATTTTCAACAAACTACTTAAACTTTCAACTAAAGAGATGATCTTTCAACCGAAATGATGAATTTCAAGAAAAAAAAAGATTTTTTAACAAAGTCTGGTTGAATTCCTTTTCATTCTATAGTTCTCTTTTTTTGAATTTAATAAATGTCATTAGTAAAAATATTTTTGCAAAATCAAACTATTGTGCAGATAAGTTAAAATATTATCATTCTAATTGTATAATTCTTATCCGCGATTTGTGGTTATATCTAATCTGGTGCTATACTATAAGAGATTGTAGTCCGTGCTGGCATCAGTTGCTTAAAGATATTTTAGTGAAACTCAAAATGGAATTCAATAAATCATTGTCTAGCTCTTCCAGTACTGGTGAATCAGAATTTGGAAAATCGATTGACGACGTGAAAAGAAGAAAAGCCTTTTTTCTACAGTTCATAAATTTTCTCTGCGGTAAGAAAGAAATGTGTGCTTTGTAATCATATTTTTATTTTAAAAAGCATTCATCAAATTTTTGTATGTCTGATAAAACCATTATTTTTCATGCCTTGCCACTAGTGTTTGTAATCGAGCATTTTCCGTTTTTTGCGGCATAAGTTATTTACAGCCTTCGGTGATTTTGGTTTTTGAAAAATGATACAGGTCACTGACTTTTAATAAGATTTGTTTACAAGTACCAAGATATCTTTGTGTTATTTAATACCAAGTGAGACTAGACAGAAGATAAGACTAATTTTTGTGATAGATTGGGTGACAAGAATAATACCTTTAAAATCTTCCTGACTTAATTGGTTAACGGAACCGATTCTAATCTTGAAACGTCTTGAATATACATGTAGAATCTTTCATGAAAGGAACTATATCATTTTCAATATATAAATTCTGAATTTATTATTCTCAGGATTGCCGGAATGCTTTTGAATTCAAAATAGTTGTGGCTATCCACAATCTATGCAACGTCAATACAAAATAATATTTGAAAATTCAATAGTTTTTAAGATTTTTCTTTCTATGCTTTCCATTATAATATTAGCTGCAGCTGCTGATATTGGATAGTCCATTAATAACTTTTCCATGTTTATCAGGTTATATTTTGATGATGAACGTTGGCGCAAACACGGTGTGGTCCTCACCTGCAGTGCCCTACTTGACAAGTAAAAATTCAACAATTTCAATTTCAAATGCTCAAGGAGCTCTTCTGACGGCGAGTACAAATATCTCTGGGATAATCGGAGTACTCATGTGTCCATTAATAATGGATCGAATCGGGAGAAAATACACGATCCTCGTATTCGGATTAATACAACTACTGTCAAAATTTTTACTTTACATAGCTGACAGCTACACATTTTTACTTACATCACGACTGTTGATTGGTATCAATGGAATGACAACGATGCAACCCCTTTATGTAGGCGAAACTGCAGCAGAAAATATCAGAGGAAGATTTCTCATTTTCGACAAAATCTTTCTAAACTTGGGATCCTTCCTAATGTCAATCGCCGGAGCTTTTCTAACTTACAACTCTATGAACCTACTTATGATATCCATACCGCTAATTGCCATACTAATTCTTCCACTTATGGAAGAGACTCCATATTATTATTTGATGAAGGGACGAGAACAAGAAGCTACTAAAACTCTAATGAAATTGTCTGCAGAGAAGAAGGTTGAAAATGTGACGGCAAATATTGAAAGAATGAAGAATGCTATTCTCAAAGGACAAAATTCAAAGAAAAATAGCGTAAGAGAATTATTCAGTGATAGGGGAAGTCGAAGGGCCTTGTTGATCCAAGTGACTGCAGACACAACATACATTTTATCAGGCTATCACGGAATTCAAGCTTATGCGCAAGAAATTTTCAGCAACAGTGGTTCATCCTTAGCGCCAGGATACTCAGTGATGATCATGACAGGAATACAAATATTCGCTGGCTTGCCATCTTCTCAAATAGTTGATCGGTGGGGAAGAAGGCCAACTTTTTTACTATCCGGAATATTGTCTGCACTTTCATTAGCAACAGTGGGCCTCTTTTTCTTTTTGAAATTCTTTTTAGAAGTTGATGTTTCTTCCGTTACTTGGCTACCACTTGTTGGCCTGATATCATTCACTTTTTCATGTAATTTCGGACTTAGCACTATTCCCTCTGTTTATAAAGGTGAACTTTTCTCTATGAAAGTGAAGAATGTGGCTACTACGTTCTCAAAGATTATTTCAGCAATATTACTTTTTATGATAAAAATGGTTTTGCCACTAGTAAACGACTCCATTGGCATTTACTCAAGTTTTTGGATTTTTGGGTTTATTTGTATTGTGGGGTCAGGCACTGTTTTTTATATTGCACCGGAAACTAAAGGAAAGAATCTCGAAGAAATTTTAGATTTATTGAGTAACAAAAAATGCGACTACAAGAAGAAAGAGAGATTTTGGAACCGATGTTAACAGCAACATTGAAAGTGCGCTTTGAATATATAAACAGTTTGACCTTCTAAACAGATCCAAGTTAAACAAACAAAACATAATTGTTCCTCAATAATAATTACTCGATGATTATTACTGATAAATTGTATTTCATCAAAAAAACTAAAAGCTTGATATAACTGCAAAAAAAGAAATAGAAATACTAAGCAAATAAGTTACTAGCAAGAATATTATATCAGAGTAGCCGCAAAACTTTATTTACAGTATTCCCTAATTGTTGTCTGACCATTAATATTCAAATTATGTGAGATGTTTTGAAATCTTCTTAAATCTTTTTAAACCTTTTCAAATTTTCTTATATCTTTTGAAATATGTGAAACATATCTGAAGTGCTTTGAAACCGTTCAACATCTTTGAAATATTTTAAAATCGTCGTGAAATGTTTTGAAATCGTTTTAACTCTTTAAAATCTTTTGAAATTTTTTGAAATCTAGAAATCTGGTGTACACTCAAAAATGGAGTGGTCAATTCCTAAAAAATTCTAATCCTCAAAATGAATAAACATCGACATTTTCCAGCAATAATATGTACAATTTGCAAGTTGAATATCACAAAAGATCATAATATTTTAAATATAAACATACTGAGAAATTATAAGCAATACTAGAAGAGAGATAAACCCTGAATTATTGTATGTCCATGTGGCTAAATTTGATATCATTCTATGGTTCAATTTGTTTTTAATTAAACAAATGCCAGTATTAGATCTATTATTAGACAAGAAAGATACTGAGTGGATAAATATTATTTTTATCACTTTAATTTCTTATTTCTTATCTGCGATTTGTGGTTATATCTAATCTGATGATATACTATTAGAGAACGTAGTCCACGTTGATTTCAGTAAACAATTTCAACTGATAATTTAAAATTCAAAGAATGTGTAAAATAATTACTTTGCGATGAAAATCTCGAAGTTTGGTCCTTAAAGTTATCGAAATAAGAAATACATAAGAGGATGACCTCTTACTCTCTTGAACACGAATAATTCTCTTTTTACCTGAATTTATGCTCTCGAATTTTACTTACTCCGCGAATTTTATATTTTTATGTTCACCTATACTAAAAGCTTTTTACAATTCTAATTGAAACAAACTGAAAGGTCAAATCTATTTGAATTTAAAAACTGAACGTTCAATTATTTTACAAAAACAAATTAATAGCTTCACCATCATGATCACACTTAAGATGGATTCAATACCGATTGGCATCATGGTCAGCGGTAGTTGACCGAAGGTAAGGAAAAAGGCGACCAACTACCTGACCATATCCACAACAATTATTAGTCGAGTGATTTTTTTTTAAGAAAAGTATAATTAATAAAAACAATTCAAGCTTGTACGCTACTTCCATGAAACGCTGCGTGAATATATCGTTTTAAGGGAAAATCATGGGCTCTATAATGCAATATCATACTGAAATTGACCTAGAAATCATTTTCAGATATGTCTTCATATATAATCTGCGTATAATTTGTGACATCAAAGCGTAGTATTACCGAAGAATATCCATATAAAGCATTCTCGTTGACCAAGTAGATGACCATCAACCTCAAATTGAACCTTCCTAGCTGGTACATGACATCAAATGACTCTTGAGGACTGTTCATCGACAGACCAAAATCACGAAATTAAAAAACATATTGTGCAATGTGCGTTTTGAAAGTAAGATACGATTCAAAATAGAAACTGTTGAGAAAAATATAGAACCGAGTGGTTTTTATGAACTACAATTTCAAAATTTGAAAATATTTTTTTTAATTTTGAGATTAGAATGAAGAAGAACTAAGTGGACTTCAACCAGTTGTCATAATCATTTATCAACACCCATAGTAACTTTTACCACGTTTTTTAGCCAAATGATTTTTTTTTAAATTGAATAAATGCCATTTGTAAAAATATTTATGAATAATCAAAATAGATTGCAGATAAGTTAAAATATCATCATTTTAATTGTCTAATTCTTATCCGCGATTTGTGGTTATATCTAATCTGGTGCTATATTATAAGAGATTATCGTCCGTCCTGACTTCAGTCGCTTAAACATATTTTAGTGAAACTCAAAATGGAATTCAATAAGTCATTGTCATTGTACACCTTTTCTAGCACTGGTGAATCTGAATTAGGAAAATCGACTGACGGCGTTAGAAGAAGAAGAGCTTATTTTCTACAGTTCATAAATTGTCTTTGCGGTGAGAAAAAAATGTGTGCTTTATAATTATTATTAACTTTTTTTACTTCTAAAAAGCATCTTTTTCTAAAAAATAGGAGTGTCACGAGATTCTCGAAAGCATTGTTGTCGCTTTTCCTGAATGCTGATTGGGTAATTTGAAAAACTCGAAGGAAAGAATGTTGCCAAGTTCAGACACATAATTGAGAATTGAGTTTCAGTTGAAAGAGAGTGACAAAGAATGTCAAATTTGTGTGCATAATAAAACTGACCAAAAATTAAGATTTATTAATGTAAAATTCGAATACTATATTTTTTGTTGAAATAATTAATTTTCGACCAAGAAAAAGAGAATTGTCAACAAAATAGTTCAATTTTCAATTTTCACAAGAGTGGAATTTTTACTAAGAAAGATTTTTCAGTCCCTACAAAAACAATCTGATCCAAAATTTTGAGTTTTCACATCATAAGGATGAATTTTTTCATAAAAAGTTGAATTTAGTACCCAAAAGTATGCATTTTCTACCAAAATATATGAAAATTTCTACCAAAAAAGAAGAGTTTTCAACAAAATAAGTAAATTTTCAACCGTAAAAGATCAATCTTCTGGCAAAAAAAGAATAGCTATATTTTTAGTGAAAAAATTAATTTTTAACCAAAGAAACGAACTTTTATGTAAAATCTTCAATCAAAAAACTCAATTTTCAACGAATTACTTAGATTTTCAACCAAACAGATGAACTTTCCACGAAAAAGATTAATTGTCTATCAGAAAAAAAATTTGACAAAAAGTGGAGTAGTTAGAGCAGTTAAAAAAATTAATTTTCAAAAAAAGAAAAACTAATTTTTAACCAAACAAATGAAATTTCAACCAAAAATATTTATCTTCTACCAAAAGAGAATAATTTTGAACAAAATACATGAATCTTCAACAAATTATTTTAATTTTTAATGAAATTTGCGACCTAATAGTCAAGTTGTTAACCGAAAAAGGACTAATTTTCAACAAAATAGATGAATTAAAAAAAAAAAAATAGTTTAATTTCCAGTCAGAGAAATAAGTTTTTAAGTAGACACAATTAATTTTCAACAAAATATTTTAATTTTTATGGAATTTTCAACCTAATAATAGAATATTTAACCAAAAAGGAGAATTAGCCTCCAAGAAGATTAATATTCTACCACAAAAGACAAAGTTACAAAAAAATACAGAAATTTTCAAACAAATATTGAATTTTCAACTGACAGAGATAAATGTTTAAACAAACATGAAATAATTAAATTTCCAGTTACAAAAATAGTTTTTAAAAATGTTTGAAAAAATAGTTATATCTTGAAAAACAAAATGCTTTTGCAACTAAAATGATGAATCATGAACCAAAAACTAAGTAGTTGAATTTTGAAAACAAAAATATTTTTTCTTTCTATAAGGTATTCATCATAAAAAATTAGAAAAACCTCTAAAATGTAAAGTTGTGAAATGAAATTTGTTATATTATAGGATCAATACCATTTTGAATGTTTTTTTTCTGTGAAAAAAATTGTTGTGTAAAAAACAAAAAAATATTAAAGAATTCATTGGATTCAGTAAGTTTAAAATGAGCTGGGAAATTCAAGGGAATTTGAGAAAAAACTTAAGGATTCAAAATGAATTTAAAAATAAAATAAGGATGAATTGAACAAAAACGAAAAAAAAAATTGTTTTCAAATCCATTGAATTGAGTAGAACAGAGTGAGATTAGAAGGATTCAAAAGCCCTTAAAAGAATTCAGTATAAATTAATAATAATTTAGGATGAATTCCAAATTATTTGAAATGAACTGCAAAAATATTTGAAAATATCTTCAAATCTTTGAAATCCTGCGAAATCCGTAACTATTGATAATTGCTTAGAATCTTTTAAAATATGGTAAATTGTAGCATTGCGGCATCTCTCATTTGGAAAAATTAAAAATCCAGATCCGTACTTTTTAGCCCTGATTCGTTTTGCTTCTCAAAGGAATTCCCTGACTTTTCCTTGCTTTTTCCTGACCAAAAAAATTCCCTGACTGAACACATTGATAAATCTTTTATATTTATCAGGTTACATATTATTGATGGACGTTGGAGCAAGCATGGTGTGGTCCTCACCTGCACTGCCCTATTTAACAAGTGAAAATTCAACAATACCAATGTCAAATGCTCAAGGTGCTCTTCTGACGGCGAGTGCAAGTATATCTGGAATAATTGGATTAATCATGTGTCCTATACTGATGGATCAAGTCGGGAGAAAATACACGATCCTAGTATTGGGATTAATACAACTACTGTCAAAAATTTTACTTTACATGGCTGATAACTACACCTTTTTACTTATATCAAGACTGTTGATTGGTATCGGTGGATACGGAATGACGGCCTTCCTCCCTCTTTACATAGGTGAAATCGCTGCAGAAAATATCAGAGGAAGATTTCTTATCTTCGACAAAATCTTTCTAAACTTGGGATCCTTCCTAATGTCAATCGCTGGAGCTTTTCTAACTTATAACTCTATGAACCTAATAATGATATCCATACCGCTAATTGCCATACTAATCTTCCAACTTATGGAAGAAACTCCATATTATTATTTAATGAAGAGTCGAGAAAAAAAAGCTAGTACAACTCTAATGAAATTGACGGCAGAGAAGAAGGTTGAAAATGTGACAGCAAATATTGAAAGAATGAAGAATGCTATTCTTAAAGGACAAAATTCAAAGCAAAATAGCATAAAAGAATTATTCAGTGATAGGGGGAGTCGAAGGGCCTTGTTGATCCAAGTGACTGCAGAAACAACATATATTTTCTCAGGCTATCATGGAATTCAAGCCTATGCACAAGAAATTTTTAGCAGCAGTGGTTCATCCTTGGAGCCAGAATATTCAGTGATGATCATGACAGGCATTCAAATTTTTGCTGGCTTGCCATCTTCTCAAATAATTGATCGGTGGGGAAGAAGGCCAACTTTTTTACTATCCGGAGTATTGTCTGCATTTTCATTAGCAATTGTGGGCCTCTTTTTCTTTTTGAAATTCTTTTTAGAATTTGATGTTTCTTCTGTTACTTGGCTACCACTTATTGGTCTGATATCATTTACTTTTTCATGTAACTTCGGACTTAGCACTATTCCTTATGTTTATAGAGGAGAACTTTTCTCTGTTAAAGTGAAGATTGTGGCTACTATCTTCTCAAAGATTATGAGAGCAATATTAATGTTTATGATACAAATGATTTTGCCATTAGTAAACGACTCCATTGGCATTTACTCAAGTTTTTGGATTTTTGGGGGTATTTGTTGCGTAGGGTCAGTCATTGTTTTTTGCATTGCACCGGAAACTAAAGGAAAGAATCTGGAAACAATTTTAGATTTATTGAGTAACAAAAAATATGGCTACAAGAATAAAGAGAGATTTTGTAACCGATGTTAAGAAACAATAATTGCTTCCCAATAATTAATCGATGATTATTATCGATCAATTGTATTTGATATAAAAACTAAAAGATTGACGGGAACATGAGTAATTTTCATTCAATATTTCTTTTGATGTTTCTTAACTACAAAAATAATCTTGGAATACCAATATTGGTAGCGGAGAATAAAAGACTTTTCCAAAAGAGTGAGCGTAATTGAATAAATGATTTATAACCTGTTCTTTTCCAGTTAAAGTGCTTCGTATTCTTAGAGTAAATTAGCTGAGCATTCTTGAAAATTCATCAGTCTTGCACCTTAATGATTGGACACGATCATAGTAACTTATCACGAGTTTACAGGAGTCAAAAAGCCTTTCAGAAAAACAAATTTTTATTCAGGACATAATTTAGAAAGCACCTTTAAGATTAATCAGAGCTGGATTCAACACAGTGAAGTTTGATTGGAAAATTTTATAAAGTTCCGGGAAAATATAGGGGGAAATTTACGGCAATCGGAAGACCAGTGGTTCGATTCCCATCGGAACGAAGGAGAAAGATCCTTTTTCAGAAAAATTAAATTTTAATTTCTTTTTCGCTTGAGGTGCACATTTCCTCAGCTTTGGACAGTGCTAAAAAAATCCGATTTTCAATTTAAAAGAATTGAGACTGTACTTTCTGGCTACTAACTCGCACAATTGATACAAAACAGTTTTGACTGAAAAACGTTATTAGCTTTCGAGAAAATGAATGTTTTTGTGTTTTATTTTTAGGTTTTATTTTTTATGTTTTTGTTTTATGTTTATGTTTAAGTTTTATTAGATGTAGAAAGATACTTAAAAATAAAATCAAGAAAACTAAAATATATCTTAGGAAAGCAATTTGTATTTTCGAAACAGCCATCTCTATCCCCGACTCATGGATTTTCAGAAGGATGAATTACCTATGTAACTTGTTGTGTGTCAAATGTCATACAAAACTGACACGTCACGTGTGTAATTTTTTGGTATTAAGAAATACGTAAAAATGATGTAAGTTCAAATCCAAGTTTTGAAAAAGTACAGGAATTTAGATTCAAATTCTGCTATTAACTCAGCGTATATGAATTTTTAATAGGCCTTATTTCATCTTTATAGTTTAAACGAGAACTGTGAAATCAAGTATAAATTTGAAACCTCTGTTGAAATTATTCCTATTTAATCAGCGCTATATTTAGACCTCCGACATTTTGATTTGACCTATAACACCTCTGGTTTGACCATTCAAAAATATGCTTTATTATTGATAATACACAACATAAATTATGCTGCTCTCAAAGATTTTGGAAGCAAAGGTAAAATTTGTTTATAAAACAATTACATTTTAGCCAAAAAACAAAACTGATTATCAACAAAATAGTTTGAGTTTCAACCAAAGAAATGAATTTTAAACTAAGATGATGAATCTACAAAAAAAATACTTCTCAACAAAGTGGTTCTACCTTCAACCAAGTTGTTCAAATACAACCTAAACTTATTAATTTTCAACAAAAAGATAATTTCTCCAAATATAATTGAATATTCAAGCAAAAGGACGAAATCTCAACAAAACAGTTGAATTTTCAAGCAATTTACAAACTTCATTTACCATCAATAATATCAAAATTATGTGAAATCTTGTGAAATCTTTTTAAATCTTTTAAAATCTTTTGAAATATGTGAAACCTATGTGAATTTCTTTGAAACCCTTCAAAATTTTGGAAATATTTTTAAATCTTTGTGAAATGTTTTGAAATCATTTGGACTCTTTGAAATCTTTTGAAATCTAAAAAATCTGGTGTACACTCAAAAGTGGACTGGTCAACCCCTCAAAAATTCTACTCCTCAAACTAAATAAACATCGAAATTTTCCATCAATAATAATAATAATTTGTCATTTAAATATCACAAAAAATTTGTACTTTAACATTCTTTACTTCATTTTAAATATGAGAATGCTAAATGATTATACGCAATACTAGAAAAGAGATAAGACCTGAATTATTTTATGCTAATGTGGTTGAATTTGTTTTCGTTCTAAGATTGAATTTTGTTTTGATTCAACAAATTCCATTGGTACTTCTATTATTAGACAGTAAAGATATGTAGTAGATAAATTTTAATATTATCATTTTAATTGCTTAATACTTATTCGCGATTTGTGGTTATATCTAATCTGATGCTGTACTATTAGAGAACGTTTTTTCAATAAACATGAAATTTTAGTGAACAGAAAAATTTCAACTATGACTTAAAATTTCAAAGAATGTGGAAAAAATTGATTTTGTGATAGAAATCTTGAAGTTTGTTTGTTCGTTAAAGCTCACGAAATGAGAAAAACATAAGAAGATGAAAATGCAATTCTTGATTCGCTCAAAGATATTTTAGTAAAACTCAAAATGGTATTCAATAAATTATTGTCAATATGCACCTTTTCGAGAGCTGATAAATTTGAATAAGGAAAGCCGTCAATTTAAAAGACAAAGAGCTTATTTTCAACAATTTATAAATTTTCTCTACGACAAGTAAAAAAAAGTGCTCTGTAATTATTATTAACTTTTTTTAATTCCAAGGAGCATTCATCAAAATGTTGGATTCTCATCCGCGATTTACCGTTATATCCAATCTCATGCTATACTATTAGAGAACGTAGCCCATGTTGATTTCAGTAAACATCAAAATTTCAACTTCAACTATTACTTTAAATTTTAAAGAATGCAGAAAAAATAATAAATATATTGAGTATATAGATTTTAATATTATCATATTAATTTCTTAATTCTTATCCGCGATTTACGGTTATATCCAATCTCATGCTATACTATTAGAGAACGTACCCCATGTTGATTTCAGTAAACGGAAAAATTGCAACTTGAACTATTACTGTAAATTTTGAAGAATGTGGAAACAAATTATTTTGTAATAAAAATGTCGAAGTTTGTTCCTTAAAGTTGTAAAAATGAGCAAAACATAGGAGGATGATCTCTCATTTTCTTTAAAACAAACAATTCTTTTTTTACCTGAATTTATGCTCGCAAATTTTACTCACTGCGCGAATTTTATATTTTTATATTCACCTATACTAAACCCATTTAAATTCCAATTAAAACCAATTCAAAGGTCAACTCCATTTGAATTTAAAAACTGAATGTTCAATTATTTTACAAACACAAATTAATAGCTACACAATCACGATTACACTTAAGCTGTATTCAATAATGATGGGCATCATGGTCAGAGGTAGTTGGCCGAAGGCGAGGAAAAAAAAATGATCAACTACCTGACCATATCCACAACAATTACTAGACGAGTGATTTTTTTATAAGAAAAGTTTAACCTTTTATTTATATGCACTCATCATTTTAGCGGGAACTTCGTTTCGTACAACTTCTCACATGACACTAAATCACCATTTTTATTTGTGATGATTATAATTATAAATTTGTATGACCTCATATAATTAACAAAAATAACCTCATGCTTGTACGCTACTTCCATGAAACGCTGCGTGAATATATCGCTTCGAGGGAAAATCTTTGGCTCTATATTGCAATATCATCCTGAAATTGATCTAGAAATCCTGTAAGATATGTCTCAACATATAATCTGTGTATAATTTGTGACATCACAGCGCAGAATTAACCAGAAATACCCTGACCCCCCCCCCCCCGGAAAACATTCCAAACTGAAATTGGGGAAGGTGAGGAAAAAGCGTCATCCCCTAAAAACGTTCGCCCCACATGGGAAAACTACCAAAAAAGAACCAACTCTCCCGAACTGCGCTTAAATGAGGCTAACTTTGCAGTACAATGCTTCGCGGGAAAAACACGAAAAAAAAGGAAACACAAGAATAAAATGAATAGATTTTAGTGTACATATATCATTCTTGCAACTCTGGACTTGGCCATTTCGAGACACTCCCCTTCCCGGTTTTTATGACGGACAACGCTTTTGTCAATTAAAGCTTGAACTGGCTATTATTAGCCTAATAAAATGTTGTTCTAATTTCACCACCTTGGAAACTTATGACAATACTAGTTGTGCATGTTGGTACAGGGCAGAATGGTAGCATTTGCAACAAATTCATTTTCATAATTTAGAATTTTCCTTTTCATAATTACTTTGAAAAATTAATAAGCAAAATCAAATTTTATGTCATGATGAGAGCAATGGGCGGAATGAGCATATCATTTTTGCAAATTTCCTGGGGTATAAAGTTTTCTAGCTGACCAAGTACATGACCATCCACCTCCAATTGAACCTTCTTAGCTGGTACATGACATCAAATGACTCTTGATGACTGTTCATTGACAGACCAAAATCACGAAATTAAAAAGAGAATTTTGCAATGTGCGGCTTAAAAATAAGATACGCTTCAAACTAGAAAATGTAGAGAAAACTATAGAACCGAGCGGTTTTCATGAGCTACAATGTCAAAATTTGAAAATATTTTTTTTTTAATTTTGAAATTAGAGTGAAGAAGAACGAAATGGACTTCAACGAGTTGTCATCATCATTTATCAACACCCATATTAACTTTAAGCACGTTTTTTAGCAAAACTAATTTTTTTCTGGACATATTTTTATCATTTATCGATTGGCCAATACCTAAAGTACTTGAAACGAAAAACAAATAATCAGGATAGTGTGCAGATAAGTTAAAATATTATCATTTCAATTGTCTCATTCTTATCGGCGATTTGTGGTTATATCTAATCAGGTGCTATACTATAAGAGACTGTAGACCGAGCTGACTTCAGTAAACACAAAGCTCTAAACTTAAGCTATTACTTTAACTTTAAAAAAATGTGGAAACATATTTTGTGACCAAAATCATGAATTATTCTTTTATTTCTTTACTTCAATGTGCCGAAATCAGGAAAATATGAGAGCATGAAAATATATTTATTCATTCGCTCAAAGATATTTCAGTGAAACTCGAAATGAAATTCAATTAATCATTGTCGTTGTACACCTTTTCCAGTACTGGTAAGCAAAAATATGTGCTTTATAATTATTATCATTTGTTTTTAATTCTAAAGAGCATTCATTGAAAGTCCGGTTGCCTGATAAAGCAATTATCTTCTAGGCTTTGACACTAGTGTTTGTAATCGAGCATTTTCGGTTTTTTTGTGGCAGAAGTCATTTATAGACTTCAGTGATTTTGGTTATCGAAAAATCATACAGGTCAACATTTTCCAATAAGGTTTTTTCACAAGTAACAAATTGTCTTTGTGGTATTTCTTATCGAGTAAGACTAGACCGTAGATAAAACTAATTTTGTGATAAGTGTGACAAGAATAATACTTTTAAAATCTTCCTGAATTAATTGGTTTACTGTTTCATGTTTATCAGGTTGCATTTTGATGATGGACGTTGGCGCAATGATGGTGTGGTCCTCACTTGCACTGCCGTACTTAACAAGTAAAAATTCAACAATTCCAATGTCAAATTCTGAAGATGCTCTTCTAATGGCGTCTACAACTATCTCTGGCATAATTGGATTACTCACGTGCTCATTAATAATATATCGAATAGGAAGAAAATACACGATCCTAGTATTGGGATCAATACAACTAATGTCAAGAATTTTACTTTACACAGCTGAGAAGCACACTCTTTTACTTATATTAAGATTTTTGATTGGTATCGGTGGGATGGGAATGACAGCTCCCTCTTTACACAAGCAAAATTTCTACAGAAATCAGCAGACGAACATTTCTCATTTTCGACAAAATCTTCATAAACTTGGGATAGAAAAATCTGAAATTCCTACCAGATTTTTTCCTTCAGTTTCTGGTGCAATGCAAAAAACACTGGCGGCATTTACTCAATTTTTTGGATTTCTGAGTTTATTCGTATTGTGGTGACCCCACAATACAAATAAACCCAAAAATCCAAAAACTTGAGTAAATGCCGCCAGTGTTTTTTGCATTGCACCAGAAACTGAAGGAAAAAATCTGGAAGGAATTTTAGATTTATTGAGAAACAAAAAATAAGAATATAAGTGGAAAGAGCAATTGTGGAACCGATGTTGACATCAATATAGAAAGTTTGCTTTAAATATTTCAACACAGTGACCTATTAAACCGATTCGAGTTAAACTAACAAACAATAATTGTTCTCCAATAATTAATCGATTATTAATATCGATCATTTGTATTTCATCAAGAAACAATAAAAGATTGTCAGGAACATGAGTAATTTTATTCAATTTTGCGTTGAAACCTTCTTTAAAAAAAATAACGTTGGAAAAGCAATGTCAGTGGCGGAGAATAAAACATCATCAGTCATGTACCTTAATGACTGGGCATGATTATAGTAACTTATTTGCAATCTGTGCAATCGATTGGGACATCAATCAAGCACCAATTCACAATTCGTCCTTTCGTGGCAGGTAACATGTAATTAGCAATGTCGAATAATCGCTGCCACATCAATCGCACTGGTTATGCGTCCATATTATGCCACCACTTAAGCCGGAATCAACAACGATTGACACGATAAACTCATTAATTAATCGCGTAATCCTATCGCATTCTAGAATTTCCGTTATATCTGAGGGGCATGATGCCAAAAGGGCCAAACCCACATTTTCATGATTTTACAGGACTGGCAGGGAGAAATTTTGTTTGGCTCGAGGGGTACATTTCCACAGAATAGTAGCAAAAAATAGTGTAATGGGATTTTCCACATATTAAATCCAGGGATTAGCTTTTTTTAATCAGGCTGCAATATAAATCTCCTATAAAATTAAGTGAAATTCTTCAGAACCTATAAAATGCCATAAAAGCTTTGAAATCTGTTGAAATTCTTTGGATCCCTTAAATTCCATTGAGATCCCCTAAAAATTCATATGGATCCCTTAAAAAGCTAAGAACCATTGAAATCTCTGAAATCCCTGAAATTCGAAAAACGATATTCTTTGAAAACGCTGATAAATTTTGAAATATCGTTACACTACTCAGGATTTTTTCAAACACATACTTTTTTCAACATTTTTTGTTTAAATCGTTAAAAATGGTAAAACCTTGTTAAATTCCTTAGAGTTACTTCAAATATGATTTAAATTCCTTAAAATCCTTTAAACCCCCATTGTTATATCTTTCAAAATTTCTTAGAAAATTATGAAATCATTGACATTCTTGGAAAGCTCTAAATTTTTTTCAAATTTCTTGAAATCTATAAATTTCTTATAATCTTATACAATCTTTCAATTTCGTTTGAAAACCTGTGAATCTCTCAAATAGTGTCCCCTAGAAATCTTTCGTAATCACATAAAACATCTTGAAATCCTTAATATATTTTAAGATCCTTGTTGAAATGTTTGCCATCTTTGAAATTCTCTGATACCCCATAAAAATTTCACAAAATCTTAGATTCTGTTTTAAAATCTCTTGACATTTTTCAAATCATGACAAAAATTTGTAATATCACTTGAAATTTCTAAAACCTTTTAAAATCGATTTTTAGAATCGATTAATAACTGTTCCACGTTTATAGGAGTGCATTTTGATGATGAACGTTGGCGCAATCATGATGTCGTCCTCACCTGCAGTGGCCTACGTAACAAGTAGAAATTCAACAATTCCAATGTCAAATTCTGAAGGTGCTCTTCTGACGACGTGTGCAAATATCTCTGGAATAATTGGAGTACTCATGTGTCCACTAATAATGGATCGAATCGGGAGAAAACACACGATCCTTGTATTCGGATCAATACAACTAATGTCAACAATTTTACTTTACATGGCTGTTAACTAAACCTTTTTACTTATATCAAGATTTTTGATTGGTATTGGCGGCTATGGAATGACGGCGCTCCTCCCTCTTTACATAGGCGAAACTGCTACAGAAAATATCAGAGGAACATTTCTCATTTTCGAAAAAGTCATTCTAAACTTGGGATCCATCCTAATGTCAATCACCGGAGCTTTACTGGCTTACGACTCTTTGAACCTAGTTATGGTATCCATTCCGCTAATTGCCACACTAATTTTTCCACTTATAGAAGAGACTTCATATTTTTATTTGATGAAGGGACGAGAAAAAGAAGCTACTAAAACTCTGATGAAACTGTCGGCAGAGGAGAGAGTTGAAAATGTGACGGAAAATAATGAAAGAATGAAGAATGCCATTCTTAAAGGACAAATCTCAAAGCAAACTAGCGTAAGAGAATTATTCAGTGATATTTGGAAGTCGAAGGGAATTGCTGATCCAAGTGACTGCAGAAACAACATATATTTTCTCAGGCTATCATGGAATTCAAGCGTATGCACGAGAAATTTTCAGCAACAGTGGTTCATCGTTGGCGTCAGAATATTCAGTGATAATCATGACAGGAATTCAAATATTTGCTGGCATGCCATCTTCTCACGTAGTTGATCGGTGGGAAAGAAGGCCGACTTTTTTACTATCCGGAGTATTGTCTGCACTTTCATTAGCAATTGTGGGCCTCTTTTTCTTTTTAAAACTCTTTCTGGAAGTTGATGTTTCTTCTATTACTTGGCTACCACTTGTTGATCTGATATCATTCACTTTTTCATGTAACTTCGGACTTAGCACTTAAGCACTTGCCCTAAAATGGATGTTGCAACACATCTGTTTATAAAGGAGAGCTTTTTTCTATTAAAGTGAAGAGTGTGGCTACTATGTTCTGAGAGATTATTTCAGCAATATTCAGTTTTGTGATAAAAATGATTTTGCCGTTAGTAAACGACTCCATTGGCATTTACTCAAGTTTTTGGATTTTTGGGTTTATTTGTATTGTGGGCTCAGCCACTGTTTTTTGCATTCCACCGGAAACTAAAGGAAAGAACCTAGAAGAAATTTTATATTTATTGAGTAACAAAAAATACGACCATAAGAAGAAAGATTTTGGAACCGATGTTACAGCAACATAGAAAGTGTGCTTTAAATATTTTAACATTTTGACCTTTTAAATAGATCCAAGTTGAAGTAACAAACAATAATTGTTCCTCAATAAATTAATCAATGATTCTGATTGATCAATTGTGATAGAAATAGGATTATTATTTTCATATAATTTTTTATGGGTAAAACCAAATATCCTACAAATCTTCTTTTCGATTTTGAACGTATCTCATGTCGTTTGGCTAAAAATTGGAATTTTCTACTTTTTTCATAATATTTTTGATAAATAAAACCCAAATGACCTATTTAAACCTGTCAAAAAATAGTTTCGAAAAATTTTTCAGGACTTTTCGATTTTATCGTAGTATTCTAGAAAAAAATAAAAACAAAATATCAATTCTTATAAAAATATGGTTTAAAGGAAAATTATAGTCAAAAACTTTTTGACTTGTCTATCATCGTTTGGCTTAAAATTAGAATTTTCGACTTAATCATTTTCGATGGATAAAACCATGACCGTTTGTGAGGGAATGTTGGTTAACGAACACGTTTTTTCTTTCAGGACCTAAAAAAAGTGTGCCAAAGCTCCATTTAAACCGTCGATCTTTTGGAGAATTTTCGAGTTTACGGACGGACGGACAGACAGACGAGCTTGAGGGGGCCTCAAAAGTGGAGATCCGTTGAAAAACTGTGGTGTCAAATTTCGGGTAATTCTAATACTCTCCTAATCAGAAATGATGAGAATGTAACAATTAATAATAAATTTCTAGTTATTTTTTGGAAGAACAAATTTTCTCCTCACATTTTTTTTTCGTGCCTTGAGTGGTTTGTCAAAAATTAAATTATTTAAATTTAGTTTTGACTAAAAAATGTTATCAGGTTTCGAGAAAATGAATGTTTTTAGGTTTACGTTTTATATTTATGTTTAAATTTTATGTTTTTGTTTGTTGTTTACGCTTTATGTTTATGTTTTATGTTTATGTTTTGGGATAATTAATTCTCTTGAATTTCCAAAATCATTTTAAACTTGCAGAATTCAATGTATTTTTTATATTTTTTTATTTTTTGAATTCACTTGAATTTTTGTTTCAAGTACCTCAAATTTTTATGAATTTCGTCCATTTCTTCTCATTTGAAATTATATAATTGCATTTATGAAAGATTTTATATTTAAAATGTTTCAAGATAAGAATTGGTTCCGCAAACCAATTAAGTTGGGAAGATCTTAAGAGCATTATTCTTGTCACCCAACCCATCAACAAATTAGTGTTATCTACGGTATAGTCTCACTCGATAATAAATACCACAAAGTCAATATGTTACTTGCAAAAAAACCTCATGAATAATGGTGACCTGTATGATTTTTCAAAAACCAATATCACCGAAGGCTATAAATAACTCATGCCACAAAAAAACCAGAAAATGCTCGATTAAAAACACTAGTGGCAAAGCATAAAAAATAATGGTTTTGCCAGACATAAAAAATGTTGATGAATGCTTCTTAAAATTAAAAAAATCTATTATTACAAAGCACACATTTCTTTCTTACCGCCGAGAAATTTTATAAACTGTAGAAAAAAGGCTCTTCTTCTTTTAACTTCGTCAATCGGTTTTCCTAATTCAGATTCACCAGTAGTGGAAAAGGTGGATAATGATTTATTGAATTCCATTTTGAGTTTCACTAAAATATCTTTCAGCGAATGAAGAATATATTTTCATGCTCTCATGTTTTCCTTATTTAGATACATTTAAGGAAAGAAAAAAAGCAAATTCAAGATTTTGGTCACAAAACATGTTTCCACATTTGTTAAATTTAAAGTAATAGTTTAAGTTTAGAGTTTCCTGTTTACTGAACTGTATTATTTTATGTGGCTAAATTTTGTTTTCATTCTATGGTTAATTTTTTATTTATTTGAAGAAATACCATTATTAAATCTATTATCAGACAATAAAGATATTGAGTAGATAAATGTTAATATCATCACTTCAATTTCTTAATTCTTATCCGCGAATTGTGGTTATATCTAATCTGATATTATACTATTAGAGAACGTAGTCCATTTTGATTTCAGTCAGCAGAAAAATTGCAACTTGAACTTTTACTGTAAATTTTGAAGAATGTGAAAAAAAAGTATTTTGTGATAAAAGTCTCGAAGTTTGTTCCTTAAAGTTGTCGAAATAAGAAAAACATAAGAGGACGATCTCTTATTTTCTTGAACACGAATAATTCCTTTTTTGCATGAATTTATGCACTCGAATTTTACTTACCGTGCTAATTCAATATTTTTATATTCAAATTACTTTAGGCACCGATGTAAAAGCTGCGCATTCGCACTTTCGATATAAGGTAATATAGACACTGGCATAGGAAACTTTAAACACTGGTTTTGGTATCTTCTTGAAATAAATCTACATTTAACTTGAAAAAATCCTTTAATGGTTGAAGTTTTGTTTTTAGGGTTACGTTACGTTGACCAAGTGGATGACCATCCACCTCAAACAAAACCTTCCTAGCAGGTACATGACATCAAATGACTCTTGATGACTCTTGATGACTCTTCATCGACAGACCAAAATCACGAAATTAAACAGAAAAATTTGCAATGTGGGGTTTGAAAATAAGATAGAATCCAAATAGAAAATGTTGAGAAAACTATAGAACCAAGAGGTTCATATGAGCTATAATTTCAAAATTTGAAAATATTTTTTTTAATTTTGAGATTAGAGTGAAGAAGAACGAGATGGTATTTACAAAACAAAATGTTTTCCTTACAAACTTTTAACATTTATCGATAGGCAAATACCTAAAGTACTTGAAACTGAAAAAGAAATTATTTTCGGAAAAAGTGGGTTCTAGTTAGTTATCTTTCTCAGCGCCTCAATTATATTCTTTAAAATTATCAAATTTTAAACTTTTTCAAACAAGTTACATAAGTCAGGAATTTAAAAAATGGTAGGTTTTGAATATCATATTCTCAAATCACTAATTGCAAAATCAATCAATTTTTTTTTAATTTCGAAATTTTTACCTGCTGATTGACAAAAGTGCTATACTTAAAGTTTGCCAACGTTTGAAGATTGCAAGTGTCTGCGACTATGAAACTCGGACATTCACTTTTCCTGAATGTATTGTAAAATGGATGATCTAGAAAATTTTTTGTTTTTTCTGAAGAAAAAATAAGACAACAACGTACATTAGCAAGTTGATCTTTCAAGCTAAAAGATGAATTTTCTGTACAACAGGTGAATTTTCAACTAAAAAATATACATTTTCAACAAAAAATTAATGTTTAACCAAATAGATGCATTTTTAATCAAGGAAGAGGAAATTTGAAACCAAGAAGATTAATTGTCTACCGAAGAACAGAAATTTCAACTAAAAACGGTCAATTAAAAAAAAAGTAGAGAAGTTACATTTTCAGTTGGAACAATATAATTGTAAGCCAAGAAAGCTAATTTTCCACAAACTATTTCAACTTTTAACTACCAAGATGAATTTGCAAAAAAAAAAAATTATTTAACAAAGTCTGGTTAAATTTGATTTTATTCTACATGCTTCGATTTCTTTTTAAATTTAGTAAATGCCATTAACATAAATATTTTTGGACAATGCAAATATTATGCAAAAAAGTTATGATAGTATCATTTTAATTATCTAATTCTTATCCGCGATTTGTGGTTTTATCTGATCTGGTGCCATACTATAAGAGATGGTAGTCCGTGCTGACTTCAGTCGCTTACAGATATTCTAGTGAAACTCAAAATGGAATTAAATGAATCATTGTCCACCATTTCCACTACTGGTGAATCTGAATTAGGAAAATCGATTGACGAAGTTAAAAGAAGAAGAGCCTTTTTTCTACAGTTTATAAATTTCCTCTGCGGTAAGAAAAAAATTCGTGCTTTGTAATATATATTTTTTTAATTCTTAGAAACGTTCATCACAATTTTTTATGTCTGATAAAACCATTATTTTTTATGCTTTGCCACTAGTGTTTGTAATCGAGCATTTTCTGTTTTTTGTGTCACAAGTTATTTATAGTCTTCGACGATTATGGTTTTACGGAACCGATTATAATTTTGAACCGTTTGAAACATAGAATCTTTCATGAATGGAATTATATAATTTCAAATTTAAATTTACAAATTTTCAATTTATTATTCTCAGGGATGTTAAAACCTAGCTTACGTGCAAACAATGGAAAAGTGACCATTTAATGTGCATTAATAATATGACTACTGTGCTTTCAAATTTAGAATCATTCAAAAGCATTCGATTTATAGGACTTCAAAACAATTAAAGTAAAATTTAAAAGAATTGTAATAAATTGGAAAAAACTTAAGAAGTTGCGCTGATTTTAGAAAAACTCGATTGAATTTAGAAAAATTTGAGGCAAATGAGGAGTATTCGACGAAATTCATAAAAATTCAAGACACTTAAAACAAAAATTCAAGTGACTTGAAAAGATTAAAAAATATGCAGAAATTCATTAAATTCTGGAAGTTTGCAATGCTTTAGAAAGTTCTATGCTTTAGAACTGCATTATTAACTTTTCCATGTTTATCAGGTTACATTTTCATGATGGACGTTGGCGCAAACACGGTGTGGTCCTCACCTGCAGTGCCCTACTTAACAAGTAAAAATTCCACAATTCCTATTTCAAATGCTCAAGGCGCTCTTCTGGCGGCGAGTGCAAGTATATCTGGAATAATTGGATTACTCATGTGTCCAATAGTGATGGATCGAATCGGGAGAAAATACACGATCCTAGTAATGGGATTAATACAACTACTGTCCAAAATTTTACTTTACATGGCCGATAACTACACCTTTTTACTTATATCAAGATTATTGATTGGTATCGGTGGATATGGAATGACGGCGCTCCTTCCTCTTTACATAGGCGAAATTGCTACAGAAAATATCAGAGGAACATTCCTCATTTTCGACAACATCTTCCAAAACTGGGGATCCTTCCTAATGTCAGTCGCCGGAGCTTTTCTAACTTATAACTCTATGAACCTAGTAATGATATCCATACCGCTAATTGCCATACTAATTTTTCCACTTATAGAAGAGACTCCATATTTTTATTTGATGAAGGGACGAGAACAAGAAGCTACTAAAACTCTAATGAAACTGTCGGCAGAGGAGAGAGTTGAAAATGTGACGGCAAATATTGAAAGAATGAAGAATGCTATTCTTAAAGGACAAATCTCAAAGCAAACTAGCGTAAGAGAATTATTCAGTGATAGGGGAAGTCGAAGGGCCTTGTTGATCCAAGTGACTGCAGAAACAACGTATGTTTTCTCAGGCTATCCTGGAATTCAAGCCTATGCACAAGAAATTTTTAGCAACAGTGATTCATCCTTGGCGCCAGAATATTCAGTGATCATCATGACAGGAATTCAAATATTTGCTGGCATGCCATCTTCTCACATAGTTGATCGGTGGGGAAGAAGGCCGACTTTTTTACTATCCGGAGTATTGTCTGCACTTTCATTAGCAACAGTAGGCCTCTTTTTCTTTTTAAAACTCTTTCTGGAAGTTGATGTTTCTTCTATTACTTGGCTACCACTTGTTGGTCTGATATCATTCACTTTTTCATGTAACTTCGGACTTAGCGCTATTCCTTCTGTTTATACAGGAGAACTTTTCTCTGTTAAAGTGAAGAGTGTGGCTGCTATGTTCTCACAGATTATTTCATCAATATTCAATTTTATGATAAGAATGATTTTGCCATTAGTAAACGACTCCATTGGCATTTACTCAAGCTTTTGGATTTGTTGTGGTATTTGTTGCGTGGGGTCAGTCACTGCTTTTTGCATTGCACCGGAAACTAAAGGAAAGAATCTGGAAGAAATTTTAGATTTATTGAGTAACAAAAAATACGACCATAAGAAGAAAGATTTTGGAACCGATGTTACAGCAACATAGAAAGTGCGTTTCGAATATTTTAACACTTTGATCTTTTGAACAGATCAAAGTTGAATTAACAAACAATAATTGTATTTAATATAAAAATTAAAAGACTGACGAGAACATGAGCTACTTTCATTTAATTTTTCTTTTCACCTTTCTTCACTACAAAAACAATCTTGGAATAACAATATTGGTAGCAGAGAGTAAAAGACTTTTCCAAAAGAGTGAGCGCAATTGAATAAATTATTTAGAACCTATACGTTTCCAGTTAAAGTACCTCGTATTTCTAGAGCAAATTAGTTGCGGGGTCTTGAAAAATCATCAGTCGTGTACCTTAATGATTGGACACGATCATAGTAACTTATCACGAGTTTACAGGAGTCAAAAAGCCTTTCAGAAATACAAACTTTTATTCAGGAAAAAATTTATAAAGATCCTTTAAGATCCAGGGGTACATTTTCTCAGCTCTGGATGGTGCTAAAAAAATCTAATTTTCAATTTAAAAGAAGTGAGACTAGTTTCTTGCTACTAAGTTGCTGAATCATGATAAAAAACAGTTTTGAATGAAAAATATCATTAGGTTTCGAGAAAATGAAGTTTTTATGGTTAACTTTATGTTTTGATTGAACAAATTCCATTGGTTCTTCTGTTATTAGACTTTGAAGATATGGAGTAGATAAATTTTAATATTTAATATTTTCTCTGTGATAAGAAAAAAGTTCGTGCATCATAATTATTATTAGCTTCTTTTTAATTTTAAGGATCGTTCATCAACATTTTGGATGTCTGAAAACCCCATTATTTGAGGTTTTAACCAAGTAGATGCATTTTTAATCAGGGAAGAGGAAAGCTGAAACCAGAAAGATTAGTTGTCTACCAAAGGAAAAAATTTTCAACTAAAAAAGATCAATTCAAAAAAGAATTGAAAAGTTGCATCTTCAGTTAAAACAATATAATTTTCAACAAAAAAACTAATTTTCAAAACAAACTAGTTCAACTTTCAACTAAACAGGTGAATTTTCAACTGAAATGATGAATTTGCAAGAAAAAAAAGATTTTTTAACAAAGTCTGCTTGAATTTGTTTTCATTATATGGTTCGAATGTTTTTAAATTTAATAAATGCCATTAGTGAGAATATTTATGAATAATCAAAATAGTGTGTAGAATAATTTAAAATATTTTAATTTTAATTGTCTCATTCTTATCGGCGATTTGTGGTTATATCTAATCAGGTGCTATACTATAAGAGATTGTAGACGGAGCTGACTTCAGTAAACAGAAAACTCTTAACTGAAGCCATTACTTTAACTTCTAAAGAATGTAGAAACATATTTTGTGACCAAAATCATAAATTCTTTTTTTATTTCTTTACTTCAATGTGCCGAAATAAAGAAAATATGAGAGCATGCAAATGGATTTCTTCATTCGCTTAAAGATATTTCAGTGAAATTATACGATCGAAGGGCGAAATTTCCTTCTTCTGGCAGAATTCCCACCATAGCTTAATTGGCCTCACGTATTGCTTCAAAGTCGCGGGAGCGAGAGACGCCAGGCAAGGTGTATGCAAAGGTGTATGCTTTCCCGATAGTTTGGGTACAACCACGGTAAGGCTTCTCCACATAGGATGGAATTCGCTAAAAGAAGAAGAAAGCAAATTTTTATTTGACCCGAGAATAATTGGTTCTGATGTTCGCAATTGGTTGAACAAACGGAACCACGGTTGAGAAGCCGAAAACGGGAGAACTACGACCCCTTCGGCATTGTCAACTTTATCTTTTTTAAGGTTCTCAGTGCTAACGTAAAAGGAGGAAAAGCATAAAATTTTTCGTTTTCCCCAGAGCGTGTAAACGCGTCGACACTCTCAGCTTCTGGATCTGGAAACCACGAAATAAAACGAGAACATTTTGCATTAATATTTTAAGCAAAAAGGTCAATGTCGAAGTCTCCAAAAATACTGTTGATTTTCCTGAAAACGTCTGGGGAAAGAGTCCACTCTGTTTCCCGTGAGATAATCCTAGATTCTTTATCAGTTTCAACATTGTCAGCTGATCTGATGTATGACGCTGAAATCCATAAATCACGTTGCTCGCACCACTTCCAAATCTCCTTAGCTAGGTTAGCAAGCTTAGGGAACTGAATTCCGCCCATCATGTTGATATAGCTCAAGGCTGTCGTATTGTCGATTCTTGACAAAATTTCACACGACCTAAAATTCACTGCAAAACAGTTTATAGTGTTGAATTTATGCTTTCGCTTCTTTGGTTGACACTCCACTGGCCCCGTGTCGATCTTCCTTCACAAAAAGCGCCCCAGCCTGTCTTGGAAGCATCTGAAAAAATCTCGCAAGAATATTTTTCGTCTCTGATTGGTTTGCAGATTGAAGCATCAGTTATATTTTGGACCTACCAATGTAGGCCTACATGGAATTACGTAGGTAAATGTGTAGACGCATCAAAGTCGTCTTTATTGGCTTTGAGGGCTAAGAACTTACATCTTACCAAGGCTTTAACATACACTGGATCGTATTTCACGGCTGGGCAAGCTGAAACCAAGATTCCAATAAGATGAGCCAGATCTCTGATTTTACAACAGCGCTTTTTCCCGAAGGAACTGGCCAATTCGAGAATTCTTTGTCTCTTTTCGTCTGGAAAACTCGTGATAAAACTTCTCGAATCCAATATGAAACCTAAAAATTTTATTGATTGAACTGGAAACAAGTGAGATTTTTTAATGTATAATAAACCCAAGGGACTCTAGCAACGACTTGGTCTCATCCACATTTCTTGCGCATTCAGCTCTCGAATCTCCGAGAAGGCGAAAATCGTCCAGGTAATTGACTGAAATGAAACCCTTAGATCTAAGACGAGCCGTCACTGGTTTCACTGGCCGAACACAACCCAAAGGGAAGGACTTTAAACTCGTAGAGTTGTTGCTGAAATTGAAAACGAAGGTACTTTCTGTGGTCCGGGTGCACTGGAACTAGGAAATAAGCGTCCTCCAGATCTATCGAAGCTAGGAAACAACATGGAGACATAAGGCGAATTACGGTTTTCCAATCTTCCAATTTAAAATGATTTGTTACGACAAACTGATTAAGTCTCTTTAAATTCAAAATGAATCTTTTTTCTCCATTAGATCTGTCAACTAAGAAAAAGGAAGAAAGGAATTGATCTTTGCAAGGTTTAACCTTTGCAATAGCCCCTTTTTTCAAATACTTATCAATCTGCTGTAAACAATGTTTTTGGTCAGAGAGTGATAATGCAGGTTCGGGTAATGACTCGTATCCTGAAGGCTTCCTTGCAAAAGGAATTTTATAAGCTTTTACAGCTTGAAGGACGAGCGCGTTTGTGGTGATATTCTGCAACAAGGGGAGGAAATATTTTAATCTACCTGCTACACTTACGTTCAACGACGATGGTATTGGTTCTGCTTACTTCTGTAACTGTTGTTCTTTCGACCAAAGATTTCGCCGCCCCAGTCCTCTGAGTCAATTTTGTATGATTCTTCTTGGCTGGGGCCCGGAAGTTTAAATCCTTCGTGGCATCTGATCTGGGCTGAACGTAGGATCCTTTGAACTTATAGTTACTTTTCTTCCGTGTATACTAGTCTTGAGACAGCATCTCTTTGCCGGCATTCTCCGACGCTTTGGCTGCTCTTAATCTGTCACCGAAATCTTTACCCAGGAGGAAGGTGTCCGATACGCTTCCCTCTATTAGAGTCTTCACCGCATCAGACATATTACTACCCTGGGCCACGAAATATTTTCTGGTTTTTTATGCACAGAAAAAGGCGTCAGCGCATAAGCGTCCTGCGTCTCCGACTAAATTGATCATGCGACTGACGTCCAAGACCAAGGCGCTAGCCTCGTTCTTCTTTCCTGGCATTAGCTCCGACAAAGCCAGACCAATGGCGCTCGAAATCGACGCACAATGATTGGCCATTGTTTCGCTAAAAACGAATGCAAAGGTGGACCTTCCACCTTTTGGTTCGATACATCGCCCAAGAGCTCCACGATTTCGGGGTCAACAGGATCTTCTTTCATCTTTTCTGGCTTGTCAGGCAAGTCATTGTAATCCCTTGAAATCACATAAAATCATTGAAAACTCGTGTCTTGACACTAATTTTGGAATTTTCTTGAAATCTTTTGATATATCATATACAATCTGTTATAATCACACGAAATCCCTTGAACAATTTTTTAAATATGTGAAAATCGTTCAAAATCTATTGAAAATCCTTCGGAATCGCTTGAAATGTCGTAAATCCCGTGAAATCCTTTGTAATCCGTTAAAATTCTTTTGAGCCCTTTGAATTATAAAAATTTCGAGAAATCCTATACAATACTGTGGATTCCTTTAAAATCCCTTGATACTTTTAGAAATCTCTTGATATCCCGTGAAATCTGTTGAAATACCGTGAAAATTCCTTGAAATTCGTTAAAATTTATGGGAATGCGTCGGAATCGCATAAAATTCCTAAAAACCTTTGAAACCCCTTAACATTAGTGAAAATCCTTCGGAATCTTTTGAAATTCTTGAAATCCTTTGAAGCTTGAAATCTTGTGAAATTTTTGAAATTACGCATAAGCTTCGAAAATGTCGTTAAATTACTTGAAAGTTTTGTAGTCTTTTGAAAGATTTTCAAATCCTTTTACAACCCTGGACATCTTTCAAATATTTTGAAAATCTTTGGAACCTTTTATATCTTGAAATTAGTGTAATTTCTATGTATCCAAATGACATCAGCGCCCTCTGAGTGTTTGAGTTTTTATTTTACAGGGAGAACGGCTTCTGCAATTGAAAAATCCCTGGTCACATTTGAGGTGGCGTGGAAATTATTCAGAGCTCGATAGGAAGCACTGGACTCGTGAGTTACAAGAGGTCTTAAATTACGACCCTGATTCTGCATCACAGTTTGACAATGGGATTTTCTGGATTGACTACGACAGCATATGTCGCTTCTTTGACGTTTTTTATTTTAACTGGAACCCTGGACTCTTTAGTTACACCTACGGAATTCATCAGTAAGACTCGAGGAGTTAATTACTCCTGCAATCTGGTGTACTCTCTCTCTCTCTCCCCCCCCCTCTCTCTCTCTCCGTATAGAAATTAAGAATGTTGAAATATTGAAAGAGTTTATGGAAACTTTTGAGAGAGTTCCACTGATTTTAAGACTTTTCAAAGGATTTTATGGGCTTTTCCAAATATTTTAATTAATTTAAAAAGATTTTACCGTTTTTCAAAGGCTTAAAAATATTTCTACGGATTTCAAGCAATTCCGAAACATTTTGAGGCAGTTTAAAGGATTTTAAATATTTCCAAACATTTCCGGAGATTTTAAGGGATTCCAAAGGATTTCAAGAGATTACAAAAATTGCAAGGGGTTTCAAAGAATTTTGTCGGATTTCAAAATATTTCTATTTAACTTTGGAAATTAAATTAAATTTGAAGGGATTTCTAGCGATTTCAATGATTTCAAGGGATTTTAGGGAATGTCAAAGAATTTCACAAGATTAAAGTATTTCGAAGATTTATAGGGTTTCAAACGTTTTTTTTTTTTAAGAATTGTAATGACTTAATCAATTTCGTCAGATTTCATAACAATTTTAGGAGATTTTCAAGATTTCCAAACATATCAAGAGATTTTAGGGGTTCCAAAGGATTTGAAACGATTTCGACGAACTTTCGCGGATTTTAAGGCTTTTAAAAGGGTTTTATGTGATTTCTAAATATTTCAACTAACTTAAAAAGATTTCATTGGTTTTCAAGAGATTAAAAAAATTTCCACGGCTTTCAAGGAAATTTGAAACATTTCAAGGGATTTTCACTTTTTCCGAAGATTTCAAGGGATTTCAAAGAATTTGGTAGGATTTCCAAATATTTAAAGAGATTTCTAGTCAACTTTGAAAAATAAATTAAATTAAATTTCAAGGGATTTCTAGCGATTCCAAAGATTTCAAGGGATTTTAAAGATTTCTAGGGATTTAAACTTTTTTTTTATAGTGAACTTTAATTAATAAGTTTCATTTAAATTATATTCAAGGGCTTTTAAATGACTTATACTTTTTTAACTGGATTTTTACGATCTCCAAAGAGTTTAAGGGATTTTAGGGAATGCCAAAGGATGTAATGAGTTATAAAAAATTTCAAATATCCAAGAATGTTGTAGGATTTCTAGAAAACTTCGGAATATACATAAAATTTCATTGAATTTCAAGGGTTTCTTAACGATTTCACATATTCCGAGGGATTTTAATGCATTTCAAGGAATTTCACAAGATTTAAAGGATTTGATTAAATCCTAAAGGATTTGAAGGGATTTAAAAGATTTCTAGGGATTTTAAGTTTTTTCTAGGGAACTTTAATGAATGAGTTTAATTAAATTTATATTGAAGAGACTTCAAATGATTTATACTTTAAGGAATGAATTACGTTTTATTTCCAGGGATTTCTGCGGATTTCAACAATTCAAGGAGGGAAGATTAAGATTTGTAGGCCCTCTAATTATTTCGAAGATTGTGGGAGATTTCACGAATTTCAATATATTTGAACAGATTTGAGCAGATTTCAATTATATTTCAAGAGATTTTAAATATATCAAGAAAATTCACAGATTTTTGTTGGGCAAAGTTTATTTGTGCCGAATCGCTATTTTTGTGTAGTTCCATATGAGATTATGAGTGGTCTAAAATAAATAGGTCTTTTGTAGTTTCTCTACTTTTTATATTAATTCCTTCAATATTTTTGTATTGTTTATGTCACTGCTGATTATCCTGTATTTTTTTCCCATGTAATGATTTTATAAAATGAATTTCCTATAATCCCTGGAATACTTTGCAATCCCACACAATCTTGTGTACACTGCACACCAAAAATCCGAGTAATTAATCCCTGCGTATAATAAGACTTTATATTTTAATTGAGACAGAACAAGTTAGTTCTGAACAGTTTCTTAGCTTTAGATGTGTAAATATTACTTTTGCTTGTAGAATGTGGAAGGCGGGAATGGGACCAGTTAGGGATGCGTTTAATATTGGAGATAATCCACAATTTTCTCTTGAAGTACAGCCTAAAACTTCGGGTGCAATCTGGATTCTTCTTACAAGGCATATCACTGATATTGCTGATTTTCGACAAAATCAGGAATACATTACGGTGCTAGTTTATCGAAACGCTGGAAAGAGAGTTTACTATCCAAGTAAGAACCATTTTATAATATTTTTAAAACGATTTTATCGTCAATTATATTTGGTTTTCAACGTATTTCTGTTTTCTTTTATTAGACGAGCCTCCTCCTTATATTGATGGTGTTCGAATCAACAGCCCACACTACCTTTGTAAAATCAAATTAGTAGCGAACAGCGACAGTAATTATACTTTGGTGATTTCTCAGTACGAAAAAACGAATACTATATATTACACGCTCCGTGCGTATGGAACATGTCCTTTCAGGCTGCGGAAAATAGCTGAGCCTTACAAATACGAAAAAGAGGTCTATTTTTTTCTTATTTAGAAGAATGACTTGTTAGTTTAAATTTTATTTAATTTGTAAAAATACTATTTTTGTCTGATTGCAGATGACCGATGGACAGTGGAAAGGAATCACTGCAGGAGGTTGTGGGAATCATCCTGCCAGTTATCAAAACAATCCACGTTATCAGTTAATATTGGAAAGCTCGCATAACAACAATTGTTTGCTCATTATTGTAAAAGGTCCCAAACAGTATCAAATAGGCTTTGAAATCATCTCTGTTGTGCTGAACGATCCTGAAGCTCCTGCAGCTTTCAAATCGAAAAGTTCTGGTCCATTCAGGCAAGTACATAACATTACTTTTACAACATTTTGGAGTACTTTTACAGAGTCTAAGCCGGAAACTCTCGAAAGCACAGAGAATTTTTAGAAACAAAAAAAAGCAAATTAAAATTGTTAACACTGGCTACCCTGTCAAAAAATTGTATCTAATAAACGTGAAGTACATAATTTAACATATTTTTTACAGATCTGGATTTGTGTATCTAGAACTGGAAGATGTTCCAGCGGGTACATACAACATTATTGCCTCGACTTTTATGCCCGATCAAGAAGGGCCATTTTTCCTAACATGCAAATCCTCTTGTAATGTGCAACTTCAGCGTATTCAATGAACAATATTCTGGTCTCACTATTTTTCTCTGCTATTGATACTTTTGTAATATGAATATTATTAACTCACCTCAGGTAAAAGTTAAAGATTTAAGATTATTAAAGATAAAACTTTTTATCAATGGAATATTTCTGCTATGCTATCATTTTAAAAATGACACTTTGCTTTAAATGTGCAAATTAGGCTCTAAACTAAAAAATACATTTTTTTAACGACGCACAAAGAATAATCAGTGATTAATTTTTAACTAGTTAACCAAAACTGTTGAACGGTGAAACTGATAAGATAAATACTAATATAGAATATATTATACAAATTGTGTATAAAAAATATGAAGGAGTGTTATTAATGAATGCGGAACAAAGCTTTATGATTGTATCTACAATTGTACATGATTGCTTTTATTTGTATCAAACCTCCCCTAGGGGCTGTAACACCTTGTATTTGGTGGGGAGGCTTGAGCGTATGGGATATGGGGTTCAAAAGGACATCGGCCTCCATGCGTATGGATATGAATGAAAGGATCCCTATAAACGGGCTCTCCTGGTATGCGTGATTACGGAATGGTAGAAGGGTGCAAGAACCTAGATAACACGGGCCTTCTGGATACCTGGGTCGAGGCCCCACCCGGACCGATTTACGGCTTTGAAATCGGGACAGCAATGACCTGCGGCCCGCAAAGCGACCAAGAAACAGCCCTCCGATGTCATGGTGGTCTGCAAGCAGATATTTGAACATTGAGTGTCTCGCTCAATGTGACCACCCCCCTAAGCCATGGGCGTGGAGTGATCGTGCTCGTGGCACTTTGGCCCCTAGGGGTTACGAAGGTGTCCCCCAGTTGAAAATTCATGTACAGGAACCTCGGAGGATCCTGCATATTTTCCTGTACAGGAAACTGCACACGAACCTGTACAGATAATCTTGACGGTTCCTGTGCAGGAATTTGGCGAAGGAAACTGTACATGATCCTGCAAAGGAACCTGCACCGACAAAGGAACCTTTATATGATCCTGTACGGCTTCCTGTACAGGTTCCATTGCGAAGAAAATTGAGGTGCAGGTTTCTGTACAGAAACGTGTATAGGATCCCTCACAGAAAGGCATCAAAGGAACCTTTGGAAGGATCCTGTACAGAAACGCGTATATGGTCCTTTACAGAAAGCCATCGCGAAAACTCATGTCGCTTACTTGGGCCTTAAAGGTTCTAACAAAACCCGTTCCTCTCCGACAAGCCTAATTCAGGTTGCGGCTGTGGCCCCAGCTCCCTCGAGAGCTGAAGGATCGACCGTCCCTCTGAACGAGGCTGTGGTAACGGGAGAGGCCGGATCAGTCCCCCAACAAAAAGAAACGGCTCAACGGTTCTCTAAAAAGGAGACTGAAGAGGCAAGATCAGCAGGCTAGAAGAGCAGCTGCGGGAGCTGGAACGTCGGCAGTTACAGGGCCGACATCCCGCACTGAGGCCCAGAAGAGAGGTAGGGTCTCAGAGGACATCCCACCAGGGGTGGCTAATATTCTGAAGAAGCACAGGGCGGCCCAGCAGCCGATGAACAAAGAATCGTCGGGAGCTGGACTGCCCTATTGAAAATTCCGACGTCGAAAACGACGTCGTAAACTACGTCTGAACCGACGTCGTATACTACGTGTGGAACGACGTCGGAAACTACGTAAGAAACGACGTAGGTTCCGACGTCGTTTCATACGTGGTTTCCGACGTCGTTCCATACGTAGTTTACGACGTCGTTTCATACATGGCTTACGACGTCTATTCATACGTGGTTTACGACGTGTTTTAAGGCATCACGAAAATTATTTGTATAATAATATAATTATTAGAATCAATAACAAAAGATAATTAGAATTAGAAATTATTAGGATATAATTTCTAGACACTGGTTATCGCTTGAAATGAAACAAGATTATATATTTAGTAAAATTATTTATTTGAAGGCGTTCGTGTTACAATATTTTAAGTATCTATCAGGTAGCACACTTAAGTAGCATATTCAGTTTACTATCCAGGGTGGCCACTATTTTTTCAATTTTTGTCTCCCGGCTTTCTCCCGGTTCGCCCGGTTAATATTCGTGATTTCTCCCGGTTTAGAAAAAAACATATACTCGATAAGCATCAGCAAACTTTTTTGCGAGATTTCTGTCTATTTCAACAAAGTCCATTTTCTTTACAAAAAACAATCAATTTAACAATTTAAAGATATATAATCCTTGTCCATTTTTTCAAATTTCCACTGTCACTGACTATTTCATAGTTTCTGCAAATAGGGCTTGCTAATCTTGTTAAGTTTGAGAGGCTTCTATTTAAAAAACAATTATGGAACTAATCAATTTCTTAATTTCGAATCAGACGCCATCTTAGATTTTTTTTTTAATTTCGACTGTCACTGTAAATAAACTTGCTCATCTTGTCAAGTTTAAGATGCTTTCCTTGAAAAATGGGGACATTAATAATTTTTTTGAAATCTAAACCTATGTAATTTTAGATTTTTTCAAAATGTTTGATTTTTCATGTCAGCAATTACTTCGTAGCTATTAACAAAATTTTTTCACGAAATTTGCATCCCTGCTGTTAAAAAATATAGAAAACATCAATTTTGGTAATCTTTTATGGTCCCGCCATTTTGAAAATTATGCAAATTTTTATTTTTACTCTATACAATTTTTTCGGCTTTGTAAAAAGATTGGGGTCCTCGTTTCATAGAAGAATACGACGAAAACTGAGAAAGCTATGGGTGCTGGGGGTAAATATAATCGGTTTAGCTCAAATTCAGATCTCATAATTTTTTTTGGATATTGGAACGAATACCGCTCCTAGCAGCAAACGAATTTGAAAAAAAATGTAACGACGTCTTTAACCCTAGGGACGGTTTTGTGACGTAAGGGAAATACGCATATATGGAAAATACAAATGTGAATGACAATTTTTCGGAATGCTTACAAGAAATGAAAATTAGTAATTTTATTTTACAAGTGAAGCATCTATATACAGACTTCATACTCTTTCCCCTATTTCCCCTTTTCCCTCCGTTTAAAGAATTTCTCTTTTTCACCCTTTTCTCGTATTTTTTTTTATTATTAAATTGAAACTGAATTAATAGAACCCATTAGGAAAATGCCACTATTTTTGTTAAGGCTTCATTATTTTTCTTTGAAAAGTCTATTATTATATTTTTGGCTTATAATATATCCCTTTTGGTTAGAAATTCGACTATTTGGTTGAAGATTCGTTTCTTTTTGTTAAAAATTAAGTTTTTAAAATAAAAGTTCAACTATTCTATTTTTGGCTCAAAATTGATCATTTTTAGTTAAAAATTGGTTTATCAAATTTTTCGTTGAGACTAATATCCTTTTTGCTTGAAAATTAAACTATTTGATTGAAAGTTGAATTACTTTGTTAAACATCCATTTTATCGGTAGAAAAATGAACTATTTTGTTGATAATTCGTTCTTTTTGGTTTGAAAATTCATCGCTTTTGGCAAACTTGATCTTTTTTGGGTAAAAATGGAACTGTTTGGTTAAAATTTTATCTGTTTCGGTTGATGATTCAACTAAGATATTACCTTCTTGTTTAAAATCACCTGTTTTGATTCAGAATTTGATTTAATTTATAATTAAATAGAACTTAATTTTTTCGTTGAAAATTCAACTATTCGGGTATAAATTTAATTATTTCGTTGAATTGTCTTCTTTTTTGGTGGAAAATTCAACTTTCTAAAAAATTTCGTCAAGTATTTGGTTGAAAATGTAATTTTTTTTAAAGTTTCATCTTTTTGTTGGCAAATTGGATCATTTGATTGAATATTCAACTATTTGATTATAAATTCAACTATTTTTTGAAAATTTAATTATTTTATTGCAAATTAAACTGCTCGCTTGAAAATTTGTCTTTTTGGATTGAAAATTCATCTTTTTCGGCAGAAATGTTCTGAGTTAAAAATTCAATTGTCTTCTAAAAATTAGTCTTTTTCGCTTGAAGATTGGGCTATTTGATTGCAAATTCAACTATTTTGTTAAAAACTTTATTATTATTTGAAATATAAACTGCTTTGTTGAAAATTTGTCTTTTTCGATTTAAAATTCATCTTTGGCAGAAATGTTCTGAGTTAAAATATTAGTCTTTTTCGGTTGAAGATTTGACTTATTGATTTAAAATGCAACTTTTCGTGGTTGAAGTTAATTTTTTTATTATTGAAAATTTGACGACTTGGTTAAAAATTCTTTGTAGGTAAAAAATGAACTATGTGATTGAAAATGCTGTATATTTCGACTTGAAATTTTAAGCGTTTCATATTGAATTCAGTGTGGTACCTATACATAAATTTTATTTCGAAGAATTTATTCCCCTATTTTCGTCAAAAAGCACCCTCTTTCTCCTGGTTTGAGAGCATTTTATGCTATGAAGTCTATTAAAATATTATGTTTGTATGTTTTATGTCTTGTTTCAGGCGTTTAACAAATAAAATCGGAGAAAAAATTTCTCCTAAGGAAAAGGGAGGGGGGAGAGGTGTTTGTATTTGTGACGTCACCTTGGGGAGGTTCAAACTTTGTGTGATGATCTGAGACGAAGAGGGGAGGGTTGGGAAAAGTTTTCAAAATAGCATGACGTAGTTTTTGAGCGGTGAATTGGAGCAAATTTAATAATTTTAATGAATAATGCCGGTATTATTATCAGCTTCAGCTTTTCCCGGTTTTTCTCCGGTTCCTGGTCAGTGGGCCTCTTCTTTTCCTATTGGCAGTCTTTGCCTGTTGTACAATGGACATGGTCAAGGCTTGTGAATAGAAACGAGATTTTTAATTAAAGCGAGGCCCGATCGAAATACACGGTAAGGTGTGGTTGCATCGTGGTGTGGGCGTTTTTTAATTAATTATGCTGTGCACGGTGCGACATGACTTTACGGACGAAGTGGGAATAGTCACGCACTCTTATCGATTACATCGTTGACAAAACGGATTTACAAGCACCCAACACATACGTGTTCTGAGATCCGAGCAAACGAAATACGAAACACGCAACGAGGAAGATAGTGTACTTTCCTTATACATATTTAATGCACATTATCGGCCAATTTTCAGAAAACTTATTATTGAAAAGATGGAAGAAGTATTCAAATAAGTATTTTGGCAGATCTAATCACAGAAAAAACTGGGGGCACGAAATGTTGCAGGTCATCCTTCAAGCAGGGTAATAATCAGCTGATTACTCCAAGCTGAGGTAAACTTTCCGTGGTTATAGGCCTGTAACGTGCTGCCTCTAGCGGAGTCCGCCGGAGATATCTGCGATTCACCGCGGAAAGTTTACCTCAGTTTGGTGTACAGCATTTTGTACCCTTAGTTTTTTCTGTGATTCCATATTTTCGAGAGCATTGGCATATAGTATTGGCGTACAATATTATGTTCCGTCACTTATGACAATGCTTTATCTAAATAGTTCATGGCAGTACTCTATGCAGGGTGGCCGTAGGTCAGGGAAAACCTGGAAATCTTACAAAAGTCAGGGAATTTCTCTAAGAGGCACTTTAAATAACCGTCAAAGATGATAAATTTTAAATTTTGTATTTAAATTTTAAATTGTTGTATTCCATTTATGAAAGCTTGCATGTTAAACATGTTACAAGGTTAAGATTCTGGTCTTTAAAAATTAATGGTCAGGAAAAACGAAAAAAAATCTATAAAAATATAATATTCTTGTTAATAATTTATTTGTCTTGTGTTTCTATTTTTTTCAGCTGCTTACTGCTGACAATAATATTTTTAGTTAAAAATTTAATTATTCGGATAAATATTCAACAATTGGGTTGAAATTTTTTTCTGTTTACTTTAAAATCTTTCATTATTGAAAATTCAATTATTTGTAGAAAATTCCTCTTTTTGGGTCGAAAATTCAAATATTTTAGTAGAGAATTAACTTTTTCTTGAAAATTCATACTTTGGCGTTGAAAATTCGTTCTTGTTAAAAATTAATTTTTTTACTGTAAACTTAACTTTTTCATTTGTGGTTGAAAAATTATCTTGTTTAGTTGAACATTCAACGACTTGTTGGGAAATTCATTTATTTTGTTGAAAATTATTCTTTTCAGGTAGAAAATGAATCATATTGGTTGAAAATTCATCTTTCCGATTTTAATATTTACTTCTTTTTGTAGAAATTTAATCTTGTTTTGTTGTTGAAAATACAACTCTTTGTTTGAAAAATTTAACTATTTTGGTAAAAATTAGTCTTTTGAGAATGAAAATTAAATTGTTTGGCTGAAAATACAACTGTTTTTGGTTGAAGTTTAATCTTTTTTCATTCAAAATTAGATCATTTGGTTGAAATTTCAATTATTTGGTTGAAAAATTATATTTTTATTTTATCATATTTTATTATATTTTTATTACATTATAAAAAATTATCTACTACCCTGGCCAAGAAAACTTAATATCCTTGCAAAAAAAAATATTTGGTTAAAAGTTCAACTATTTTGTAGAAAATTAGTTTCATTTGGTTGTAAATGCAAATGTTCTGTTAAAAACTAATTTTTGAAGGAAAATTAACTATTTGGTTCAAAATGCAACAGTTATTGGTTTAAGTTTAATTTTTTTTCTTTTAAATTTGATTGGTTGAAAATTCGACTAGTTTTTTTAAAGTTCAACTATGTTCTTGAAAATTAAGTATTTTCTTAAAATATCATCCTCTTTTGTCGAAAATTCTACTGTTTTGTTGACGATTCATCTATTTGGGAAGAAAATTCATCTTTTTCTATTGATAATTCAACTGTCTTCTAAAACATTCAATTTTTAACTTTTCGTCAAAAGTTCATCTTTTTGTTGGAAATTCAATTTTTAGAGTTAAAAATCCAACTGTATTCTAAAAAATTCCTCTTTTTGGCTTGAAATTTTAATTATTTGGTTGAAAATGCAACAGATCTTGGTTGAAGTTTAATATTTTTTTATTTAAAATTAAACCATTTAGCTGAAAATTCAACTATTTGGTTGAAATTCCAACTATTTTGTTAAGAATTCATCCTTGTAGGTTGAAAATTCAACTATTAAAAAGAATCAACTATCTTGTAAAAAACTTGATTATTTTATTGAAAATTCCACTCCTTGTTTGAAAATTCATTATTTTGTTCTTAAAAATTCAAGTATTTGATTGAAATTGCAACTGTTTTTGGTTGAAATTTAATATTTTTGTATTTGAAAATTTCACTATTCGATTCAAAATTCACCTTTGTAAGTAGAAAGTGCAATCATTTGGTTAAGAATGCAACTATTATGTTAAAAATTCATTTATTTGGGTGAAATTTCAAGTATTTTGTTGAAAAGTCATCTTTTTTTTGTCTAAATTTTCACTTTTTTGTTAAGAATTGGTCCTTTCGAATGGAAAATTGATCTTTTATAGTAGGAAATTCATATTCCTTGGTCAAGAGTAACTTTTGTTTTGAGAATTCAACAGACTTCTTTAGTAGCCAGAGAAGAAATCAGGGAAAAGTCTGGTTATTTTATAAATAATGTTTTGCGGTCACTCCGTTCTTGCTTGTTTACTGTAAGCCAATACTTTATGGCATTACTTTATGGCATTGAAGTATGCCAATACTTTATGCCATTACTTCATGAAAATACTCAATTACAACACTTAATACCAATACCTGATGCCAATACTTTAGACTAATACTTTATGCCAACACTTTATGACAATACTTTATCTCAATAATGTATGACAGTACTTTATGACAATAATTTATGCCAATAATTTATAGCAACACTTTATGCCAAAACTTTATCACAATACTTCATATCAATACTTTATGCAAATACTTATGACAATACTTCATGTAAATACTTTATGACAATAATAAAATGTATGCCAAAGTTTTATGACAATACTCGATTGTCAATACTTATGGCAATACCTTATGGCAATACTTTATGGCAATACTTTATGGCAATACTTTATGGCAATACTTTATGGCAATACTTATGGCAATACTTCATATCAATACTTCATATCAATACTTTATGACAATACTTCATGTCAGTCCTTTATGACAATAATGAAATGTATACCAAACCTTTATGACAATACGCCATTGCCAATACTTATGGCTATACTTTATGGCAATACTCATGGCAATACTTCATATCCATACTTTATGCAAATACTTATGACAATACTTCATGTCAGTCCTTTATGACAATGATGAAATGTATGCCAAAGCTTTATGCCAATACTCGATTTCCAATACTTTATGGCAATAGTTTATGGCAATACGTTATAAGAATAATTATGGCAACACTTGCAAATATATTATTGGATGTACCAATAATACATTATTTAATTATATTTTGATGAATTGCAAAATTCTTTTATTATTTGTATTGCATCATAATCATAAAGGCATTTTATGCTTATCATAACTATAAAACGTCAAAATGTTTGCATAATTTTAAATTATGTTCAGAGTATCAATAATTCATTTCTATAATAAGAGTACATAACAAAGTTATAATGCTTTTGATACATTCGTGAGAATCATTCATGAAAAGTGGTTGCTTATTTATTTTATAGCCGGATGTTTCAAAAACTTATTAAAAGCGAGTAGTAGTTCCGATACTTTGTTCTGCGAACTGCAAAGTAGAATGAATTTAATTCTGGGTTTATATAATTTACGTCGTACATGAGCGACACTTCCAAAATTTGATCCCTACTAGCCAAAAGTGCTGACTTCAAATTTTACTTCCAGTTACATAACATTGAAATATAATTATAATAATAGTTACTTGTGCAGGTTTTCTGATTTGAAACTCCTCAATTTTGTTAAGCAATGTTATTTATTGAAAATAGATTTGTTCAGGCCTATAACCCGTATGTCGATGTTAAATTTGTATGATAGGTGATTCTGTCTATAAGATTTTGCTGATAAGTAGAGTCCTACTTTATCGCAAATAAATTTTTCGTTTCGCGAATTAATTAAAAACCGCGAGAAAGTAAGTTCTAAGAAATTCACAGCGGGCTGGGTTTGAACCAACAAGCTCCTCATTACATGTAAGGTGCGCTACCAATTACGCCACGGCAGTCCATCAGTGAACTTTTTTTTTGAAATTTTTCTTAGAACTTACTTTCTCTCTGTTTTTAATTAATTCTCGAAACGAAAAATTTATTTGCGATAAAGTATGACCCGACCTATCAGCAAAAGCTTACAGACAGAATCGTCTCCCATCAAAATTTAGCATCGACGTACTGTTAATAGGCCTCAACAAATCTATCATCATTTAACCAGTCAAAATGAAATATAATTTGAAAAAAATTATTTATTTGTTTATTTTTGTTTATTTATTTTCCTTCAATTCTGTCATTCCATTTCGGGCATGCGTAATAAAGAAATCCTGCAGCTGATTATAAGACGTTCCTGACAGTATTTCAATCATAAACTGCAGAGAATGTTGTCACGATTTCAAAAGCTTGATAATTGCGAATGACCATAACGAACAACGTAATTTCTTACAATATTGAAGAAGCACGTATACTTCTTTACACGTTACAGTATCTAACGAGGATACTATTTCGCTTAGAACAAAGAGCTGACACCTTTCATTCTCTCAGTCGATAACATATCTTGTTGTTAAACAATGGAGTTCAAATCTAGTAGGTCAAAAAATATTAGCAATAAATTTTCACCAATTCATACCCTTCTTATTGAGAATTTCCGACTGTCATGTATCAACTGACAACATTTATTAGTTACTGGTTTTTTAAATCGAAGAATTTTGAAAGGATGGCTTATTCGAAGAAGGTAATACAACAAAAGTTTAACCCTAAGGTTTGATCAAACCGCTGACAATTCGGCCTTAATTAATTGAATTGACCAACAGAAGTTGCACATGGCTAGCCTCGATTAAGTTCAACCCAAAAGTGCTTAGGGTGGTCCAAAAATGCATTGGAATTTTTTTCTATGAATTTTCATGCATATCCCCCCTACCAATTTCTTCGAATCCAAAAAAAAATAAATGTGTTTTATAAACAAAAATAGTATATTGTGCTACAAGTGCGGAAAGTAGGAAGTTCCACACGAGTGTGAAGTTTGCTGTACTCAAAAAGCGCAAGCGCAGCAGCTAGAAAAAGTCTGTTTACATCTGATTTTTTACCACAGTTTTGGAACTGGTCACTTCTCGCACGCAATACATGCCTCGAAAAACGAACATTTCGCGCATGTGTTACAAAAATTATATTCAGAGTGACGTCCTATGAAGTTAAACACGTCTTTCCCATAAAAAAATAAATTTTTGTAAATTTTCTTCCGTAGTCAGTATTCGATATATCGAGTTGACTATTATGATTTCTCTTCACGATCAGCCATAGAATATAAAATAAAAATTATTTTTTGAATTTCAACCCCATAAGTCTGTTGTTTTAGAGGGTCCCAAAAAAAACACATAAGTGAAAAATTGAGTTTTGCAAGTTTTTGGCACTAATGATTATTTTTTTGCAGTTTTTATCAGTACAAATTGTTTCCAATACATACAATATTACTTTATACTGATAATAAGTTGGTGAAATAAATTCTTTAAACAATTTATTATTGTTTATGGTAATTTTCTCTTAGAATAGATTTAGAAAGTTGGGATTTATTCTGAATTTTTTAACTTGCTTCTAACTTTTTAATTAGAGCGAGGCTATAATCAATTGAAGTTAACAAAAATAATTGTTCAAACAATTTATTATTATTTATAACACTTTTCAGTTGGAGTAAGGTAATAAATAATTCAAGTTGAAAAAACATAATATGAAATAATAATCAATAATCAATCAATAATCAATCAAAATCAATAAAATAATCAATAATATCATAATCAATTGAAGTTAACACAAATAATTGCTTAAACAGTGTATTATTATCTATAACACTTTTATGTTAGGGTGAGCCAATTATCAATTCAAGTTAACAAACATAATTGTTTGAGCAATTTATTATTGTTAATAGCTATCATCTCTTAGAGTAATGCTAGAAAGTTTCGGTTTTTCTAAAATTTTCAGATTTTCTTTGAATTTTTAGTTATGAAAAAATAATAAATGAACATCCAAAAAATTAATTTTTGACTAATATTCCATTTATTGGGAATGAAGTAATTTTACTTTTTTGCTTATGTTTTCAAAATATTATTTCAAACGAAAAAGCTCTCAGTAGCTATTTCAAGGAAAAGTTACAATCAATATGATTCATAAATGATTAGGAAAAAAACACAGCGTTCTAACATTACTATAAAAGAAGATAGTCGTAAACATTATTAAATTCTTTGAATAATTATTTTTGTTAAATTTCATTAATTATTACCTCACATTTAGTAAAAAGTAGACAAAAAGTTTGAAATTTCAGAAAAACCCATAATTTTCTGAAATTATTCAAAGGGGATATGATTAAAAATAATAATAAATTATTAAAAACATTATTTCTGTTAACTTGAATTAAGTATTACCTCACTCTGATTGAAAATTTTTAGAATGAATTGCAACTTTCTAGCATTATTCTAAGAGAATATTATTATAAATAATAGTGCATTATTTAAAGAATTGTTTTTTAGCTTCTATTGATTCTTGCCTTGCTCCAACTGAAAAGTTGGAAGCAAGTTGAAAAATTCAGAAAAAAACCGCGACTTTCTAACTTTATTCTAAGAAAAAATTGCTATAAATAACAATAAATTGCGTTAACAATTATTAGAACATCTCATTATCATCAGAAAGTAAATTTTCATATATTAGAAACAATTTGTACCAAAAGAAACTGCAAACAATAATAATTAGTGCCAAAAACTCGTAAAATACAATTTTTCACTTATGGGTTTTCTTGAGACCCTATAAGACAGGCTTATGGGGGTGAAATTTAAAAATAAATTATTGATTCGTATTCTATGGCTAATTTTCAAGAGAAATATTGAGGGTCATCTCGATACACCTAATATTGACGATTCTGAATAAAATTGACAAAAACGTCTTTTTTCTTATACGGGAGATACGTGTTAAACTTCATGGGGCTTGCGGAACCTCTAAATACAATTTTTTTAAAAATAAAAACGCGTTTATTTTTTTGTGGATTCAAAGAAATTTGGGGGGAATATACATGGAAATTTGAAAAGAAAAATCTGGTTCACCCTCTTGCACATCTTTTTAAAACAGCGTTTTAAAACCGTGAATTTTGCCTTTTTTAAACGACTTTTCCGCTTTTAAAACAACAATTTTTTTCATCACAAGAAAATATTTGAATATTTCTTGAACGCAAGATGAAGAAATTTCAAATTCGACATGTACAACTTTATAAAAATGTAAAATTAACTAAGACTTCTAATAAATTCGCCATAATATTTTGTTCCATACGGAAATCCTTTTGTATTTTCAAATTCACAAATCGATCAAAAGATATTAACTGATTTTTCATTTTGTTTGTTCTTCTTCCGAATGCCAACAAATTTTCTTTTGCTCAGCTCAAGTGATTCGATTAATTTCAGGATTTTCAGACATTTCAGTATTTGAGACTTCTATATTTTAGGAAAAAGGCATTAAAAGAATTTTTTGTTAATAACAGGTAATACCAGAAATCCGAAGGATGTTAGAAGGGAACTATTTTCTTTGTCAATTTTGTAGAAATAATTGAAAAAAACGTACCATTAATCACGTTTGGATCCCATAGTGGATTTCATATTTTTTTGGTTCTAAAACCAGCTTTTAGAGTTGATTAGCATTGAAATTGTTAAATAAATATTTGAAAGTATTACTCACATATGCATGATTCACCATTGTTTTCATTTAGTGCGCTTGGGACTTGCGTTAGTTCCCCGATTACATTTTCAAATAATGTACCCGTGCAGTGATAGACCTTGGCTTCTAAGATAGGCTAAATACCTCTGCAGTACCGTACTACCCAGGAACAAAAAATAGAGTTAATGGAATTTATTTGAATCGGAGAACTTCAGAATGCCGATTCACGCGAATTGCAGTCTATCGTTTTGTGAAATTTTTAATCTGTCTCATAAATTTAATAGTTTCCATCGATCACCATATAACTACCCCCGATTCAGCCAAATTTCGTTAATTTTTTTTTAATCGGGTCAATCGGAACGACATTTACCAGCTGAGTGTCTCATTTTTTAGAGAACTCAGCCGGTAAAAGGTGTTCCGATTCAAAAAATTGAGAAATTGGCGTGAATCGGCATTTCTTCATTCTCGAATTGAAATAATTTCCATTCAATCGATTCTTTTTTCCTGGGTAAGGGGTTGTCCATAAACTACGTTACTAATTTTACGCTATTTTTTACCTCCCCAACCTCCCTCGTTGATGACCGTAATTTTGTCGAAAACCAATATTCTCTTAAATCAGGGGAAATAGGGTGATTTTTTACGGAAATAGGGAAATAATATTGGAATAATAGGGGAATAAATTCTTTCGAATAAAATTAATGAAAATACCATATTAAATTTAATATGAAACACTTTACATTCCCCATATTTCAAGTCAAAATATATTGATATTTCAACAAAATAGTTGCATTTTCAACCAAAACAGATTTTCTACCAAAAGAGATGAATTTAAAAAAAATTCATTTTTAACCAGTTGCATTAACAAACAATTAGTTGAAATTTTAAGCAAAAAAGTTCATTTTCAGCCAAGAAAAATGAATGTTCAATCAAGAAAGATTACTTTTCTACCATAAAAGATGAATTTTCAACCTGAAATATCGATTTTTTAATAAAACAGTTGAATTCTTGACTAAAAAAGATAACTTTATGAAAATAGTTGAAGATTCAACCTACAAAGATGCATTTTCAACCAAATGGTCCGACTTCAAAAGAAAATATATTAAAATTCAACCAAAAACAGTTAAATTTGTGAGTCAAAAAGAAGAATTTTTTAGAAGAAAGTTCAGTTTTCAACCCAAAAAGTTGAATTTTCAACCAGTAGAATTAAACGAAAAAAAACGAATTTTTAACCAACCAATTGAATCCCCAACCACATAAATGAATTTTTAATCCAGAAAGATGAATTTAAAATCAAATAGTTGAATTTTCAACTACAAAAGATATTTTTGAAACCAACAATTGAATAGTCAAATTATCAGTTTAAAATTTTATCTTCAACCGAAACATCCTAATTTTAAACTAGTTGAATTTAACTAAAAAAACAAATTTTTTTATAAACTACATGCATTTTACACAAATTAGTTGAACTCTCAATCAAGTAATTGAATTTTCAATTGAAAAAAAATAAATTTTCAAGCAAATATTTAAATTATTAAACCAAAGTGACGAATTTTCAACAAAATGCATCAATTTTCAACAAAATTGTTAAATTTTGAAGCCGAAAAGAAGAAATTTTCTAGAAAACATTTGCATTTTCAATCAAGAAATATGATTTTTCAGCAAAAAAGTTAATTTTCTATCAAATAGTTAGACTTTCATTAAAATAGTTTAATTTTTGACCAAATGGATACACTTTCAACAAAAATATGAATTTTCTACAAGCAAGTTAATTTTAAACCAAATAGTTTAATTTTCTGTCAAAAAGATGATTTTTCTACAAAAAAGTTAAATTTTCGACCCGAAAACTATAAATTTTCAACTGAAATTATGAATATCTTCAACCAAAACAAATTAATTAATAACCAAAACGGATGAATTTTCAACGAAGAAGATTAATTTTCCACAAAAAACAACCAATTTTATACAAAATACATGAATTTTCAACTAGAGAAGGTCAGCGTTCAATTAAAAATATCAATTTTGTACAGAAAATGGAATATTTAAATTTTTAGTATAAAAAACAACTAAATCTCAACAAAAAAAAACGAATTTTCAACAAAATAGTTAAATTTTCAACACAAGAGATGAATTTTCAATTAAAATGATAAATCTTTAAAAGAAAACAATTTTCAACAAAAGAGTTCAACACTCAATCCAAGAGATGATTTTTGAACAAAAAAAATTATTTGTTAAAAGAGGAATAGTTAAATTTTCAACCAAAAAAATTAATTTTTAATAAAGTAGTTTTTGATAAGCAAACTTTCAAGCAAGTAGTTGAATTTTTGACCAAAAACTATGACTTTTTAAAAAAATAGTTGCATTTTTAACAAAAAATTAAATTTTAACCAAATAGTTCTTGTTTTTTTTTCATTCAGTTCGCATTTAAGTAAAAAACTAGAAAAGGGGGATATATATATATTTTTTAATTAGATGTGAATTTTAATATCCATTCTTTTCTGAAGTCAAAAATAAATTACGTAGATGAAAAAAATGTAGTCTGAATGAAATCAGAGGCAGAGAAAGAATTTTAGATAATGCGAGTTGCAAAATCATGACATTTATATAAGAGAAACGTTTTAGATTAACTGAATAGAAGTCATTTTTTTTTTAAATTTTCTTGATTGCATAAATCTGAATTGAAATTAATTTTTTGTAACTCTTGACCGGAATAAGGTAGAAAAATGTAGTATTTTGTAAATTTGTCAACACAATCTACATAATTCTGATATACCTAGTATTTTGACCGACTATCTATAATTGTTTAAGCAATTTTTGATTGTTCAAACATTGTTTTTAAATATAAAAAAATTACATCTTCTTGAAGTTTATTTTATATTTAAAATAAATAGTTCAAGTTACTCAGAGAAGGTGTAAATTTTTTATATTTTGTAGAAAAAATTGTTCAAACAAATGAAAATTATTTTGAAAATTATGGATGAGTGGTAATAATACCAGAAATACCAGAATTCTATCAAATTTGTTGAAAAATTTGCACAAAAAAAACAACAGCTTTCTGCCTTAGTCAAGCCAAAAGTTATATTCCAACAATGAAAAATTATTTAAGCAATTCAAAATAAAGTTCATCAACTGTTCTGATATTTGATATTGCCTGATTAGTTTATCTCATTGTAAGGGTACCGATATGAAGAAGTATTGTGTAAATAAATACAAATTGTTTACAGAAATTCATTATTAATAAAAAAATACATGCAATTTCTTACTTTTACCATTAAAAACTTTTGATGGAAATAAAACTGCACAAAAGTAGTATTTACGACTAATATACCGCAAAATACTTGATCCACATGTAGAGGGTAGTTTTGGGGGCATACTAGTAGGGGATGGGGGTCAAGATAGAAAACTAATGCATATTTCACATTCGTTACAAGTTTTGCAAAAATTTATGTTCCCAATTTCGTAGAGGGTCAATGCAAGGGGCAGGGTCAATACAATTCCCCAACGATGATTATATTTCAAACCTTATTGGAAAATTGAGTTTTGATGTTATGTTTTTTGACTAGGGTAGTAATTTAGTTGTTTTTTTTTCGATCGAGTGACAGTTTTTGATCGACTAGTCTGAAAGCAAAATATTTTTTATTCTTAGTTGTGAAAAAAATTATCTCCAGCTCCGCTGGGATTCGATCCACCAATCTTTAGACCTGGGTTCGAATTCCAGCCGAGCTAGAGGGGAATTTTTTTCACAGCTAAGAATAAAAATCATTTTGTTTTCAGACTAATACTATATAAAAATCCGTAATTCCTTCATTGTCTGATAATTTGACACGATTAATAAATAATTGCTTTTGGTTTCAGGTAGCCGACTCGTACAATGGTGGCATCGCAGAACGACGGCGGCAGAAGTGTCGGCGGCGGTGTCGGAGGCGGGGGCGGTGGGGGACGTGAGAATGACACCACGGTGTACACGGTGTCCGTGAGTGGCGTTGGTTACAGAAATGAAGGTTTCAAGGACGACGGAACGGACGGTATCCCGCCGGAACCCAGGAAGCCTCCTCAGCTTCCGTCCAGTGATGACGATACGCAATCGCGAAAGTTCAAATTATCCCGTAGCGAAAAATGGCGAATCCTTAAAAATATCGGCACGGTGTCGATAGCGTTCATGGTGCAATTTACGGCCTTCCAGGGAACCGCCAATCTCCAGTCGTCGATCAATGCGAAGGAAGGTCTCGGCACGGTCTCACTCTCCGCTATTTATGCAGCCCTGGTGCTTTCCTGTATCTTCGTGCCCACTTTTGTGATAAAGAGGCTGACGGTCAAATGGACCCTCTGCGTGTCTATGCTCTGTTATGCGCCCTATATTGGCTCCCAGTTTTACCCAAGATTTTACACTCTGGTTCCGGCTGGAGTACTCTTGGGTCTGGGAGCTGCTCCCATGTGGGCGGCAAAAGCCACCTACCTCACGCAAGTTGGTGGTGTTTACGCGAAACTCACCGATCAACCTGCTGACGCGATTGTTGTCAGATTCTTCGGGTTCTTCTTCCTTGCTTGGCAGACGGCGGAACTCTGGGGAAACCTCGTTTCTTCTCTTGGTAAGTCTACCATCATTTTTCTTACCTACTTCTTCTATAATATAATTATTCGTCATATTAAAAAAAATCAGAACTGAACTATATACTATCCCTCCTTTTCCAACCCAGACAACTTAGGGATATTTACAGGAATCACATCGAGACGGAAATTTAAATATCCAGGGCTCATTCTTGGAACGTCTTAGGAATGTTCAAAAGTACATTCTTTCTAAAGAAACATCTTAAAACAGTCCAATTGTGCAACAAAATTGCACAAGAAGACTTAAAAAGAAGTTATATTCTTCAAAAAACCGTTTTTAAAAACAAATACTTGAGAAAGTATTTTTTGTGTAACATAATTGCACAAAAAGAGTTAAAATGAGAGAAAAATGTTTTCAAATAACATTGTAAAACGGCTGATTAGAAGTAGATATATGACAATTGAAAAACGAGGGAGAAAAAAAGAAGGAGACAACCAAACCGCCTTGCTCTCATTTATTTATTATTTATCCGTCTTTTTTATACTACCAGGATTCAACATGCTTCGAGCCCTTTTAGGCTTCCTCGTTAGGGATATTTTAATAGGAAACTAATAGGGAATATGTGTATGTTATGCTAATATTAATTAAAAAGTAGAATTTAATTTGAAGTTAATTATTAAGGAAATATTAACATTTGTTTATGTTTAATATTTCTGAGAAACTATTGTACATTCAAAAACAAACTTTCATAAAATCTCAATCAAACAATCTTTAAAGTTTATTTAACTATTAATCAGTTTGAAATATCTGATGAAACCAAAATCAAGAAAGCTTTAATTTCAATCTATAATAAAAACTGATCCTTTTGTAATTTTTTCCGTAAATCCAGTAAAAATTGGAAATTCTTCTTTCAAAAATTATTCTTGATCACATTCGACAAAAATTAAAATGTTCTTATTCTGAATATATTCACTGATTTTAAAAGACGACTTTCTAGTTCAAAGACGGAACGCATTCTGCGGCAAGGGTCTCATTAAACCCTAAACTTGAAAAAAGAAACAGAGATCACAGCTTCATAGAACAGAGGTCGTAAAAGCCAAGTGTTAAAGAATTACCTGAAAGACTGTATTTCAACTATTTTTCCAAATTTAGAAAATAAATTTTTCACATTGTCATAGTGATCAAACATATCTATCCTTTTAGTAATGTCGTTTTTAGGAAAAGTTTCTTATTTTGTATGCTCCAGCAAACATTCAATAATTTTTTTTTAAATCAGTGCCTTGAGAAATATTAAATATTATTTTGATAATTATTAATTATTAAAGTAAAATTCCTGAATAATTTAAATGTAATATAATTGCAGTTTTGTAACCACAGTATACGTATTCAAGGAATCTTATTAAAGTATTCAAAGAATCTTCCTTAGACCACCATTATTGCAGGTATCAAGGGTTATGCTTTAGTTAATGGAAAGTCTTTGATTAATGCGATTAGGTCATAGATGAAACATCCTTCTGGCAACCTTGCTTTTGGTATTTACCATGATTCTTGATATTCTTTAAAATTTGCTAATAAAACTATTTCAAATTGAAAATATGTATACTTGAGACATACTATCTTTCAAGAAATGGTAACATTAGATTAAATAATCTCAAGCAAAAATACTAGAGTTTAAATTAGGAATTAGTAGTTTACACCTTGATAAGTGAACACCAAAATGTGCGATATATATTTCAAAAATACAGTGTGCTATAAATATTAAAGACGTTAAAACTGAAATTATGTAAAAATGACCCATGTTGGTAATCAACTCATGTCGGCTATAATTCCCAAAGTATGAAAACCTCGCAAGCAAATGTCAAATGCACGACAAAAATTAATTGGGGAAACTTCACTCGACTGAGTTGAGTGAAATCGCAGGACATAAAGGTAGTTCGGAAAGTTCTCACCTACAGTCAAGTAAATCCAATTCGGTTAATTGTTAATAGGGGATTTTTGTGCTTTATTATTTTATTTCTTTAACGATTTTTTATAATTCAATTCGCTACGTTTTTATGAAAATTATTTTATTTAAGAATTATACAAGCAGTTATTCTTAGTTATTCATTTTACTAATTAAAAAATTTCTTTAATAATATTGACTAAAAACGTAACAAACATAATCGCAAGTAAACTTTTAATTAATAAAGTGAGTTAATTAAAACTGAATGATAATTACGACTGTTGTCTAATTATTTTTATTATATTATTACACCATCAAGCCAAACCAACCATTATACCATCCAGAAGGGAACGTACAAATATGAAAATAGCTATATTTGAATAAATAATTATAACCTTATCTATTTGTGTAGTAAATACGCTTAGATTTCTTTTATAAAATTCCTTACAGTATTATCAATGTTTTAGGATAAAAAGATCAATGAAAACCAGTTTAGATCACAGGATATTTGTCCCTCCGGGGAACAAACTTTAATCGTTAAATGAAATAACTTCATATGTTTGAATTTCATCCGCGTCGGATTTTGGTCTTTTGTTTGGTAAAATGGGGGGAAGGGATTAGGTGAAAGGAATGGCGTGCTAACGAAATCCAGGCATATCTCGTTATTGCACCTGGCAGTTGAAAATTTAAATTGCACAATAAAAAATCGACATGATTAAAATCTGCCCTAAAAATATATATACTCGCTTTCATTCAAAAGCTTGCTGGATTTTGAATAGCGCATTGCAAGTACAAAAAATGTATTATTTCATGAAAAACAAATTTTCCTCTTTTAATACCCGATATAGATTCTATAGTCTGCAAAAAGCAATTCCGAGAGGGATTCAATATTAATCTGATACAAAATAACAGGAATAATTATTTTACGCCATATATTTAAAAAGGCTTTCAATTTAAGTTTATGTTGTTACAGGTTTCAAAGGTGAACATTTTATTTTTCAATTCGGTTACGAAAATAATTAAATGTCTAAATTTACCATTCAACATGCATAATTTGAACTCTGAACGCATTTTTTGTGGTATTTAGTCATTATTACAGCGTAAAATAACCGCGTTTGCGATTTTTCTTGCACATGTTATATTTCGAAATAGCAAACTTCATTAAATTCAAGAAAAAAAGTGTTTTCAGAGTTCAAATGAAGCATGTTAAGTGATATATGTAACCATTTAATAAAAAATAAACAATTTTGCCTAAATTTGAAATAAATATTTTCTTGTAATTTGTATTAATAATTATTATTAATTCATAGTTAAGAATTAATCTTTTTTTGTTAAAAATTTTGTTATTTGGTTCAAAATTGAATTACTTTCTTGAAGATAATCTTTTTTTATAATAATTCATACACTTGTGTTGAAAATTCAACTATTTTGTTGAAAATTAGCCCTTTTGGCGTGAAAATTAATCAATTTTATTAACATTTCTTTTCCTTGTTGACTACAAAATTTTCGTTGGTTGAAAATTAATTTCTTTTCGTGGAAATTTCTCCTTTTTGGTTAAAAATGCAACTTTCTCGATAAAACTTTTTGGTTAAAAATGCAACTTTCTCGATAAAACTTTTTTTAGTTAAGGATTCGAGTATTTTCTTGGAAGTACATTTTCTTTAGTTATAATAAATGAAAATATAACTACACCATTTTTGGAATTGACCTTTTTTAGTTTAAAAATTGTGCTATTTAGTTAAAAATTTTGGAACTAGCATCACATCTATTGTTCAAATTATTTTGTTGAAAATTCGTCTTTTTGGTAGAAAAGTGATATTTTTGGTTGCAAATTCAACTATTTGGTTAAAACTGTATGTATTTGTTGAAAATTCGTCTTTTTTGGTAGAAAATCAATATTCTGCGTTAAAAATCCATTTTATTTATTTTTTAAATAATTTATTCTAATGAAAATTTAATTATTTTGTTGAACATTCAACCTATTGGTTGAAAACTGAATTTTTCGTTAAAAATTCATATTTTCGGGATGAAAATTCAACTGTATTGTAAGAAATTCGGTTTATATTAAAAATTAATTTTCATAAATGAAAATTTATCTACATCATCTTTGGTTAAAAATTGATGTTTTTCAGTTTAAAAATGTCTCTATTCAGTTAAAATTTTTCAGAAACTAGCATCATAAACATTATTCAAACTATTTAGTTAAAAATTCATGTAATGTGTTAGAAATTCGTCTTTTTGGTAGAAAAGTAAACTTCTTAGTTGAAAATTCAACTATTTGTTTAAAAATTTATGTATTTTGTTAAAAATTCGTCTTTCTCTGGCAGAAAATTAATATTCCGTGTTAAAAAATAATTTATTTTGTTGATAAAAATTAATTTTTTGAACTGAAAATTCAACTATTTTGTTAAAAATTCAACTGATTGGTTGAAAATTAATTTATTTGTTGAAAATGAAACTTTTTTATAGAAAATTCGTCTTTTCCGCTCGAAAATGGGAGTTTTCAAATGTATGTCATACTATCATTATTATCATTATTTTTTAAAAGTATATTTAATTAATTAGATGAAAATATAAATAAAATGCTAGATAGCGATTAATGTGTGTTTTAATACTCCATGATTAGTTTCTTCTAATTGCCTAATGCGCGTTAGGCGTTTAGAAGAATAGTTGAGTATTCTTTTGACTGCCTCAATAAACTAGACAGTTCGCACGCCAGGTAAATATTTTTAAATCTGCGTCAGTGAATTTTTTTGAATGCTCCTAAAGGCAACAACAAAGGAGTTCCTATAAAGATCAAATCAATTTTCTGCAAGTAAGAGGAAAAAATAATTCAATCAGCGTCTCTTGTTAAAAATAATTCCATTCTTATTTAATAACAGAAAATTGGTTCTGTCGCAATAGTCGCAGCAATAATTTTATTACATCAAAGTATTTTTGTGCGTGGTATAAAACAGTGTTAAAGAGAGTGGTAAACTTAGAAGCTATCAGCAGTTTTTTCCATGATAACAGTAAATTTTGTAGTTTATGTCACAAGATGTTGTAGACTATATTGCACATGAATATATTAATATATTTGCACTTGATTGATACTGTTAGAACTGATAAAGATTTAAACACTCGTGAATTGAAAATAAATTGAATATGCATTAAGCATATTGCATTAGCGTACATTGTTTTTCATTTTCAAAAATTGAAAATATTATTTTTCTATCGATAATTCTCACATAAATTTTGAAATATGCTAAACTAGGATAAAAAAAATATTTACAGCAAGATCATTTTGCAAATAGTGTAGAGTCAGCAACAGTTCTTCAAAGTTTGTAGATATTTTTCCTATCACTTCAACCTGCCACCGAATTAAAAAAAAATATATCATAAAATCTAATCATTATATGACTAAGTAATACAAGTTTTTTGTCTGTTCACGCTGCATCACTGCATGCTATTTTAGAATAGAAGTAATACAAAAAATAATAAAATAATAAAAGTAATATTTTTCATGAAATGTCCGTGATGCTGCATATTAACATACTATAAATCATTCTTCCCATATTTTTAGATATTTTTATATGTTCTGCATATATTTTTAAACGATTTTCAAAGTTTTTTTTTTAATTTTTGTCCACTTTTCGCTTACAGTAAGGTAATATTTATTGAATTTTAAAAAACATAATTGTTTGAACAAATGATTATTGCTTATAACTATATTCTCCTGTAGTAATGTTAGATAGTTGCGGCTTTTTCTCAAATTTGTGACTTTGCTTTGGCTTTCTAGTTATGAACAAATAATAACTGATAAATTAAGATCAGACTAAATTATTTTGTAAACAATATCTTTTTTGTGGATATATTTTTCTGAAATACAACCAGATTTTTTCAATATTCTTCAACTTTTCTATATGGGTCATATTGAATGCAGCTTTTCCTTGAAGTAGTTACTAAGATTTTTTTTTCAATTAATATTCTTAAAACGTTAGCAAAAGAGTATAAATACTACATTCTGAAAAAATGGAATATCTACTATTCAATGAGTGATTTTTCTGGACGTTCATTTATTATTTGTTCATAACTAAAATGCCAAAGAAATGCTGAAAATTTCAGAAAAAATCGAAACTTTCTAGCAATACTCTAAGAAAAGATAGTTTCGAACAATAATAAATTGTTTAAACAGTTATGTTTATCAACTTGCATTAATTATTACCTCACTGAGTGAAAAGTGGACAGAATTAAAAAATTTCAGAAAAAACCGCAACTATTTAAATAAACAATAATAATTTTTTTTCAATTACGTTTCTTAAATTACATTATTACCTCACTTCAAGTGAAAAGTGGAAAGAAGTTTAATAATTCAGAAAAAAACACAACTTTCTAGTATTATTCAAAAAGATTATTATTAAAATTATTCAAGCAATTATGTTTGTTAAGATGAGTTAATTATTGTCTCACTCTAATTGAAAAAGTTACAAAAAGTGAAAAGTTTGAGAAAAAGCTGCAACTTTTTAGTATTATTTTAGAAAAATATTGTTATAAATGATAATAATAAATAGTTTAAACAATTCTTTCTGTCAAATTTAATTGATTATTGCCTCCCTCCAACTAAAAAATGGAAAACAAGTTGAAAAACTAGGAAAAAGCCGCGACTTTTTAACTCTATTGCAAGAAAAGATTGTTAAAAACAATAATAAAATTGTTTGAACAATGACTTATATTGAATATAATTGATTATTGTTGTGCTCTAACTTAAAAGTTGAAAACAAGATGAAAAAATTCTGAAAAAACAGCGATTTTCTAACTCTATTCCAAGAGAAAAGTGCTATAAGTAATAATAAATTGTTTAAACAATTGATGTCAACATTTAATTGATAATAGAAAGTAATACTTTCTATATGAGAAACAATTTGTTTTAAAAGACTGCAAAAAATCATAGTTAGCCCAAAAAACTCGCACAAACCAATTTTTCACTTACGCGTTTTTTTGATATCCTATAAAACAGACTTATGGGGTTATATTTAAAAAGTAATTTTTGATTCGCATTTTATTGATAATTGTGAAGAGAAATCTTCAGTTTTAACTTGATTCACTTAATGTTGACGATTCTGAATAAAATTTACAAATTTTTTTTTGTTTCATGAGAAATACGTGTTAAACTTCATGGGGCCTGTGGAACCTCTAATTACAATAAAAAAAATAAACGCATTTATTTTTTGTGGATTTAATCAAATTTGAGGGCGATATGAATGAAAATCCGAGACAAAATTTGGGCCACTCCAGTAAACACCCTGTAAATAGTTTTACAAATTATGAAGCATTTAAAAATTAGGTTTGCAAAAAAAAATTTCTATTAAATTCATCACGAGAATAATACATTGTTGAGAAATATGAATCTACCCAAACTTTTTTGGATGTATACTACGTGAAATCAATCTCAAAATTCTCCTATCTTTGATATGATTTCTAAAATCGATCAAAATAGATCTATTATTAATTTTTGTAAATCTTGAGGAAGGCTTCCGAGAGAACTTCCGAAAAAATTCAGGTTAAAGTTGTTTATTTAAGAGTAGTTATTTAGAGGTTTAGTTTTTGCTTTCTCTTCATGGAAAAGTTACAATTCTTCTCTAATCCTAATGATCAAGGCCTCATTTCATTCTTCGAATGATTCTCTACAATTCTATCTGGGTGAGCTTTATTAAAAAAATTAATTTAGAAATCATACAGTTATTATTGTTATAAACAATGATAGTTTAAATTTTAATAATCACCAGCCAAATAGAATTGCTGAGAATCCTTTAAATAATGAAATGAGGCCTTGATCATTAGGACTAGATGAGAATTGAAAATTTTCTCCAGAGAGGAAGCAAAAACTAAAAGTCTAAATAACCACTGTTAAATAAGCAATTTTAAGCTAAATTACTTGTTCTAATATACACTTAGAAGTTTGCGTCAAGATTTTCAGAAACTAATAATAGATCTATTTTTGTCGATTTCATAAATCATGTGAAGCATTGGCGACTTTTGATATTGATTGTACGTAGTGTACATCCTTAAAACAGGTCTTTTAAATTTAATTCAATTAGAGAAACGAATCTTCAAATTAGATCTAATCATGGAAAAAAAAATGTACAAGTTATCCTTGCGACTCGATCACCTTCGCTGCAAAGGAGAAACGTCTTGAAACCGGTGAGCGAAAAGAAGTGATCGAGCCGCAAATTGTGAGCCTTCGCACTCCAGTGAAAGACACCAACGTCTGGTCAGAGTCCGCGTCTGACTCGGGCGGACCTATTCCCCTTAAAATTGCCCTGCAGCCGAATCACGAGTTTCAGTCGCGTGGGTCCTATACTGGCTCCGTTGGATTGTTTCCTTCACCTTTCTTGGAAGGGGGTGGGGGAGTATGAGTAGAGGGGAGGATAACTGTGACATAAAATGAATGGGGTAGAGGAGGGGGAGAGAGAAAGAAGGGACTTGGTTTCTTGGATCGAAAGAGCAACACGGGCGCGCTAAGAAACGAGATTTATCCGGTATAAACCTGCGCTAGTCACTTACCGTACCACCTCGCACATTCCTCCGCCGTATTAGTAAAGCGCGTTCCACAAAACGTCAAGCACATGATTCAATTTACCTTTCGTTTTTTTTTCTCATTCAGAACGAAATCGCGTGAGCTTTCTCAGGTATTAAGAAACTTCAGATATTAAGAAATTCCGGACGGAAAACAATCTGTAGATCAAACAGAAAAATACTGAAAAATCAAATTAATAAAAATAAAATATATTTGATTAAAGACATTTTTGTTTTTAAAGCAAATAACTGTAAACTTGATTCAAGAATTTTCATATCTTTGCATTATCTATGTGAGATCATGAGTTTTAGAGGTCATAGAAAGTTGAAACTTCAATTACAAATTTTTTGATAAGAAGCAATACGGATGAATGAAATAAGTTTTTATCTAAGTTTTAAAAAATTCCAAAAGTTTTAAAACTGGTTCTGCTATTAATTTGAATTATTTTAATTTAAAATTATAAATTTTAATCTGTTAAATTGTAAGTTAAACTGTTAAATTGTAAGTTAAACTGTAACATCAATTTAAATTTCAAACCGCTGTCAAAATGAATTCTATTTCATTAGCGCCATATTCAGAGTTCCAACATTCTTAACTCAGCTGTAAAATATATTTTGTTTTAACGATTTATTGATGTGATTTATTGATATTAACCCTTGAGAAAAATTTTGCTGCAAATCCGTGCTAGATTAAGGATCAATATCGCTGGTTTAGTTATACATTTTTTCCGTGTATATAGGGGGCATACCTGAATTACGAAAAGTTTTTTTCTGAAATTTTGCATAAAAAATGTAATAGTTGATATTTTAACTGAATAAAGATCTTAATTTTTTATAAAGAACAGTTGAATTTAACCAACAAAGACCAATTTTCAACAAATTCGTTGAATTCACAACCAAAAAAGATTCATTTTCAACCAAGCAGTTGCATTTTTAACCAAAAAAGATTCAATTTCTGTCAAAAGAGATGAATTTTCAAATAAAAAAGACGAGCTTCCTATAAAATGGTTGAATTTTCTACCAAATATTTTAATTTTCGACCAAAAAAATGAATTTTCAATCAAGAATATTAATTTTCTACTAAATAAGATAAATTGTCAACAAAATAATAAATTTTTAACCAAATAGTTGAATTTTCCACCAAGATGTATAATTTTATAAATAAATTATAAAATTCAATAGTTAAATTTACATTTGGGAAACAAAATTTTTTTTAGAAAACAGTTTTCTGCAAAACAGTTAAATTTTCTACTGAATACAATAATTTAATTTTCTACCATATTGTTGAATTTTCAAACAAAAAATGTAATAGTGTATATTGAATCGAAAAAATATTTTAATTTTAAATGAAAAACAGTTGAAAATAATCAAAAAAGACGAATGTTCAACAAAATACATGAATTGTTAACCAAATAGTTGAATTTTCAACTCAAAAAGATAACTTTGCATCAAAATGGAATATTTAAATTTTCAGTTAAAAAAATTAATTTACAACCAACAACAAAAAACTTCAATAAAATCGTTAAATTTTTACCCAAAAAAAAAATCCATTTTTAAGTGAAATGATGAAACTTCAAAACAAAAAATTAGTTTTTAGCAAAGAAGTTCAACTGTCAAGCAAATAATTCAATTTTCTACCAGATTGTTGAATTTTCGAGCCAAAAATATGAAGTTTCAACAAACAGTGTAATTTTAACCCGAGAATTTGAATTTTGAACCAATTTTTAACCAAAAAATTGAATTTAAAACTAAAATGGATGGATTTTTAAGAAAATTGTTGAATTTTCCGAAAAATAATTAAGCTAAGTACCAAATAATAAAAATTTTAAACAAAAAAGATAAATTATTTACCAGAAATTTAATAGGAGACAGTTCGCATTTAATTTTTTTGAATCGCAATTCTGATCATTGCTGGACTGAACAATAATAGTTTTAATAAATATTGGAGTTCATTTTTAGAACTTTTGAATTATTAGGTTTGAAAACTGGAAATTTCGCTTAGGCCCTGAAGAAATGATAGAATTGTACGTTTTCAAAAGAAAATACTTATTGTTATTAAAATATTTCATTTTCTATAAATAATTTCATTAAGGTTCCAATTTTATTTAATTAACAGAGTTTACATTTTATGTTTGTGTTCGTTCCTTAAGTTGATAAAACCTCAGTAAGATTTTAGGTTTGCAATACAATCTGTTCATCTTTTGTTTTTTATGATTCGCTGACTTGAAAATATCTTGTATATGAAATAGTTTTAACCAAATATTGTTTTAAAAATGAATGAAAAAATGTAATTATTATTGGTGGACTGCCACAGAATATAAAAATCGACTACACCAAACAATTGATCAACTACCTGTTTACTTGCATAATAATAATTATTGCAGATTCTATTATTATATACTTTTTAAAAATTTATTATATACTTATTATTATTATATAGTAAGAATTGTATACTTTTTACTATTAATAGATATATAATATAAGAAAAAAATTAAATTAAAAAGGGAATGAGTTTTAGTAAAATGTATCGGCCAGATAATATCTGTAGGCCAGTGGCGCATGGAAAGAACGTGGACATGTAAAGGTCAAGATTGTTTGGAGTCCTTGTCGAGGTCAGTAGGCGATAGGATGACGAGCGACCCAGCATAAATGGAGGTGAACCTTCTAGGAGCCGTTCACAAACTACGTCACGGTTTTTTGAACACTTTTCACCCCTTCCCTTCTTCGTCACAGATTATCACACAAAACTTAACCCCCCCTCCCAAGGTGTCTTCACAACACCAATACCCCCCCTCCCTTGAGTTAACATTTTTTCCTCAATTTCATACAAACATAATATTTCACAAATTTCACAGCACAAAATGCTCTCAAAACAAGAAAAATAGGAGGATTTTTCACGAAAATATGTGCACTTATTTTTATTACTTTAAAAGAATTATTATCACACTGAAATGATTATGAAACTCTCAAAATTTCAACTCGAAATATATTGCATTTTCAACAAAATAGTTCTATTTTCTGCCAAAGGAGACGAATTTTTGATCAAATGGTTGAACTTTCAAACAACAATAAAATTTAACCACAAACGATTCCATTTTCAACCAAATAGTCGAATCTACAAGCTGAAAAAAACAAATTTTAAAGAAGATAGTTGAATATTCAACCTACAAGGATGAATTTTCAACCCAGTCGTCGAATTTGTAACCAAAAAAGATTCCAGTTTAATCAAAAACAGTTGCATTTTCAAATAAACCAAGGTGAAAAAGTTATATATAGTTTATATATAGTGGACACAACACTGATATTTTTCATTTCTTTTGAGCAGAAAAATGTATAAAAGAAATGAAAAATATCATTGTCTTTTCCACTATACATAAACTATATAAAACTTTTTCACCTGGGGATAGTTGAATTTCTAAGCCAAAAACACGAATTTTTCAGAAGACCGTTGAATTTTCAATCCAAAAGGATAAATTTTCTATAAAAAAGAAGAATGTTCAACAAATCAGTTAATTTTCAACGAATTAATCACATTTTTACTACCAAAAAATATTTTATTTCAAATCAGAAACATTTAAGATAAATTTTCAAATCAAAACGACGAATTTTCAGCGAAAGAGTTTAATTTTCAAACAGAAAAGATTTTTCAATCAAGAAAGAAAAAAAATTTCAACCAAATTGTTGAATTTTCAAACCAAAAAGGCGAATTCACTAGAAATAAGTTGAATGTTCAACCTGAAAATATGAATTTTCAATAAAACAGTTAATTGTCAATCAAATAGTTTAATTTTCTACGAAAATAATAGAAGTTTCAACCCAAAGAGACGACTTTTCAACAAAACAGTTGTCTTATCAACCAAACAACTTTAACTAATAAATTTAATGTTTAACAATGTAGTTCAAATTAATTAAAAAACGACATTTTTAATCAATAAAACCATTTTTCAACAAATTAGATCAATCTTTAAACAATAAAATGAGTGTATGACAAAGTAGTTTAACTTTGGACCAAGCAGTTGAAATTTCAACCAAAAAAGATGAATTTTCAACAAAATAGTTAAACTTTTAAGTCAAATATTCGAATTTTTAACTAAAAACGATTCATTTCTAACAAAAAATAAAATATTTCTATTAATTCAGTTTGCATTCAAGTAAAAAAAAACGAGAAAAACCCTCGAGGCTTTTGAACTCAAAATTCTTAGATTGATGTAAATTTAAAGCAGGTAAGGGACCGTACTTTAATTACGTAACGGATTATAGACCCTCTCCAAGACCCCGCTCCCCCTGTAACGAACCGTAACGAAATATTTCTACCCCCCTCCCCCCTTACTGTACGTAGTTTATTGTTTTCAGAAATAATAAGATATGGATCTGAAGACTAATGGAAATTTTTACCAGCATTTTAATCTTGTAATCACTTTAACATAGTATCTTTTATAAACGGAATAAAACAATATTTCAGGTACAAATTAATAACTGTCACATTTATTTATTTGTTTAAAAAAATGACTTTTCAGCAATGAAAGAGGCCTTTCGAACAAAATACGTGATTTTTCACCCAAATAATTGAATTTTAAGCAAAATAACTGAAATTTTATCCCAAAAAACAGAATTTTAAATCCAAAAAGATGAATTTGTAACAAATGAAGATTTTTGAGCCATAAAAGAAAAAAATTTCACCTAAATGGTGGAAACTTCAAGTCAAAAGAGGAATTTACTGTACAAAAATTGAATTTTCAACCAAAAGATTCATTTTTAACAAAATAGTTAAGTTTTCAACAAAATATTTAAATTTTCAAGCCAAGAAGATGAACTTCCTACAAAACAGTAGAATTTTTAACAAAGTAGTTCAAATTTTACCCACGCAGTTGAATTTTTAATTTAAAAATATCAGTTTTCAACAAACTAGTTAAAATTTAAACGAAAGAGATAAATTTTAAACTAAAAATATCAATCTTCAATAAAACAATTATTTTTTAACAAAGTGGTACAACCAAAATTTTCAAACAAAATAGTTTAATCCTCAAGCAAAGGAGATTGATTTTTAACCAAACAGTTGCATTTTAATCCAAGAAATATGAAATATCTACTAAAATAGATGAATTTTCAGATAGAATTGTTAAATTTTCAAACAAATAATAACATTTATAACTAAAAAGATACTCTTCGGGAGGAAGCAACTAAAAAAAATATAAATACAGAGAAAATAAATCACTAACAAGAATATTATATCAGTGTTACCGCAAAACTTCGTTTTAAAAATTCCTTAATTTTTCCCTGTCCAATTTTTCATTTTCCCTGACCATTATTCAAAGACCAGAATCTCAAACTTGAAACATTTTTAACCTAGAATCTTTTATAAAGGGAATAAAACAATTTTAAATTAAAATTGAAAAATTAAAAATTTATTCTTCTTTAGGGGAGCGGCGGCGAATGCGGCGCACATAAAGGAAAAGGCACGATTAAAATTCAAATATAATGTAAAATATTCATTAGAACAGTTAATTAATGTGTTTTCCAAAAAGTGTATCTGCGCCAAGTTATCCTACCTTGTTTGGTAATGTGGCGCGTTTCGATTTCAATTCATAATTATTGAATAAACAAAAAAATATGAAGAAAAATGACTACAATTTAATAAAAATAAGATAAATATATTTTCGTTCAATAGTATTAACATATTTGAGGGATTATGTCTGCCGAAGTTTCAAGAAAAAATATTTTTTTAACGGTGCAGAATGTCTCACAATAATTTGAGGGTTATGTCTGCTAAAACGACAAAAATTTGTTGCTAACAGTGCAGAATGATTCACCAATGTGAAAAATAATATAATGAAGGATATATTTGAATAATTATCAATGGAGAAACTTTTTAACCATTTTTTATATTACCTGTCAATTTTAGTCCCTAATGCGCCATATTAGTCGCACGTGAATAGTATTAATTAAAGATTTTTTACACAAAAGTTTATTAATTTTACTCAAAATGTTAAACTTTAAAGCATTCAAGAAACTCGAAACAGTATATTTTCAAAAAATTGTGTAATTTTACACGAAACTTCTGTAATTTTTTACTTGTTTTTAACTACTCGGACATTACAAGCGACAGAACCAAAACTAACTTTTCGTCCTAAAAATCAGGCAATTAATTTAATTATCCTAATTTTTTAATAATGTAACGTTGAAAACATATATACACACAATGAAATTACCTCCACAAGCAGAAAATGCGTTAATATTCGAAAACTCGAACGCGCCGCATTCGCCGCTGCTCCCCTACAGTTATTTAAAGTTACAGAAATTCCCTGACTCTTTTGCAAGATTTTTTTTCTTAACTCCTGACTTTTCCCTGACTAATAAAATTCCTTAATTTTTTAAAAATTTTTGTTGGCTATAGGTTAATTTTTCACTCACCAGGTTTCTTTGGGTCGTAAAGTTAAATTCATATTACATTTCCATATAATTACTGCAAGTTATTTCTTTCATTTGGGAATGTCCAAAAATTACTGTATAAATATATTATTATTATATTTAAGTACGGTTCCTAAATAATTTTTTTATCTACATTTTAAGAAGCTGATAAAATCAGTCATATTGAACTTTATTGATACGCAAATTCATATGCATATGCAAATCGGAGTTAGAAAAGATAGTCATTAGTCATTACGGTTACTTTCGCTCGGTCGTCGATCCGCAAGATGTCACGTGTTTCGGCCAATGTGTGACACCATTTACGCATTAGATGGAGTCCGGGAACGGTACGACATAAATTATGATAGTGGGACTGATATATTAGAAAAAGTATCTATAATTAAAAGATAATAATCAGCCAAGTTGGTGAAAGTCCTACGACTGGGAGACTAGAGATCGAGACTAAACCGTGGAAAATATTCGCAAATTCGAAACAAAAATGTGTATTATTATACCAATGTTGACAAATAAAATCGACAGAAAACATACAGTTAAGTTACGTCAGAAGCTTAAGAAAGTTTATTTCTACACTTACATATTTTAATCTATAATTAGTCATTTTGGAATAAGCATTTTAATTTTTATCTTCCGTGGATCGTATTTTTGAGATTGATTAATTAAGTGAAAAAATTTGAGTGAGCTCTGAAGCTTGATGAGATGATGGGTATAATTAACGAAGAGAAGAATAGATTTAAAGTGTTATTTAATATATTTTTTTTTTTACTTTCCAAGGTGAACCATTTTTTGTTGCATATGCAATAATTAAGAGGTATTCAAATCGAAAGGTATTTAAATGATGGAATTGCGAAAATAAGATAAATAATATTGGTGAAGTTATGCACAGAATAATATAAAAATAATAATATGTACTTTAGGGTGGTAGAAAAATACATTGGCAATTTTTTTTACAAATTTTCATGCATATCGCCCCCAAATCTGTTTGAATCCACACCAAAAATAATTTTTTTTTTTAAATTAAATTTAAAGGTTCTGCAAGCCCCATGATGTATAACACGTGTGTCCCATAAAAAAACTTGTTGTAAATTTTATTCAGAATCGTCAATATTAGGTGAATTAAGTTAAAACTCAACATTTCTCTTCTCAATTAGCTACAGAATACAAATGAATAATTACTTTTTAAATATCACCCCCATAAGTCTGTTTTATAGGGTCCCGAAAAAAACCCTGTAAGTGAAAAATTGGGGTTTGCTAGTTTTTGGCGCTTATTATGATTTTTTGCGGTTTTTTGAGATTAAAAAATATTTATAATACATGAAAAACTACTTTTCACTAATAAATTAGATGTTGGAATAAATTGTTTAAAAAATAGTCGCTGTTTTTTCGAAATTTTTCAACTTATTTGGACCTTTTTAATTATAGTGAGGTAATAATAATTTCAAGTTAACAAAACATACTGTTAAACAATTTATTATTATTTTTAATAATATTCTTTTTGAACAATGCTACAAAGTTGTGGTTTTTTCTGAAATATTCAAGTTTTTGTCCACTTTTCACTTACAGTAAGGTAATAGTTAACGAAAATTAACAAACCCAATTGTTTAAACAATTCATTATTTTTTAAACTAATATTCTCTTTGACTAATGCTAGAAAGTTGCAGTTTTTTTCTGAAATACTCAACAAATATTCAACAAATATCCAAGCAAGGTAAAATTGATGCAATTTAAAAAACCGAATTATTTAAGCAAATTATTCATGTTTATAACTATCTTCTCCTATACTTATGCTAGATGGGGTTTTCTGAAATTTTTAACATTGTATCCACTTTTCACTTAGTGAGGTAATAATTACTGCAAGTGAACAAACATTATTGTTTAAACAATTAATGATTGAATTGATTAATTAAACTTAACAAAAATGATTGTTTAAACAATTTATTAAATTTTTTAATAATATTCTCTTTGAATAATGCTTGAAAGTTTGCGGTTTTTTTTTAATATTAAACTTTTTATCCACCTTTCCCTTAGAGCGAGATAATAATTAATGCAATTTAACAAACTGAATTATTTCAATAAATAATTATTGTCTATAACTATCTTCTCCTATATTAAAGCCAGATAGTTGCGGCTTTTTCTAAAATTTTCAACTTTTTGTCCATTTTTCATTTAGAGCACTTTCGCAAACATAATTGTTCAAACAATTTATTATTGTGTATAATTATCTTCTCCTATAGTAATTAGACAGTTGAGATTTGTTCTGAATTCTTTAACTTTTTGTCGACTTTTTACTCAGTGGGATAATAAATAATGCAAGTTAACGACAACAATTGTTTTAACAATTTATTATTGTTTAAAACTATCTTCTTTCAGATAATTGCCAGAAAGTTGCTGTTTTTTCTTGAATTTTCAACTTTGCTTAGGTTTTTTAGTTACGAACGAATAGTAAATAAATATTAGAGAGAATCATATTTCAAACAATCTCTTTCTTTTTTGTAAATACATTTTTCTGAAATAAAACAGATTTGAATATTTTTCAAATTTTCCATATGCATCATATTAAATCTAAATGTTCTTTCCAGTATTTATGGAAAGCCTTTTTATTTAAATAATCAAAAATAAGCTGTTTCGAAATGACCAGACACTTCGTCAATAATATTAATATTTAGTATTTGTTCCTAACTAAAAAGTCAAAGAAAAGCTGCATATTTAAGAAAACCCCGCAACATTCTAGTTATAATATAGAAGAAGATTAAAAATACTAATTTGTTTAAACAATAAGGTTCACTAAATTTCCTCAATTATTACCTTTCTCCAAATGAAAAGTTGAAAAATTCAGAAAAAACGCAAGTATCTAGCATTGCTATAGGGGAAGATAGTAAAAACAATAAGAGTGATTTGTTTAAACAATTATTTTTGTTGAATTGTATCAATTTTAACCTCGCTTTAACTGAAAAGTTGAAAAAAGTGGAAAATTTCGGTTAAAACACCGCAACTATCTAGCATTACTATAGGATAAGATAGATGTAAATAATAATAATTTGTTTGATCAATTAGGTTTGTTAAATTTTATTATTGCCTCCCTCTGAGTGAAAAATGGACAAACAGTGGAATATTTTAGAAAAAACTGCAACTTTTGAGCATTGTTCAAAAAGAATATTATTAAAAATAATAATAACTTGTTTAAAAAATTATTTTTGTTGACTTGAATTAATTATAACCTCACTAAAATTGAAAAGTGAACCAAAAGCTGAAAATTTTAGAAAAAAACTGCATCTTTCTAGCATTATTCCAACAGAATTTTGTTATAAATAATAATAAATGGTTGAAACAATTATTTCTGTTGAATTTAATTGATTATTGCCTTGCTGTAACTGGAAAAATAACCTAAAATTATTTAAACATCTACTTATCAATATAAAAGTAATACCCTATCTATTTGAAACAATCTGTATAAAAAAAACCCGCAAAATATCATAATTAGCCCAAAAATTTGCAAAACTCATTTCTATGGCTAATTCTGCAAATAAAGATTTACCTAATATTGACGATAAAGAAAAAAAATTTCAGAAGGTCTTTTTTTCTTATTAGAAATACGTGTTAAACTTTATGGGGCTTGTTGCGGTACCTCTAAATATCATTTTTTTTAAACGAATTTATTTCCTTGTGGATTCGAACAAATCCAGGGGCAATATACATGAAAATTCGAAGAAAAAAATTTTGGACCACTCTGATGTACATATAGATTGTACATTCATAATTTTTTATGAAGATCGATTTTCAGAATTTCTCTTTTTCAAATATTATTTTCATTTTAAGCCTCATATTACAGTGAACAATTATTATATCCTGTATGCAGAATAATTCACGTAAAAATTTAGATATTCAAATATTTTTCTTTTGTCTGGGTACACATTTGCTTTTGTCTGCTGCTTCGTTTTGACTTCCAAAAAACTTCATTTCACGTTCTTGTCCTTGTTTGCACTTTTATTTTTGAATTGTAAATTCCTTTTCTTGTTAACGTCGCCACCGTTCTAAATTTTTCTCTTCGTCTAAAAAAACCTTACACCTATTACATCAATAATGTTAATGTGAAACAATGTTTTGTTGCTAAATTTATTTTAATCACTTTTAGTAGCACAAATTACGTAAGACATACGTAAAATACATGAATTTTCAACCATACAGTTGAATTAAACAAACAAAGTGAAGTTTGAACAAATTAGTTGAATCATCAACCAAAACAGACTAATTGCCAAACCAAAACCAAGAATTTTCAACAAAAGAGTTGGATATTCAACCAAGAAAGATTTGTCAGTCAATAAAGAAAAAAAAATCTGATCAAAAATGTTGAATTTTCAAGCCAAAAAGACGAATTTTCTTCAAAAAAGTTTAGTCTTAAACCCGAAAATATTAAATGTATTTTTAACAAAAAAGTTAAATTTTCTACCAAATAAATAGAATTTTTAACCCAAAAAAAAACGAGTTTTCGATCAAATAAATAAGTTTTCAAGTAATAAATATAAAGTTTCGAACAAAAATCGAAAAGTTATATTTTTCAGTTCAAAACTTAATTTTTTACTAACAAGAAAACCTATTTTCAACAAAATACCTAAATTGTCAACCAAAGAAATTAAATTTTAACTAAAATGATGAATTTTCAACCAAAAAATTATTTTTTAACCAAAAAGATGAAGGTGCAACTAATGAGATTAAATTTTCTACCAAAAAGACGAATTTTTAACAAAGTACTGGAATTTTTGCATAAGACAGAGAAATTTTATACTTAAAAAACGATATTCAAATTTTCAGTAAAAAAAGAGTAATTTTCAACCAAATAAAATAAATTTTCAACGAAATAGTTGAACTTTTTACCTAATAGATGAATTTTCGACCAAGAAGATTTATTTTCTACAAAAAAAAGATAAAATTTCGACAAAAAAGGAATGGTTAAATTTTCAGTTGAAAAAAATTAATTTTCAATTCAAAAAACTAATTTTCAACCAAATATTTGAATTTTCAATGTAATAGTTAAATTTTAAATCAAAATGGAATAGTAAAACTTGTAGGCAACAAAATTATTTACAACTAAAAAATTTTTTTTTTTTAAAGTTATTTCAACTTAACAGGTCTTTTTTTAACAAAAAAGATGAATTTTAAATAAAAAATGTAATAGTTGATATTTCAATCAAAACAGTTATTTGTGATGCAAGTGCGCAAAATAGGTGATTGTGTGCGAGTGTGAATTTTGCAGCATAAGCCGGAGGCTCGAAGCATGAGTCGGTGGCTGTCCTTTAAGTCAATTAGAGATTCTGGTGTGATTTTTAAGTTCGATGGCTGTGTCAAAAGATAAAAAGTGTTTGCCCCTACTAGCTGTCTTTTAAATTAATTGGAGGTTCTGGTGTGATTTTTAAGTTCGATGGCTGTGTCTCAAGATGAAAAGTGTTTGCGTCTACTAGCTGTCTTTTAAATTAATTAGAGGTTCTGGTACGATTTTTAAGTTCGGTGGCTGTGTCTCAATATGAAAAGTGTTTGCCCTACTAGCTGTCTTTTAAATTAATTAGAGGTTCCGATCTGGTTTTTGAGTTCAATGGCTGTGTCTAAAGATAAAAAGTTTTTGCATCTACTAGCTGTCCTTTAGGTCAATTAGAGATTCTGGTGTGATTTTTAAGTCCAATGGCTATGTCTAAAGATAAAAAGTTTTCGCATCTACTAGCTGTCCTTTAAGTCAATTAGAGATTCTGGTGTGATTTTTAAGTTCGATGGCTGTGTCAAAAGATAAAAAGTGTTTGTCCCTACTAGCTGTCTTTTAAATTAATTGGAGGTTCTGGTGTGATTTTTAAGTTCGATGGCTGTGTCTAAAGATGAAAAGTGTTTGCGTCTACTAGCTGTCTTTTAAATTAATTAGAGGTTCTAGTCTGGTTTTCAAATTCAATTTGCTGTGTCAAAAGATAAAAAGTGTTTGCATCTACTAGCTGTCCTTTAAGTCAATTAGAGATTCTGGTGTGATTTTTACGTTCCATGGCTGTGTCTCTAAATAGGAAAAGAGTTTGCCCTACTAGCTGTCTTTTAAATTAATTAGAGGTTCTGGTCTGGTTTTTGAGTTCAATGGCTGTGGCTCTAAAGGTAAAAAGTGTTTACCCCTACTAGCTGTCCTTTAAAGTAATTAGAGATTCTGGTGTGATTTTTAAGTTCAATGGCTCTGTCTCTAAAGATGAAAAGTGTTTGTCCCTACTAGCTGTCTTTTAAATTTATTAGAGGTTCCGGCCTGGTTTTTGAGTTCAATGGCTGTGGCTCTAAAGATGAAAAGTGTTTATCTCTACTAGCTGTCCTTCAAATTAATTAGAGATTCTGGTGTGATTCTTAAATTCAATGGCTGTGTCTCTAAAGATGAAAAGTGTTTGCCCCTACTATCTGTCTTTTAAATTAATTAGAGGTTCTGGTATGATTTTTAAGTTCGAATGCTGTGTCTCTAAGTATGAAAAGTGTTTGCATCTACTAGCTGTCTTTTAAATTATTCAGAGGTTCTGGTGTGATTTTAAAATTCAAGGTCTGTGTCTTAAAAGATGCAAAGTGTTTGTCTCTACTAGCTGTCCTTTAAATTAATTAAAGATTCTGGCGTGATTCTTAAATTCAATGACTGTGTCTCTAAAGATGAAAAGTGTTTGCCTTCACCAGCTGTCCAAAAAATGTAGACACCACAATTTTTGTACAGATTATAGTGAAAATCTTGACAGAAAGAAATTCTAAAAGTATTGGACAAAGTAGATGTTACAGATGAAGGTTTTCCCTATACTGATACAGAGTTTTGAAATTTTTAGTCGATTAGCAATTATTTCCTGATAAGTGAAAGTTTAAAAGAAATAGACCCATTTTGAGTTGAAAAATGAATAAAAAGTTTATATGTCAACCAAAAAAAGTTACATTTGGAACCAAAGAGTTTAATTTTCAAGCCGAAATGATGAATTTTTTAGAAGACAGTTTAACTTTCCGTCCAAAAGGATGAATGTTCAACGAAACATTTTTCAACAAAAACGTGGAATTTTCAACAAAATAGTTGACTTTTCAACCTACAAAGATGTGTTTTTAATAAAAAAAAATTCTACCAAAAGAGATGAACTTTCAAATAAAAAAGACCGAGGTCTAAGGTTTAGGTCTAAGGTCGTGCACATCGATGCTTTATCCTCCATATCACATTGCAAGATTAGAAGTGTTCGATTTCCAAAAAGGGAAAAAACCATTTTGGAAATGTGCCTATTCAAGTATGACGATTTGGATATTGATAAGGATATTTTGAGCCCAGATGCTTTATCTGAAGCTGAAGGGAGCAAGTAAGCACGACTATTTACCAAGTGTAAATGATACGTGATCCCAAAAAAGGAGTGTGGGGTCTTAACGATGGAGGAACTCGAGAGGTGCTAGTTGCTACTCGATGAAGCTGATCATGATTCTTTGAAGTTGTCCATGCATAATCGCGATAAAGTTGGCAATATAATGAGGGCCTTCCTTGTGACTCGCCGACAAAGGCCGGGTCGCCAGTCCTCTCTCGCTCTCTCCATCTTACGCAATTTTACCGCAGCACGTGATTCAAGATTTGGTTCGTGGGAATCACGTTTCTGCATATACAAACGTGACTTCTGCATATAAAAATAAGTATCTTGTCAATCCCGTTCGCAGATTATAAGTATCAACATTTGCGAAAAAAAAATCAAACTTGAAAAAACCAATACACGAGTCCTAAACTGTAAACATCTTCAAAGATGTTTAGGGGATCAATCCCTGTCGCAGATTGTATAAGTATAAAAATTTTTGAAAAAAGAATCAAGTGTGAAAAAAATGAATACATGTGTCCTAAACCACAAACATTCTCAAAGATGTTTAGGGGATCAATCCCTTTCGAAGATAATAAGTATCAAAATTTGCGAATAAAGAATCAGTTTTGAAAAAAAATTAATACATGTGTCTTAAACTGTAAACATCTTCAAAGATGTTTAGGGGATCAATCCTTTTCGTAGATTATAAGCATCAACATTCGCGAAAACAGAATCAAGTTGTTAAAAAATCAATACATGTGTCCTAAACTGCATATATATTCAAAGATGTTTAGGGGATCAATCTCTTTCGAAAATTATAAGTATCAAAATTTGCGAAAAAAGAATCAAGTTTGAAAAAAATCAATACATGCGTCCTAAACTGTAAACATCTTCAAAGATGTTTAGGGGGTCAATCCCTTCCGAACATTATAAGTATCAAAATTTGCGAAAAAAGAATTAAGTTTGAAAAAGAAGATCAATACATGTGCCCTAAACTTTAAACATCTTTAAAGATGTTTAGGGGATCAATCTCTTTCGAAATTATAGGTATCAAAATTTGCAAAAAAAGAATCAAGTTTAAAAAAATGAATACATGTGTCCTAAACCACAAACATTCTCAAGGATGTTTAGGGGATCAATCCCTTTCGAAGATTATAAGTATCAAAATTTGCGAAAAAAGAATCAATTTTGAAAAAAAATTAATACATGTTTCTTAAACTGTAAACATCTTCAAAGATATTCAGGGAATCAATCCTTTTAGCAGATTATAAGTATCAAAGTTTTAGCAAAAGTAAGTTAATACATGTGTTCTAAACTGTAAACGTCCTCAAAGATGTTTAGGGGATCAATCTCTTTTGAAAATTATAAGTATCAAAATTTGTGAAAAAAGAATCAAGTTTAAAAAAATGAATACATGTGTCCTAAACCACAAACATCCTCAAAGTTGTTTAGGGGATCAATCCCCTTCGAAGATTATAAGTATCAAAATTTGCGAAAAAAGAATCAAGTTTGAAAAAAATCAATACGTGCGTCCTAAACTGTAAACATCTTCAAATATGTTTAGGGGATCAATTCTTTTAGCAGATTATAAGTATCAAAATTTTAGAAAAAATAAATTGATACATGTGTCCTAAACTGTAAACATCTTCCAAGATGTTTAGGGGATAATAAATCCCTTTTGCAGATTATAATTATCGAAAATTGCGAAAAAAGAATCAAGTTTGAAAAAAATGAATACATGTGTCCTAAACCACAAACATTCTCAAAGATGTTTAGGGGATCAATCCCTTTCGAAGATAATAAGTATCAAATTTTGCGAAAGAAGAATCAAGTTTGAAAAAAATCAATACATGTGTCCTAAACTGTAAACATATTCAAAGATATTTAGCGGATCAATCCTTTTAGAAGATTATAAGTATCAAAATTTTACAAAAAATAAATTAAAACATATGTCCTAAACTGTAAACATCTTCAAAGGCGTTTAGGGGATAATAAATCCCTTTCGCAGATTATAATTATCAAAAATTGCTAAAAAAGAATCAAATTTGAAAAAAATGTGAGAGATAAGAAAAACTGATTTTGAGCATCATAACCAACATCATCACTTTAAAATTAAAATGTTGAACAATGAACTGTACTATACATGATTAATATGGTTTTATTTGGAATTCAATATAATTTACTATAAATTATACAAAACATTTAGACATTTTTTCTGATCTACTCCAGCACAGTTTCCCCTACAGAGATTGGTACTTATTCAAGTTGAAATTTTTCAGTTCGAAGCATTCAATTTTGAATAAATGCATTTTGTACTTCCCAGTCCCAAATGCTTTCAAAACAGAGGAAATCGTTTTCTTCTCTCACGAAAGTAGGGAAATGAATTCATTTAAATAAAATTAATGTAAAGGTACTATACTTTTTTTTTGCTTGTAAGTTATAATGCAATTGTTTTTGGTTGAAGTTTAATCTCGTTTGTTTGAAAATTCGACTATTTGGTTGAAAATTCATCTATTATTTTGCTAAAACATCCAACTTTTTAGCTTGAAAAAAAATATAAGGTATTTTGTTGAAATTGCAGTTTAAAAGAATAGCATCCCCTATTATTCCCCTATTTTTGCACAAGAATAACCCTATTTCTAAAGCACTTATTTAAACAATATTTCTTCTTCTATAGCTCATTACTTCCACTGAATAATTAAATGAAAGGCGTAAAATTGAGAGTAAAAGAGGCAGAATTCTTGCTTAACGAATCGTAGAATCACATTTGTGAGCGATTCAACGCCTTTTCATTTCCTAACAAGAAGCCAGAGAAAGCTTGGAAAAGCGTAGCTGAATGTGAATTTTCGTGCGGAAGGAAGGGTTAATTTTACGAGATTGCACACTGCGTACATTCGCGCTGTAATAAATTAATCTTCTCTTTTTCTCTCCTTTTTTCTCTCCCCCCCCACCTCCCCGCCCCCCTTAATTCGCGCACGCGACTTTATTTTCCATCCGCGACCACTCGAGCTTTGCTTTTCTTTTCTCTTCTCTTCTTTTTCCCTTCGGGAGACGCGAATTGAAAAGAGAGAATGGCGGAATGAGAGGAGAGGAGAGGAGAGTAGATAAATAAAGCATTGCCTCGAAATGGAGGTTGAAATTGTAATTATCACGAGCACTCTACTGGCACGCGTCGACTCTTCTCATCATTAAAGCACTTTCAGCTTCCGGTACGTCAGTCGTGATTGGCCTAGGTCAGGACTATGTTTTGTGTATTTATGACTGAGTCATACAATCGTACATGTGGAAATAAAAATGATAAAAGCGATAAAAAGATCGGATCATGAGGAAAATTGAGAGTAGAAGGAGAACCGTTGAAGCTCATTAAGGTCGTCGAGTGCGATTCTGTTTTCTGTATCCCTTTTCAGAATCTGTTTTAATTACTGCTTCCAATAGATCCCGGTACATCCGAATGCAAATCCAGGGCGCTATTCGAAAAACCCTCTTCAATTAGTGAAACCGTCATGCAATGCTTAATATTAGCGTGCATAATTCTTTTTTTTTTTCTGAAAAAAAGAGAAAGAGGTTTTCTTCAAGCGTCCTTTCTTTTCAGAATATTAAATAAATTTGAGTAAATGGGTTGTTCCGGCGAATGAGTTATGCTAAAAGGTCTTTTGAACTCGAGTTGAGAGAGGAAACCATTTTGTAGATGCATTTTAGTTTTCATTAATTTTTTTTTGCGTGGTAATGAGAGAACGAAAATTGTTTGGTTTTCTTGCAGACTTAGTTATTTAAGCTCAAAGGCATCAAATTAAAAAAATGTTTTTATTATTACATGAGTTTGATATTTGTAGAGAGAAAAATTAATTTTAATTTACCGTAAACTGGGGCTAAGTGGCACATGTGGGGGAAAGTGGCGCGCCCTTGTTTCTGCATTTCTGAATGCGATATTTGCTTCCTATAGTAAAAAAATGAGGTTTGTAACTCAAAATTTTAAAACTTTAATTAAAAACTAGAAGGAGCGATATCGCGTTCTAAAGACAAAATTAAGGGTGCACCGCTTTACCCCACATATGTCCCGCTTAGCCCCGTTTACCGTACTTGAATTAAAGCAAGCTTGCATTTTATCAATTCCAGAGCTCGGACTCAGACCACTATTGGCACTATTTGACACTTTTTTTTTTAGCGATGAAGCTTTAACTGGTCAGTATTGAAACTTTAATGCTTCCAACTGTATCGTATTCAAACTTGAATGCTTCCGATTGGTCAATATTAAAACTTGAATGCTTACAGCTAATAAATACTCAGTTGCTAAATATTCATAGTTGAATATTTATAACTAGTCGATATTCAAGTATTAATGCTTCCAATTGGTGAATATTACAACTTGATTGCTTCAAATTGGTAAATATTCAAACTATAATACTTCCGATTGGCCAATATTCAAACTGTAATGCTTTGAATTAGTAAATACTCTAACTTGAATGCTTCTAATCGGCAATATTTCGACTTAAATACTTCCAATTGTTTAGTATTTAAACTTAATGCTTTCAAACCAATTCTTCATTATTCAAATTTTAATGCTTTAAATTGATTAATATACAAACTTGAATTATTCCAATCGGTACACATTCAAACTTTAATGCTTCCAATTGGTAAATATTCCAACTTTAATATTTTTAATTAGAAGTTATTCCAACTGTAATAAATACAATTGATACATATTCAAACATTCATTCTTCCAATTGGTGCATATTCAAACTTGAATGCTCCCAACTGGTGCATACGTAAACGTAAATGCTTCCAATTGGTGCATATTTAAACTTGGATGCTTCCAATTGGTGCTTATTTGAACTTGAATGCTTCAAAATAGTAAATAACAAACTTTAATGCTTCCAATTGGTACACATTCAAACTTGAAATCTTCCAATTGATGCATATTCAAACCTTAAAGATTCAATCCAATTGTTCATTAGTCAAACTTTAATGATCCAATCCAAAATGCTTCCAATTGGTAAATATTCAAACTTAAATTCTTCCAATTGGTACATATTGAAACTTGAATACTTCCCATTGGTCAATATTCAAAATTGAATACTTCCCAGTGGTCAATATTCAAACTTTAATGCTTCCAATTAGTAAGTATTCAAATTTTAATGTTTCTAATTGGCCAGTATTCCAACTTTAACGCTTCTAATTGGTAAATATGAAAACTCAAATGCTTCCAATTGATTAAATTGTCAATTTTTAATGCTTCCAATTGGTATGTTTCACAAATTTAATTCTTTAACCATTGTTCATTATTTAAACTTTAATGCTACAATTTGGTAAATATTCAAACATCAATTCTTCCAATTGGTACACATTCAAACTCTAATGCATTCAGTTGGTACATATTAAAACTTTAAAGATTCAATCCAATTTTTCATTATTCAAACTTTAATGCTTCAATCCAATTGTTTTATTATTTAAACTCTAATGCTTCCAATTGGTAAATGTTCAAACTTAAATTCTTCCAATTGGTACACATTCAAACTTTAATGCTTCCAATTGGTAAATATTTAAATTTTAATGGTTCAAATTAGCAGTTATTCCAGCTGTAATGAATACAATTGGTACATATTCAAACATTCATTCTTCCAATTGGTACATAGTCAAACTTTAAAGATTCAATCCAATTTTTCAGTATTCAAACTCTCATGCTTCAATCCAATTGTTCATTATTTAAACTTTAATGCTTCCAATTGGTAAGTATTCAAATTTTAATGTTTCTAATTGGCCAGTATTCCAACTTTAACGCTTCTAATAGGTAAATATGAAACCTCAAATGCTTCCAATTGGTAAATTCTCCAATTTTAATGCTTCCAATTGGTATGTATTACAAATTTAATTCTTTAACCATTGTTCATTATTTAAACCTTAATGCTTCCAATTGGTAAATATTCAAACTTAAATTCTTCCAATTGGCACATTTTCAAACTTTAATACTTCCCATTGGTCAATATTCAAACTTGAATACTTCCCAGTGGTCAATATTCAAACTTTAATGCTTCCAATTAATAAATATTCAAATTTTAATGTTTATAATTGGCAAGTATTCCAACTTCAATACTTCTAATTGGTAAATATGAAAACTTTAATGCTTCTAATTGGTAAATATTCAAACTTTAATGCTTCCAAGTGGCAAATATTCAATGAAGCGGTAAATGTTTAAAATTAATAGCTTCCAATTGGTAAATTGTCAAATTTTAATGCTTCCAATTGGTATGTATTACAAATTTAATTCTTTAACCATTGTTCATTATTTAAACTTTAATGCTTCAATTTTTTAAGTATTCAAACTTGAATGCTTTCTATTGGGGCATGTTTAAACTCGAATGCTTCCAACTGTTCAAAATTTAAACTTAATACCTTCAAACTTTAATGCTTCAAGCTAATTATTCATTATTAAAAATGTTAATCTTTAAATTGCTAAATATTTGAACTTGAATACTTTAAATTGTTTAATATTTAAACATAATGCCTTAAAACAGTAATGCTTGAAAATATGTATCGGAAAATAGTAACAAAGGCTTAAAAAATTTATTTACAATACTTTAAATGAATTACAATTTTATTTTCAACTTAGGCCTTGGATTGTCCGATATTTACGTGTTTTTTTTCGAGTATTTTCTAAATTTAAGCTTAGAATTTAATTTAAATGTATTGTTTTCTAAATTTTGATAAAATAAATTGACGACACTATTTTTCTACTATCTTTTTTAATTTATGCCACTATTGACACTATTGTTTCCCTCTAAAGTGAGTCCGAATCGATTAAAAGTTAATTGCTGCTAAATTATCCTTGTCACAAATGACTAACTTCTCGTGATTTGAAGGACATGAGTTTCCCATCTCAATTACTTTTAATCGGATACCTTCTTCTCCAGTCTGATTGACCTCTGACAGTGAAGCCGCGAGTCATTAAAGCGCCAATTCAACCGGAAGTGCCATGTCTCTCAGTCTTTTCTAATTGGCTTTATTCGTTGCTTGCTTCACAGATATTAATGCCAGATTTTATTTTTAATATTTTTTTTGCTATAGCACGCATGACATACTTAGAATGCCTCCAAATAAAAATTTTGCAATATTGAACAAAATTAAACTTTTGAAGTTGTTATATATTTTTATTAATATAATAATATACTATTACCTCAGTGTTTCTAATTGGTACATATTCAAAACTTGAAGTTTTCGACTTGGTGCATATTTAAACTTGAACGCTTCCAATTGGTACATATCTAAACTTGAATGCTTCCAATTGGTACATCTTTAAACTTGAATGCTTCCCATGGATACATATTTAAACTTGAATGCGTCCAATGGGTACATATTTAAACTTGAATGCTTCCAATGGGTACATATTTAAACTTGTATGCTTCCAATTGGTACATATTTAAACTTGAATGCTTCCAATTGGCACCTGATTAGACTCGAATGCTTCCAGTTGGTGCATGTTTAAACTTGAATGCTTCCAATCGGTACTTATTTGAACTCGAATGCTTCCAATGGGTACATATTTAAACTTGGATACTTCCAATTGGTACATATTCAACCTTTCATGCTTCTAATTGGTCAATATTCAAATTGTAATGCTTCTAATTGGCAACCATTCAAACTTTAATGCTTCTGATTGGTAAATATGAAAACTTTAATGCTTCTAATTGGTTAATACCTAAACTTGAATGTTTCCAACTATGAGGAATTCAAAATTTAATATTACAATCCAATTAATTAGTATTTAAATTTTAATGCTTCCAATTCGTAAATATTCAACATTTCATGTTTCCAATTGGTGAATATTTCATCTTCAAGGCTTCAACTTGGTCAATATGCTAACTTTAATGCTTCCAGTTGGTCATTATTCAAACTGCAATGCTTGAAATTGGTAAATACTGAAACTTGAATTCTTCAATTTGGCCAATACTCAAACTTGAATGCTCCCATCTAGTCAATATTCGAACTTTTATACTTCCAACTGTAACAAATTCAAACTTTAATGCTTTAATCCAATTAGTCATTACTCAAACTTGAATGCTTCCATTTGGTCAACATTTAAACTTGAATGATTCGAATTGATCAATATTTAAACTTGAGTGCTTCCAACTTATTAAGACTTAAACTTTAATGACTCAATCCAATTGTTCGTTATTCAAACTTGAATGTTTTCAATTAGTCAATATTCAAACTTGAATGCTTCCAGTTTGTGAATAGTCCAATTTTAATGTTCTTATTGATAAATATTGAAACTTGAATGCTTTCAATTAGTCAATATTCAAACTTGAATGCTTCCAGTTTGTAAATATTTCAACTTTGATGTTCCAATTGATCAATATTCAAACTTGAGTGCTTCCAATTTATTAAGACTCAAACTTTAATGACTCAATACATTTGTTCATTATTCAAACTTGAATGTTTTCAATTAGTCAATATTCAAACTTGAATGCTTCCAGTTTGTAAATATTCCAATTTTATTGTTCTAATTCATAAATATTGAAACTTGAATGCTTTCAATTAGTCAATATTCAAACTTGAATGCTTCCAGTTTGTGAATATTTCAACTTTAATGTTCCAATTGATGAATATTAATTTCTAATTTGTCGAAATTGAAACATAATGTATCCAATTGCTAAATATCAAAAATTGAATGCTTCCAATTCGTATATATTTAAACTTTAATTCTATTAAGTGGTAAACCTTCAAACATTAATTCTTTTAATGGATCAATATTTAAACTTGAATGCTTGCACTTGGTAAATATTCAACTTTAATATTCCAATTGGAAAATATTTAAACTTGAATGCCTCCATTTAATAAATATTCAAAGTTAAATTCTTCGAATTCAACAAAATTCAACAAAAGTGCTTCCAATTGGTAAAATGCAAACTTAAATGCTTCCAAATGATAAGTATTCAAATTTGAATGACACCAATTAAAAAATATTTTAACTTGCATGCTTCAACAGCTATTTGTTTAATATTATGTAGTTGTATTTTAAAGTTGATCAATTTTGATCATTTCAATGCAAAAATTAAAAAAAATTAAATATGTAAATTTTTAATCCTCTAATTTTTAATGCTCCAGATTGACATTTTTTCAACTCGTTAGTCTGATTTCAAGCAATAGAAAATTAATATTTTAAAATATTTTTCTTTATTCCCATGATAATTACACTATTTCAGAGATAATGCAAAAAACTAAATGATCAACTTTGTCTAATTTCGTCAATCAAAACATGTTAGAAAAATTGTTTGCCCTAGTTTTTCATTTATAAAATACTGATTAGTCCTGTTTTACGAAGCCTGTTTCGCCGGTTGTAGATAACCGTTGATAAAATCGAAGCGGCTCGCGCCAGCCAGAACCGATTAGAATTGATAATAGCGTGAGTATGTAAAGGATAGAGTGAGGGGGGTTGGGGGGGGGAGAGAAAGAGAGGTACATACGCTCACTCTCTTATTAATTATTAATTTCACGCCGAAATACCGTGCGAGGAACGGGGTTAATTTTAATTAGTCGCCTTCGAGCGAGCGCAGCCACCTCGCTGTGTTTCACTTCCCGGACTCGTTTTCTTTAATAGCTCCAGCGACCTCAGCAATATTGCCTTCCTGAGTGCGGAGATCAAAGTGCAAATGTCGACTCCTCAAACTACCTTTTAAATCATATCATTTTATTGCTAATTTATTAAATTGTCGAATTTAATTAATTTCCTTTTAAGAATCATCACCGTTGGCATCATTTAAATTTATCTCGTTAAAATCAAATCATCTTTTCACAGGCCTCGGACTCACCACACTATTAACACGATTTTACATTTTTTTTGAACGATTACACCATTTTAGTACTATTTCGAACAAAATTTGACTAAAGACACTACTTTCTCACAATTTTCTGCTAATTCCACTACAGTGAAACCTGGATTTAGCTCCCCCTGGATTTTGCCCTTCCGAGAATTGACGCCGCGCCGTGGGGATACGTGAGAGGCGTTTGCGGGGGGATGTGCGGTGTGCACTCAGGCATAACAAAACAGAGAGAGAAACAGGAGATAGAGATAAAACAGGAGAGAGACAAAATAGTTCAGAGTCTCTGGATTTAACGTCAAGGTCAGCCCGGAAACCGGCGCTAAATTCAGGTTCGCCTGTAATTATTAAAAAAATGTTTGTAAACAAGATCCCATTTTCAACATTATTCCACGAATAGGGCCAATTTTTTCGCGGAACCCACTAAAAATGTATCGTTAGTGACTTCTAGCTGTAATTTTGTTCAAATTTATATGAAGCGTTAATTTTTTAAACAATTTTGATAAGTAAATGTACATTTTGGTCAGTTTTGCAGGAATAGGTTGATATTTTTCGTGGAGTAAGCTAAGCATGTCTTACCAATGACTCCTTGTTGCCTTGTTTATTCAATTAACAAGAACTGTTTATGATTTAAACAATATTTATGTAGAAATGCACAGTTTGACCATTTTTTAATAAAAAGTATTAATTTTTGTTTGAGGAATCGACAATAAATGTCTTGCCAATTATTCCTTCTTGTCACATTTTTATAATGAGGAAAAGGTGTTGATTGTTTAAACAATAATTATAAACAAATTCACAGTTTAACCATTTTTCAATGGTAATTTTTTTTTGCGAAGTGAGATAAAAAACCCAGGGTCATTACGTGTACTAATTAAAGGTGTGATGGGTTTTTAGTTATAGTGTTATCAAATTATGTTTTTTATTGGGAATCGTATCTTGACAACAACATTGGTAAAACATTCCTAGCTTACCTCACAAAAAAATAAGCCTATTCCTGCAAAAGTGACCAAAATTTACGTTTGCTTATGAAAATTGTTTAAATAATTAACTTTTCTTATCCGTTGGCAAAGTATCATAGCAAAGAGTCATTGGAAATACATTTTTAGTATGTTCCGCGTAAAAAAATTGGCCCTATTCGTGGAATAATGTTAAAAATGTGCATTTGTTTATAAATATTGTTTAAATAATGCTGCAAAGCAGAGGATATTTTTAAATAGTCATAATTAGGCATACATTTCTCTCATATTCTATATAAAAACAGTGAATTTCAAACAACTAATCATTGCAAATCACAAAAAATGGCTTTTGTTCATTAATTTGTTGAAAACATTATAAACAATTCTTTTTCTTACTCTAACCTGCTGAAAGCTATTTCTAGATAGTAATTACACTGACTCAAGCTCTTTTCTAGTCAATTCGAAGATCTTACAAAAAAAGGTACATCTGAAAAGTTAGAATAAAAATATTGTTTATATTGTTGTTAAATAAAAAATTTTGATTTAGCCAAATCAAAATTCTCGCACCGACTCGATACGCCTGAGAGCTTTACGATCATTAAAAAAAAAGTCAAAATCCATTGAAAATTGGGTTGTACAAAGACTTTTGTCCACAAAATGTGCTTTTGGCTACGCTGTGCGTGCCGCCGCATAGTGGTCTGGAATAGGAATTTACTATTCATGATTGCCCACAGGTCGAATTTGTTAACCGATTTAAAAGTTTTTTAGAAATGCTCAACATGACATTTTTAAGAGAACTGTGGTTTAGAATTTCTTAATTTTTTTAGAGAGCAATAATATATAAACAAATAATATGACAAAATGGGCCATTTCAGCTTTGTGAATTTTTATCTGAAGAAAAAATACAGATAGAAACCTACTATTAGCTGGATCCACAGAAAAAAAATCCATTTTTTTGAAACATGATATTTAGAGATGGCGCAAGCCTCATGAAGTTTAACACGTATTTCCCATAAGAAGAAAAGACGTTTTTGTACATTTTATGCAGAATCGAGTTGAAACTCGACATTTTTCTTGACAATTAGCTATAGAAGACGAATAAAATATTACTTTTTGAATATCACACCCTTAAGTCTGTTTTATATGCTACCAAAAAAACCCCATAAGTGAAAAAATTGGTTTTGCGAGTTTTTGGCGCTAATTATGTTTTTTGTGGTTTTTTAAATGCAAATTGTTACTAATACATAAAATGCTACTTTATACTGATAACTAGATGTTGAAATCAGTTGATTAAACAATTTATTATTGTTTTTAGCAATTTTCTCTTAGAATAGAAATAAAAAGTCGTGGCTTTAAAAAAAATTCACATTTTGTGCAATTTTTAATTAGAGTAAGTAATAGTTAATTAATGTTAAGAAACATAATTGTCTAAACAATTTATTATTATTGTTAATAATATTTTCCTTGAATAATGCTAGAAATTGCGCTTTTTTCTGAAATTTTCAACTTTTTGTCATCCACTTTTCACTTGAAGTGAATTAATATTTGATTTAGTTTAGCAAAAATAATCGCCTGAATAAATTATTATTATTTATAGCTATCTTCTTCAATATTATTTCTAGATAGTTGAAGTTTTTTTCTCCTAAAGTTTTAACTTTTTGTCCACATTTCAATTAGACTTGAGTAATAATTAATTCAAATTAACAGAAATAATTGTTAGAATAATCTATTTTATATTTTTATTAATATTATCTTTGCTTAATGCTAGAAAGTTTCGATTTTTTTGTTGTTGAAATTTTTAATGATTGGTCTATTTCTCACTTAGGGTAAATTAATAATTAATTAAATTGAGCAAAAATGATTGTTTTAACAAATTATTGTTGGTTATAAATATCTTCATCTGTACAATTAATGCCAGATAGGTGCGGTTTTTTTCTGAAATGTTTAACTTTGCTTCGCGTTCTTAGTTATGAACAAATAATAAATAAGCAATAGAGAGAATAATTTTTTAAACCATCTCTTTCTTTTTTGTGAATATACTTATCTGAAATAAACCAGATATTTTAAATATTCTAAAAATTTTCTATATGGATCTCATTAAATGTAAATTTTCCCTAAAGTAGTTACTGAAAGGTTATTTGTTCAAATTAATATTAATAATTATTATTTGTACTCAACTCAAAAGTCAAAGAAAAGCTGCAAATTTGAGAAAAACCCGCAGTTTGCCAGTATTAATCTAAAATTATTTATTTTTTAACAATAATAAGTTTTTTAAACAATTACGATTGTTAGCTTGCATCAATTATTACCTCGATGAGTGAAAAGTGGATATAATGTTAAAATTTCAGAAAAAAACGCAACTTTTTAACACTTATATGAGAAGATATTTATAAACAAGAATAAATTGTTTAAACAACTATGTTTGGTAACATGCATTATTTATCACTTCACTAAGTAAAAAGTGGGTAAAATGTTGAAAATTTCAGAAAAAACCGCAACTTTTTAGCACTTATCCAAGATAAGATAGTTATAAACAATACAATTTTTTAAATAATCATTTCTGCTAAATTGAATTAATTATAAACTCACTCCAAGTGAAAAGTTGACAAATAGTTGAAAATTTCAGAAAAATCGCAACTTTCTAACATTATTAAAAAAGAATATTTTTATAAATAATAATAATTCATTTCAACAATTATTTTTGTTAAATTTCATTAAGTTTTTTTTTCACCTCAGTCTAAGTGAAGGCTGCATCAAAATTTGAACATTTCAGAAACAAACTTAACTTTCTTACATTATTTAAAGAGAATATTATTATTAATAATGAGAAATTGTTTAAACAATTATAGTTGGTTACATTAATTAACTATTACATCATTAGCGCCAGAAACTCGCAAAACCTATTTTTCACTTATGGAACTTTTTTGGGACTCTATAAAACAGACTTTTGGGTTGATATTTAAAAATTATTATTTTATTTGTATTCTATGGCTAATTGTGAAGAGAAATGTTAATTTGCAACTCGATTCGCCTAATGTTGACGATTCTGAATGAAATTTAAAAAAACGTATTTTTTTCTTATGGGAAAGACATGTTAAACTTCATGGGGCTTGCGCCACCTCTAAATGTAATTTTTTTTACAAAAAAAAGCGGTGGATTTTTTGTGGATTCGAACAAATTTCCGTTCGATATGCATGAATATATGAAAAAAAAAATTATGACCACCCTAATCTGCACTCATAGAACAGAAATAATTCTAATAATATTCAACCTAATTATTGTAAGCAATTTTTATAAACAAATTCTTACTAGTGTCTTTATCTCATTGAAAAAATTGTTTTTGTCACGCTGGTTGGTAATATTTTCCATAAGTGTCATAATTTATAACGAAAAATTAGCACAAGTTAACATTTGCTTTATTTATAAACATTTTGATAAACAAAATCTCAATAAATAAATTTTTCTTGTAGCTAAATTGATTTTTCTGACCAAAAGTGGTTCACCATTGTCTTCAAAGGCATTTTTTAACTTCAAGCTTCATCGAACGTAAATAATATAGATTATTAATACAAATTTCGTCAAACAATTGTCCCAATCGGTCGTTTTCTCGTAGAAAAATAATATTTTTTCTTAAATTATTGTTGGAATGACATTTCTTGCGAGTCACGCCTACTTGCAATTTTGTTTTTATGAAGGTGTCTTAATTAATTATTTGTGATTTGTTAATTTTTCGAGTATTTTGCAGGGAGGCACTTGGAATTTGTTCAGGTAAATTTGTTCAGGTAGGGGTTTTTTTTGGGGGTAGTTGAATATTATTATGAGGTTGGGAATATAACTCGGGGTTTTCTAAAGGTGACTTGCATGATTATTTTAAATAAAAAATTTGTTGAGCGTTTTGCATGAAGGCACTATGGAATTCTTTTGTTAAAAGTGTTAGGGGTGATATTGGGAGTTTATGGAATATAATCATGGTGTTAGAAATATAACTTGGAGTGTTATAAAGATGAATTGAGTGATTGATTATCTTAAATTTGAAATTTTGTTTCAGTGTTTTGCATCAAGCAACTTTGGAATTTTTTCGTTAAAAATGTTGGGGGTGATATTGGGAGCAGTTGAATATAATCATGGGGTTAGAAATATAACTTAGAGTTTTATGAAGGTGACTTGAGTGATTATTTTTAATTAATTTTTTTGTATGTTTTGCTTGGAGGAACTTTAGAATTTGATCGTTAAAAATGTTAAGGGTGAATATTGGGAGTTGTTGAATATTATTATGGGGTTTGAAATATTTATTTTGGATTTATAAAGGTGAATTGTGTAATTATTTCAAATTTACACATTTTTATAGGGTTTTGCCGAAAGGCACTTGCAATTTGTTCAGGTAAAAGTGTTAGGGGTGTTTTTTGGGAGGTTATTGACTATTATCATGGGGATAGAAATATAACTTGGAAATTTCTGAAGATGATTTGTGTGAAAAGACCAAAAAATCATGAATACATTTAAAAATTAAATCGAAGTTCCTATTGCATTCCTAAGAGATTGTATCGCTTATGATTTCTTCTAAGTGCTCCTTTTATTAAGAGTTTTATATGAATAAATAATAAATATTTATTAAATTTTCTGAATAAATTTTCTTCTATATTTTTTTCCTATTTATAAACAAACAAATACACTAAAAAAAAACTATTTTACAAACAAGCCGCCGCCAATCCAACTGACGCCGGCGCAGAAACTTAATCAAAATTTTTTTTCGACAAATCGAGGAGGCATTCCAGCATAGATTATCTGCGTGATTTCAAATGAATTATGTTAAGAGAATCAATTTAAAAGTTGGAAAAATCCCACAAACATGCCTCACTGTAGTGAGGAAATTTCGAATAATAATATAATCTATGATCCATTGCGATAAATATATTTTTATAACGTATTGCTGACATGAAGTCCTCGACTACACCACTGATTTTAGACGTAATTTACAAAAATGTGTTTTTGTTCCATGTTATTCTTATGGAAACCTAAAAAAATGAGGGGGGGGGGGTCCCCAGAAAATTCGAAACTTTTCTTTTTTTGGGCCACCCTCATGTTTATAGTGTAATTAAATATTCAAGTCGCGGATGCGATAAGCAAAGCCAAGCTTGTCATTTAGATATCCTTTCCAACTTTCGCTGGCGATTGAGAAAATAACATGAAATTGCAGAAATTTGGTAATGATGCTCTTAAGCACTTAAGCTTTACACGAGTCTAGAGGGATAAGGATGCAAATTTTTCAGGAACTTGCTTCGAGACAATTCAGTAAATAGGTTCAAGTCCAGATATTTTTTCTTTTGTTCAAGAGAAGGATTTAAAGCAGAAGAAATAATTTAAATTTAAAAATTATCAGGGAAAGTCAGGGAATATCAGGAAATCTGAAAGAGTCAGGGAATTTTTAATAAAGTAAAGTTAAAGTTTATAAATTTCTGTATAACTGTTGTTAAGAAAAGTTTTTCAGATACATTTAGGTCAGGACATTTAAAACTGGTCAGGAAATGTCAGGGACGGTTAGGGAAAATCTGAAAAAGTCAGAGAGTTTTGTATGAACTGAAGTTGAAATTAATTTGATTTGATTAGTTTTTTGAAAATTCAACAATTTTGATGAAAGGTCAATCTTTTTGGTTGGAAGTTCAACTATTTTTGTAAAAAAAAATCAACTATATGGTTGAAAATTAACTTTTTTGTTTAAAATTCATATTTTTGGTTTGAAATTTCATCTTTTCTTGCTAAAAATGCAATTTTTTGGTTTGAAATTAATTTGTTTTGGTTGATGATTCAACTATTGTGTTGAAAATTGATCTTTTTTTGATAGAAAATTCATGTAATTTATTGAAAAAAATGTTTTTGTAGAAAATTCATCTTTTCTTCTGAAAACTCAACTTTTTGGTTAAAAGTTAATCTGTTTAGTTAAAAATGCAATATCTCTAAGTTGTAATATATGTGGTTGTCTGCTATCACTAGAACTCTTGAAACTAAATTTTGAAACATTTTTTTGCATTAACATTATTGGTCTCCGAGGTGTAAGGTACTTGCCTGCATACTTGAAAGAAAAATTGGTTAGGGATAGAGAAAAAATGTCAAATTGGGATTTTATAGCAACCCTGATAATATTTAAATTTTATAATAAGATACAGAAGTTTTGGTAATAAAAATTGAAACTAAAAAGAAAAAACTCATAGTTCATAGATGTAATTTCTAAAATTGTTTCGGGAGGATAGAACAGCCTTCCCAAAGATTCATTTCTATACAATGTACCATAGAAAGCGTTTTTGTTATATTGAAAACTTTTTCTGGCTAAAAATTCGCTAAAAAATGTGATGAGAAATAATTTTTAAAGCTTGCTAGAAAAAATATAATTTTAAAATTCGCAAAATGACTATGTGGAAAAAACCGTTACTTTCCGTTTTTGATTCTTTCGACTTGTCAATTTTTTCTAGTTTAGTTTGATAGGTAAAAACCCTCAAATATCCCAAAACTTTTCAAAGCTCAATTGGATAAATATGATTTTTTTAACACACAACTCAGTCTAAGATTTAATTTAATTTAATTTGCCAACAAAAGACGAAGAATAAGAATTTTGAACTCATGGGTTTTATTGTACAATATACATATTATACTTATTTTGTGTATATTATTATTACCCCTATTTCTGTTAGAAAAGCCCAAAAAATGGCACAAAAATCGTTTTATAAGAAATACATTTCTAAATTAAATATGTACGGAAATTTTCAAAAAGTCTGCGGGAATTGTACGGGGAATATACGGGAATTTTATTTATGGTCTCCGTTGGACACTCTGATCTTAAATAAAAATTATAAGTACTATTTTAAACACAAAAAAAATTAAGAAGTTATGAAATCTACATTATATGCACGCTTATTGATATTATTTACACCAAAAAAATTATTTGCCGATTTTTGCGTCTTTGGGTTCAGAATGATGTTTCTAATGCGTGATATTCGAGATTTATTGCATGTACTGAAAATAATTTTGAATGTTTCAATAATTTTTACGGTTCGATTATATTCAAGATTCTCTTGAACATTTTTTGTGCTGAAATATGCAAAAAATTTACGCTTTCGAACTATGAAGATATTATTTCATTACTTTATTGAAAAATCAGAGAAAGTTCGCAGGTATTTTTATAAATAACGTTTCAGTTATTCGTTACTAGTAGTTTTGTGTTCAATATATCAATAATTTTGAACCCTGAAAAATTATGTTATATTAATAATAATGTTTTATTTATTTGTTTTAGTTTAAATATACTTTTCTCTTTGATAAATAAATGTATAATATAGCTTTTGAGATTTGAGTATGTATAAAACTATAACCATTCCAATATTTTTTTTTAAATGTGTAAATCAACAACAAATTAATCGAAAGTACGAGATTTCGAGTTGGAAGTTTAAAGTGATATTTGACTTACACTACCGGCGTAAATTATTTACATCCCGATTTGTTGAGTTGTGGCTTAAGTGCCCTAATTCTTAAATTATTCACGTGAATATTTTGCCTTATAATGCCACAAAGGGTAATAAAATTATGCATTCAATAAGCCCAAGTCGGAGGCAAAAAAGTCGCAAAATTAAAAATAATGATTGTACGCACCACGTGACTCAAAAAATTGAAAACAATAATATTTTTATGAATATTACTCAAATTTATTAGATATGATAAATAATGATTTTAACAATGATTTTGTAAGTATTCACACATTTTTGAAATTTGGCGACATTTTTGCATCAAGTTTGACCTTAGGGCATTTACATTTTGCACTTTGGCAACAGTTCAAATAACAGGCATGTTATAGATCATTTCCGCCGGTAGTAAAACCCATTTTCATGCTTCTATTTAATATTTTTGTACATTATTAGCCTCTATTCACTGCTGGCTTAAGTTGAGGTCACTGTACTGCAAACACATGAACTAGAATTGTTATGCCATTTGATGGAACTCAAAAAAACAATTGAAAAACATGGTTGAGATTATTAAAGACAAATGACAAAAAAATGCTTTAAGAAACAGAAAACAATGAACTGATTAATTAACATAAGTTACTTGGTAACAATAAAAAAGTTGTATGATAAGAAAGATTTACAAGCAGTACACAATTTCTTTTTAGCTCTCGTTGACTTTGAATATTTCGTAGATTTCATATTAGTATTTGAGTAACTATTTGAGTTTTGCTACTTTTTTTTCTTTACTTTATATAGAACAGCCTATTACGACATAAGAATCTGTTTTAACTACAAAAACAGAGGTCGTTTTAAAAATAAATTTTTAGAGTATTAGAAAAATGTGTAAAACCACTACGGAGACAAAATTTTGAAAATGTATGTTAAAGTATAGTGTATCCTGTGCATGTACAATTAAAATTCACTTGACCTAACATAATTTTTTATTAATAATTAGTGCCTCTCAATATTTATAAATCATCCATTAATAATCACTGAAATTTTTCCTCCGTGTGGTACTGTGGTACTAGAGTAGTACAAAAAACCGACTTTCGATTTTTGGTGATCGATTCGCCCCAATTTGTTCGTTTTACAGAAAAACAATTTCCCTTTTTTCTTTTTAATCAACTTTAATGACTATTGAATTAAATCAACAATAAATAATTTTGTCACTTCTTAACAAATGTTTAAGGAATGATTTCATTTCATTTTTTCAACATTAATTACTTTTATTGGATGAGTAACAAGTTTTCAAGTATTTTAAAAATAATTTTCAATTGCTCAAATAAATAGTATTTGCTTAAACAATTATTTTCTCTAGTATATCATAAACAGTTATTATATTTTTCGAGATAAATGATACAGTTTATGAATGAAAGAGGGAAAAAAGCAGTACTTGTTATCCTCTTTTCATCAATTAAACTTTAGTCACTTTTTAAGGAATGTTTAAAGATTAATTTTCAGCCTTTAGCTTTTAATTTTAACCCAAAAACCCCCTTATATGGTTCCCAGCAAATGCCCAAAAAAATGCAAGATAGCAGTTTTATGAAAAATTCATGCTATAAACGGCAGTTTTTTTAATTTTTCCAACCTCAATTATTGTTAGTCGTTAAGTGACAAGTTTCCAAGTTTTTACACTAATTTTTAATTGTTTAAATAATTAGTATTTGTTCCAACGATTTTTGTATTGGTTCATTGTGAAAAGTTATTATTTTCTGAATTAATGGCACAATTAACCATGGTTTAGAGTAATATACTTTTATTAAAGGATATAATTTGGCAACTATTTAAAGAACTTTTTCCTCTGCAAAAGCTTTAAAAGTTACTACCTTCTGGAATCACTGAAGCAGTTAGTTAGTGTTAGGAGTGATACGAAATTTCAACCAAATAGAGGAATTTTCAACCAAAAAGATTAATTTTCTACCAAGAAAGACCAATTGTGAACAAAATATAGGAATTTCCAAGAAAATAATTAAATCTTCTACCATAGAGACGAATTTTCAAATCTAAAAGACGAATTTTCATCAAAAGAATGGAATTTTCAATCCCAAAAGGTTAATGTTGAACGAAACAGTTGAACTTTTAACCAAAAAGAATAATTATTAAACAAGAATGCGAAAGTTCAAGAAAATAGTTGAATTTTCAAATAAATTTATGAATCTTTAACCAACAAAAAAAACTGAATATTCACCCAAAGAATTCAACTTTCATCAAGTAGTTAAATTTTTAACCAAGAATTAATTTTCTATAAAAAAGACGAATTTCCAACAAAATGCATACATGAATTTTGAACCAAATAGTTTAACTTTCAACCAGAAAAGATCAATTTTCAACCAAAAAAAGTTGAATTTTCAACTAAAGAGAATGATGACTGTCTAACAAAAATATTAAAATTTTAAAACAATAATTAAATTTTCAACTAAGTAATACAATTTTTAACCAAAAGCGATAAACTCTCAACAAAAAATAAATAATAGTAGACTTTTCAACGAAAAAGGATGAACTTTTAACCAAAAATACTAAAATAGTTAGATTTTTAACGAAAGAGATAAATTTTCAACTAAATGATGGACTTTCAACTGGAATAGTTCAATTTTATGTTAAGCTAATTAATTTTGAACCAAAGAGATCAAATTTCAAACAAAAATTATGAATCTTCAACTGAAAATGAACTTTCAAGAAAGAAATTGAACTTCCAACCAACTAGTTCAATTTTCAACAAAAGAGTTTAATTTTGAAAGAAGGAAGATTCTACAGACAAAAGAGAAAAAAACATTCGTCCGAATTTTGAAATTTTCAAGCTGAAAAGGCGATTTTTACACAAAGCAGCTGCATTTTTAACCCGCAAATATAAATTTTCAACAAAATAGTTAATTTTTACCAAATGGTTCAATTTTCTACCAAAAAAGATGAATTTTCAACAAATAAGTTGAATTTTAAAAAGGAAAAGAATAACTTTCTAGCGAAAATGTTGAATTTAAAAAAAAATGAATTTTTAACTAAGTGATAAAGTTTTTAACCAAGAAGAATAAACTCTCAACTGAAAATGGAATAGTAGACTTTTCAACCACAAACAATTAACTTTCAAAAAAGAAAAAAAAAACAGTTTAATTTTCAACCAAAGAGATGAATTTTCAACTAAAATAATGGATCTTCAACTGAAATAGTTAACTTTTCAATTGAAAAAATATATTTTTCAACAAAAAAAAGGAAAATTTAACTATGTAATTTTTTTTCTTTCTTAAAGAATTTCTATGGATTTACCTAGTTCCGACTCCTAGTTGTAAAAGATTTACAAATTTCTAGGATCAACAAGGAATGTTTGGTGATCAAATAAAAAATCCGAAATCTGTATAAAAGCGTTGCATATCATTTTGATTCAATTTCGGGATCAAATTCATCAACTAGCATTTACTATGGATGTAATAAAATTTTAACATGTATAAATTTGGACCACCCTAGTGGTTACCCATTCAAAAAATGCAACAACAACAAAATATTTTTTTAATGAATATTTTAAAGAAAGCTTTGGCTTCAGTTCTCCTGTAGCTCGGAGGTGATGATGTGTGACCTAAGTGACCTTACTATGAAAATTATACCACTTGAGCCCATCATTGTGGGGTTTGCGATTGGTATCGATATAGCACGTCAGCGATGGGCCCCATTGTAAACGATTGTTACTGAAATGATAAACTACTCGTTACAAAGAGGGGCCCGTTTGGCATTTGGAAATGTCAGTACCTTCCTACGTGGCTTTTCTCTTAGTATATGTCTATATGCATATGTTTTTGCATTATTGTACGTAGGCTCATGCTCACTGCTATTGGAATTGTTTCAGAGTATAACGACTGGCATGCGTACAGAGTCCTGTAGGACCTAGAGTGCAGCTCGAGTTGTTCGATTTGTCTTATACCTAATGCACTTTCCTGGAGGATTACTATTAGCTAACTCACTCTGTCTTTCTCTACCTCTCATTTCATTCTCGTAAAACCTCCACGCTTTTGTGAAAGCCTGTGGTCTACCTACGTACCACTTCAGGAGATTGAAATGCTAATTGAGCTCGTCTTGAAAAAAGAATGAAAGAAATAACCGAGTCACCCTCTCTTTCCGCCTTTTGCTGCTACCTGTGGAATTTCGTTGTGTAACGTAATTCCGTTATAGTTACGGCTAATTTCTTTGAGGAATCATTTCATTTTGGAAGCTTTATGCAAGATTTAATACATTTTTTATATTTCTTCTTTCGATATATATGGACATGTCCAAATGGTTATATCTCGAAGAGGCCAAAGGAAAAGGTGCTAACTCATGGAGACAAATTGCATTCAGATTAAGAATTCCAAAGGAAACAGGCTACTTGGAAACATAGAATATTTCAGACTGGGCAAATTTGTTTGTACAAGCTCTTCAATTCTTATTTGGATAGTCCTTCCTTACTACAATAAATTTCTTTCGATATTCCTTCCAGGAATTAAGGAATGCAGAGCCTGGCTTATTCGAAATTTCATTTCGTAGAACAGAATATGGCACATGCACCTTTATCCGAATTCTGTTGTGAATATAATAAGATAAAAAATGTATCCTATGACGTCGACATCTTCAATCAATCATTCAATAATTTTGCGGTGACAATTGCATATTGTTTTATGCCACAAAGCAAGTTTTTGTTTTGCTTAAGTAATCTTCAGGAACTAGTAAAGACAAATTGATTAATGTTACTACACTCGAACTATACCACTCATACTTACTAGTATATTATTATTATAATTTTTCTATTCTGAGTTTTCTTTGTAAAATACTGAATATTAAATATACTCTGTACTATTACTAATAAATATGTATAAAGGTGTTAGCCCTCAATAAATTAAATTCAAATTCAAATAGCACCTTTTCATTTACGAGTTAGCACTTTTTTATTTGGTTTCTCCGAGATGGGATATTTTCATTTGGAGACGTCAATATTTCGAGAGATTTTAAGATATTTCAATATATACCGAAGGATTTAGATGGAATTTTGAGGGGTTTGAAGGAATCAAGAACGATTTCCGCGGATTAAAAAGAATTTTAAGGGATTTCCAGGAATGTTAGAAGATTTTAAGTGATTTCAAAATATTTTAAAAGAAGTAAGATATTTTAAAGGATTTAAACAGGATTTCAAGAGATATCGAAGTCTTGTAGCGAATTCTGAAGGATGTCAGCGGATTTTCATAGAATTTTGAAGGTTTTAAGGGATTTAAAGGTATTTCGAAATATTTGCAAAGATTTTAAAGGATTTTAAGGAATTTGAACAGATTTTAAGAGATTTTAAGAGGTTTCGATGATTTCGTTGGATAAAAAAAAATTATAAGAAATTAAAAACGATTTGAAAGTATATCCATGGATTTTAGAGGATTTCAAAAGATTTATCAAAATTTCAAAGGATTTTTAAATATTATAAAAGATTTTAAGGGATTTCGAGTAATTTTAATGGATTTGAGAAGATTTTAAGGTATCTCGTAATATTTCGAAATAATGTAGGAAATTTCAAGAATTTGAACCGATTATCAGAGATTTTAAGAGATTTCCACGAATTTTAAATATGCCATGATTTATTCAAATTCAAATATTTTAGAAAAAGGTAGGAAGCGATAGTAAGAAAAAGTTCAGTTATAAAAACTATTGTTACAATAATTATTTTTCGTATTTTTTAAATTTTTTTCATGCAAAATTGTGGTTTTTTTCTCATGATACGTGACTGATATCATTTCAATTCTTAAAATCATAGAAAACTTTTTTCCAGGGATCTGATTTTCGGCACAAAAGCTACATTAAAGGTTATTTATGCATAACAAATATTATTCATTAAGAATATCTAATTCAAATTATGCAACAATTTATTTCTTAAAATTTTGGTAGAGAATTTAATGAAACATCCGGCACTTTGAATAAATTAAAATTTGGTTATTACAAAGAGATTATTTATCGGTGCCTATGCTAATGGAAAGGTTTCAAATGATTATGAAAACAGATGAAAAAGTAAGATTAGTTCAAGAAAAACAAAACTTGTTATCGTTTGCTCGAAAGTATTTTCGCCTCCTCTTAAGATTGTCTTTCTCCTTTCTCTAAATTCATTTGACCACTGCTTTTAATGGTAAGTAGGCACTCATTTGGAAATCAAAACACAGAGTCTAGCCATAAACAGCAAGTAACAGTAACCGCAAGGTAAATAACATTTGCAAAAGTAGACATCATATGGGCGTATGCCGTCTACCGCAAATCGTTTAGGAACATCAACGGTTTTGACAGATGTATCGCCGTCTAAAATAGTAAACCAGCTCGAGAGATAGATAGTAGATCTTGTTTAGCTAGGTTTCAATCAATTATACCACAACCGCATACCTCATTCTATTTTTTTTAATGTGATGATAAATTGATCTCTTTACAAATGCAATACTGAACTTTTCAAATTTGGACTCCAGATTCAAAATGAGCGTCCCAAAACCCCCAATTAACCATTTTTAGCCAAATCCATCGAAATTTGTTAATTTTTGCCGCCATATTGGGTCCAATATTTAAAATTTTTTAATTTTGAATTTAGATTCGTAATCAGTAACCCCAAAAACCCCAGAGTAACCATTTTTAGACAAATCAGTAAACTTTTTAAATTTTTCCTGCCATATTGGGTCCGCCATGTTGAATTTTCACACTTTGACTTTATATTCGTAATCAGCGACTTCAAAAATTACCGATTAACAATTTTTAGCCAAATTTGTCTACATTTTTAGTTTTCGGCGCCATATTGTGTTCGCTATTTTGAATTTAAAAATTTGGAATCAGTCGCAATTTTTAAATTTTCGCTGCAATTTTAGGTCCACCATTTTGAATTTTTAAGTTTTTACTCCAGATTCGTAATCAGCGTCCCCAAAAACCTGCGAGCAACTATTTCCAACTAAATCCGTGGACTGTTTGAATTTTCGCTAAATTTCAAGGTAATCTGGCCCATTTATCATTTCCTAACCTCTATTTATAAATAGACTCACTGTGAGTTATTTATTGAAATAAAAAATAATATAAACAGTTAGACTTTTAATTTATAACCTCACCTTTTCAGGTAAACAAACATAGGGTTACAAAAATATTGTTTTATGTTTTTCCTTAGGTTAGTAAGTAAAAATATGTATCATCTTTGCCAAAAACATATATTATACAAAATTTAGGAACATGAGGTAATGCGGGACATGGGGTAATATGGCACATATGGTCTATTTTTTGGCTAGGGTAGTACATTTAGTAAAATATTATACTATATTTTCCAAAAATCTACATACAACGTGAATTTCCCCTTAATTCAGGAAAGTTTTCTTCACTTTAAACTAGTTTTTGGTGAAATAAAAACTAAGTATTTTAAAGCAACAGTTGTTTTCTTCAACTCAAGATAAGTATTTTTCTGCGTGCTGTTTAAATTGCAAAAAAATCACAATTTTCTAGGGACTTTGTAAATTTTCAAGATTTTTCTAGATTTAGGAAGAGTGTAAAATCTCCTACCAGAATAGAAAAAGCTAAGGTAATTATCCTAATTATGTAGCTGAAAGAATACAGCATTTCAAAAAAAAAGTTACCACTAGTTAAAAAAAATGTTGAACAAATTGTTGGTACCTGGTTTATAAACATTTTTCTAACGCTTAAAGAAAATTTCACGCCAAATTTCATGCTTTTATAACAATTAAAACAAAATTTTCAATATCTTCAGTGTATAGCTAAGGCTAAGACAATTGAAATATCAGAAACGTTTATTATCTGTTACTTTTCATGCAGATCATGTACTTAAATAAACGCTGTGAAATACTATCTGCTGTTGTGTGATCAGACATATACGCCATTTATTATTGGTGAATCATTCTAAGTCTATAATAATTTTCCTTTTAAAATATTTTCGTGAAATGAATGAAAAGGAACTTTTTTAAATCTTTTTCCGAAAAAAATATATTAGGGCATTGAAGAAAAATTAAAAACTTGAGAACCATATTGACTTTTTAATTTGATCACCAGTTACATGTAACATTTTTATCTGACTTCGGATTACAAACAATAAAATATATCGTGTTTACATTTTTTTAAATGAATTAATAGTTTGGAGAATTGTGGTTTACACGTGGTTTAAATTTAATACTTTAAAATTCTTTCGGATTGGGTTCTTTATACTTAATGGTGTTTCCTTTGTTTCATCTTTGGTCAATGGGGTAATCTTTCCGGTTTCCATATTTATTTTCACTCGTTTTTTATCATAATTATAAAATCCACGAAGACAATTATTAGTCTCCAATATTGCAACGACGTCTCCATTGGATGTTGATAATACTTTTCGTTCTACGGTTGGCATGAACGCATGTTGTTTTCTATTTAAATGCAATAGAAGTGGTTTATCATCAGTAAAAGTGTATCTTCGAATTTCGAATTGCTGGTGCGGATTCGAGTGAGGAACAAGCCGAATGTGTTCAAGCCCGTCAGAAGAAATTGCCCTGGCAGGAGGAGACGGTCTAACAGGAGAAGACGGTCTGGCAGGAGAAGACAGCCTGGGACGTGGAGACCTGGACCTGACACGAATGGGAGGCTCGGCAGGAGGTCTGGCAGGAGAAGACAGCCTGGGACGTGGAGACCTGGACCTGACACGAAGAGGAGGCTCGTCAGAAGGAGGAGACCTTTCAGGAGAATAAGAACGTCGACAACGAGGAAGACTAGTAATAGCGTCGCCTTCAGGGAAGCAATCGAGCTGTGCACTTAAATCTGTAACAAGAAGCAGGAGATTAATTTTTTAAAGTACATACTCACTTATTGGTTTGGCTTGAACCTCTTGTGGCAATATAATTTCCAATATCCGAGAAATATTCTAAGAGAGATACGTACTGTTTTAGACTACAAAGTGCTAAATAGAATTTCAATATTATTATGGATGTTGAAATTTAAAAAAATTTGAAATTGATTTTGTTGTCCGATTATCAATCTATTGCAATTTTATATGTTCCGATGCCGACTCATGTCAAATGGTACGAAAGGTTTCGATACATTTTTTAATTTTTTCAGGTGTTTAATTATTCAACTCACACTTTTTTCACTATCTAGGTTATGTGAAACTTGGGTATATTATTGACAAAATTTCAAATTATTTAGGTATTGCTTTAAAGATTAATTTTAAGTTTTAAAGATTTCAAAATCTTTCAAAAAAAAATCTGGAAGATTTTCATACAATTGTTTTTGTGTTGCCGAATTTTAAAAATTGTATAGGTTTTAAAGATTTTTAAATCTTTCAAAAAAAGAATCTGGAAGATTTTAATACAATTGTTTTAATGTTGCAGAATTTAAACATTGTATAGGAAAAGAAAGAAATAATAACTCTATAAAACTCAATGGACACAAAACTTGTGTTGATACGACGTTCTATCTACGGAAACTTCAAATTATATCATTATATTTACCAATAGAATTGAAGGTAACCGTAAAGGCAAAGAACAGAGTATACACGATGTTCATCTTTTCCGCTTAAAGGACTGATTAGATTTACGGAACAGGTCTGGTGCTTCATTCAAGCTTATTCTGAAATATTGACATATAAGTCAGATTCAAGTAAAAAAGTCAACTCATTCGTTGAAACTGATTTAAGAATTTAAATCATCTTTTAGCTTCCAAAAGCTAACACAAATTCTACAAAATATGTTTGAACAACTGTCAAAATAAACGTATGTATGACCGTGGACAACTTTGAACTATATGAAACTTTTATCGAATCAATATTTAAAAAAAATATTACCCAACTTTTATTCACTCGACTTTTGATCGTACATTAGAGGAAAGACTGCAATGTAAACTGGTGCTTCGTTAAAATATAATACGAGTATACTATAATCGTTATCTCATGCTTTACAGGCTTCAAGTTTATTCTGAGATATTTACATATCATAATTCAGATTCAAGGAGGAAAAATGATTTACTTGAACCCTAAAATCTGATTTCACAAGTTAAATAATCTTTTAAATTCCAGAAAATAATACAAATGCTAGAAAATATGTTTAAAAATTGGTAAAGATACACTTGCGAAAAATGACACTAGTTTTGGTTAAAAATGCATTAGCCTACAGTAGTTGTGTTGTATAAAACTTAAACTAAATATGGTTTAAGTTTTTTCTAACATTGTACTCCAGATTTTAAAATTTCAAAGATTTATAAAGTTTCTATTGATTTCAGTAGTTTAAAAGAATTTTGCATGCCCATGCAAGAAAAATTATACGGCAGGTTTCAAAAGTCTCGAAGAAAATTACGCAAAATTTGCGTAATTATACAATAAAACTGTGCTTGACGTCAAATGTTTAAGAATCTAATTCCATTCATTATTTAGTCGTAGTATAACGTAAGTTTTTTCAAGGTAAAATAATATTATTCTCACTTCTTGCATTGTAGATAAGTACAATCAACATACTTTGTGAAATCAAAGATTGCCAAGTAATTCTAAAAGATATCCAAATTTTGAAATTGGCTTGAATTGATAAGATTACAGAAATTTTAAGAATGTGTCAGAAGGGGAAAAAATGAAAACTTGGCAAGATTTTGTATCTATTTTTAATAATGATATTCTCGCCAAGTTTTCATTCAAAATTTCTGTAATTTTATCAACTTGCAAAAATTTAGATGACTTTTAAAATTACTTGGCAACCTATCACTTCACAAATTATCTTTTTTGTTTATGGCGAGATTTTACTTATTTTTCATTAAAAACTTTTATTGAATAAAATACTCGTTTAAAAGTAATAAGAATATTTAATACTCAAAGCAATATAATGAATATAATTAGTATTGATATTGATTTTATAAATCAAAATATATCTGTAAACAGTTTGTCGATTTTCATTATCATGTTGGAAATGTTGTCACTTCTAAAAGGATCGATTTTTTTTCAATTGAAAGTGGAGAATTTTTCAAAAAGAATTAATGAATCAAAATTTCGCGAGACATACTCGATCCTATAAGACAGGTGTATCAAAAACGAAATTCCATGTCTTTATATATATATTTTTTTTTGTATAATGAATAATGAGATTCATGTTATTAGCTTGATTTTTCATCTTTTTATCAATTTAAATTCGAATTTTACATTATTTATTGCGTCTTGATAAGAATTCCGTAATGTTGTTACCAAATAATATTTACTGAATACACTTTGCAGGTGCATTTAAAGACTGCAAATTTACATTTTCATTTAAAGGAGTCTATAAAAAAAATTTATTATAATTTAGGGTCCTGATGCAAAAACATCACACAGAATATACTGACTTCATTTTAAACAAAATCTTTTTTTCATTGTCACAAATTGATGCAGTTAAACGCTCTGGAATTTTTCTTCTATTCCATGTAGGATCATTTTCCCTATATTTTAAATATATATTTATATTAATTATTATTTCAATTGGTAATTATATTGCCAATTTACATAATAATATATTGTTATTGTTAATAATATATTGTTAATTTAATTGTTTAATTGTTATAATGTAAGAAATTGCTATTGTACATGAAGTAAACATTTCTTAAAAGAATCAAGAAGGAATATATGATATTTATCGGAATTCTTTCCAAATTAATTTATAATAAAAAAAATTATATTTCGCGGACTTTATCTTTGGTTTCAAAGTATTGCATTTAAGCGAAACAAACCTCTTAAAAATGATGAAAATACATCTTTATATCTTACTTCTTGTCTTTATGTCTTCACGCAAATGCTGATTCTCTATATGAAATATTTTATTAAAATGGTATTTAGAAATTAAAAATTTGGAAGGGTTATTTGTCATATCAATCATTCATTGAAAGACGCATTATCATTATCGCATTATCATGCTGCCTAAAATTAAAAATATCGTATGCATGAAACGAGAGACTTTGTAAAGCTTTCAACCCGGGGTGATTGGTTGAGAATTTTACGAGTAATAAAATGGGTTAATTTCAATAAAAATTTGAAAGTTTTAAAATATGATTGAATTTTTGTTACTGTTCTTTAAAAGATTTTTTTACACGCATATTTTGAAGAAGTCTTCATAATTATCTTTTGTAGCTCTTTGAATCATTCCTTACAAATATTGATAAAAAATGGGGTTTAATCAAAAAAGTAAAATATCTTACGGATAAAAAAGAAATTTTACATAAAAATATTTATAATATATGTCCATTATTTACCATGCAAATATACAGAATGAATACTTTACTGAAATTATATATGACCAATAAAAAAAGACTGAAGTGTTCCTTAATGAAATCAAGAATGAAATAATAATAATATATATAAAATAATGGTGTTTATAATACACTATTTCAATAAGGAATTAAAACAAGAAATATAACAGGTTATGGTCCTTTCATTTGATATGACACAAAAATAGATAAAACAAATGGAAAATATAATTGTCTTGTCCACTATATAAACTATATATAACGTTTTCACCTGGGAACATTACTTTAATATTTTAATTAAATGCAATAATATTTATTTTACAATAAATAATCATCGCTACATATATTATATTACGTAGAATTTATAAATAACTTAAGGCAGAGCTTTTTTTAAACTGGTAGGAGCAGATTAAATTAAATTCAATTTTTAGTATAAAAACTTGATCGGCCCCATATGATAAAATTTGGAAAAGCAAAATCGTTCATCTAAAAAAATTCTACAAATTTTTTTGAGACCATCTTTTAATAGGACGCATAGTTGTTGTTTCAATCGTGAAAAATTTGATTAAAAATTCCATTTTTCAGTAAAAATATGCAAGATACGGAAAAATATTAGAAGGAAGAAGTATTCATCTCAGAAAGTTATACAAACTTGATTAACACTATTTTTCAATAAGACGCATAGTTTTTGTTTGAATCTCACATAAATTACATTAAAAATAAAAAAATTAGGCGTACAGATTTTTTTACGCGTTTTTAGAGAACAACTTATCGATTTCCGTTCCTGGCGAACGGAAATAGAATTCAGAGATAAAGAAGCGAGTGATTAAATGATGGATTTGGAAAAACTCTTATCTTCAGATTAGTAGAAAGTTTGTTACATTTCTGTATTGGGGACAAAATCGATTCCGTTATAGTTAGTAGATGATTTATGAAGCGGTTGTTCAAAGTGAGAATTAAGCCATGTGTCATTTTATGGGGTGTGGCGTAATTTTATTAGTCTGGATAGTACCATTCATTTTCTAGATATGAGGGATAAATCCCTCTGATAATTGTTACTTAAAGAGGACGTTTCGTGACTAAAGTTTTTATTTAGATGCTATAAATAATGTGCCTTCAAACGCCAATTAATTCAAATTTAATTGGATTCTTATGAAAAATTAATGAATCATATAGTAATTGCATTACTACTTATTAAACCACTTGTCAATATTAAGGAAAATTATCAACTTGAGCAATAACCGTATGGTAACCAAATTAATAGCATCAAAAAATCTATAAACCTGCAAGCAAATATTAACTTTATCAACCTGAACTCTTCATGCCATCATAGGGGATGAAAAGGTAGGTGAGGGATAGCCAAATGCTGCCGCCAACCCTTGCTAGCAGGGGGGCCCTTTGTACTAATGAGAAATCAAATACGAAACATAAACATTTTTTAATTTTGCAATTAGTAATTTAAAAGTATTATATATAAAATATACTTTTTTAGCGATTCCAACGACATGTTACTTGTCTCAATAAATTAAAAATTAGAACAAGTGCGATATGTTATTTCCTGTCATACATTGAAGATTAGAAGCGCTTTTCAGGCCATGTATAGGTTCATCAAAATTCAATAATAGTTGTAAATTTCCCTAGTAACAGAAATTTAAAACTATCATAAAGCAATAAATTGACTGGTCCTACTTAAATAGCAATTATCGCTACTTGAGGTAAAATTTACATAGTAAAATCTTTTTTAACTTCAAAAGACCACTATTTTGCTACTAGTTTGCAAAATGTTTGACACTACAGTAGGAACACTATTTTTTAAGTGTCAATTATTTCAAATAAATTTGAATCGTTTGAAAATTAAAAATTCTTAAATTATTAATTATAATTTTCAAAATTCAATTATATTTATTTTTATTACAAAATTAAAACTTAAGAGAGGGAAAAATTGAAAATTAAGCGTTCATAAAAATTCAGAACTCAGAATAGTTTAATTTTGATCTATTTTGATTTTAATCAACACAATTTCCAGCTTCATAATTTCAAATCATTTAATTTTTACCATATCGCACTTATTCAAATTTGCAACTTATGAAGGCAAGTAAGATATCGTCGGAAACGGCAAAAAACGTAGACTTCGAATATAATGTTTCTGAATTAATAATTTCAAAACTAAAAATGTTTATTTTTTGTATTTTATACCTCATTAGTATAACGAACCCCCCGGTTGGCAAGGTTCGGTGACAGCGTCTGGCGATCCCACATTCATATCAAATTGGAATCGCCCGAAAATCGAATAGCGGTATAGTGTAGCACAAACCTGGTAAAACTCTATTTATGAGTAACTAAGTGATATTAAAGTGGTATGTAAATTAACAGGTAAATGAAGGGGAAAAGACCAGGTAAAAGACCCATCAACGATGTAAAAATCAACAGAAGCCATCCGTCTGGTCATCGTTTGGTGAAAATATTCCCTTAAGGATGATAAATTCATTGGATGATTGTTCATATATATCATTCAGTCATTTCCCTTTCGGGGTAGGCGTGAACTGCTCGGTTAGAAAGTAGTAGTGTGTGGATGGGTATATAGGTATAGGGTAGATAGGTATATAGGTGTAAGGTATGGCTATTTTAGATTGATCTAGAATTCTCGTGTTATTTATATAAATGACACGTTCGTTCCGCAACACTGCTCCGACACAGGTTGCTGATCAATTTCTCTAGCGATCACCCCACGTGAAGAGCCTCACAAAGGTCTTATGTGTGGTGCCCCACTTGGGCCCATTAGTATCCAAGGTCTTCGTTTCAGGCGTCATTCACTCTACTCACATTCTTTTTATAAACTATTTGTCGCCAAACTTTTCTGTCCTGGCATACTAGAAGTGAAAGCAACTAAAAATAGAATAATTAAATTTTATTTAAAGACGTAATGTTTAACAAAAATAAAGGACTTCAAACGAAATAATTAAATTTTCAAACAAAAAGATGAATTATAGGCTAAAATTATAAATCTGAAATTGAAAAAAGGAATGCTTAACAAAGAATTTTCAAACCAAACAAAAATTTTTCACTCAAGAGAGAAAAAAACGGTCAACCAAATTGTTGAAATTTCACGCCAAAGAGGTGAATTTCGTACAAAACGGTTGAATTTTTAGCCATGAATATGAAATTTCAAGACAAAAATTTAATTTCGACTTAATTAAATTTTCACTAAAAATCATGAATTCTCGACAAAAGATGCTATAGTAGAATTTTCAAACAAAAATAGTTGGATTTACAACTAAAGAGGTGATTTTTCAACTAAAATTATGAATCTTCAAATGGAAGACTTAAAAGAAATGAGTTCCACTTCTGAAATATTGTTAACTTCCTAGGACTTTAGAAAATTTTACATTTCAGCTAGCGAAAAATGTAATTTTCCTATATTGAACTATGAATCTCTGTGGCTTTGAAAATTTTTCCTGTATTAAATATTTCTAAATCTTCCGAAATTCAAGAAAATTCTTTAAAACTGCATGGATTTTTAAGAATCCTGTGAAATTCCACGAAATTTTCAAGAATCTCTTCAAATCTTTAAAATAATATGAAATTCCAGTCCGCTTCTATACATATTATACAAAAATAAAGAGTATGTAAAAATCAATAAAATAAGAATTTTATTCTGACAATTTGTTCATTTAACTCTATTACAAAGAATGATACTAAAGAAATTTTAATGTTCATATTTTAAGCTTCGAGAATCATATCTATTTATTATCATGACTTACAAAACATCTCTAATAACTTATGTCAAAAGCCTGTCATTATATAGAAGAACTTATAATTATAAAATGATCTTAATAATTTATAATCTAGCAAATAATCATTTTCACACTTTGTGTAATAATAATGACTAGAAAAAGACGTTTTATGCTGATCTGAAATACTATTTGGTCATTCACTTCAAAATCGAATAATACCATTTTTTTTCACCCATGAAGGATTGTTGTGATGAATTGGAATTGAATATGAACTGTTAAAAATGTTTGCAATTTTAGTGTACATATATATTATTATTAGCATATTAAATTTCCTATATGTTTACTAAATGCATTACACTTTGTAATTTTTGCATATTTACGTATACTAAATTTCTTGTATGAAGTTATATGTACACTAAATTTATTAGGTGGACAGTGAGTTTCTTTCACGTATAAGAATTTCATAGGTTCTGTATACTAAAATTCATATACGTGTTTACTATATTCAGCTGCGCAAGCGCGTTTTGATTTACGCGATTCGGGCATCATGGCTGGTTGAATTTCTTTCAGTACTTTGCAATTCTAGAAGGTTCGGCTTCTTCCTGCGAGCATATGCGAAATCTTCTCTTTAAAAGGTATATTTAATTTATTGACGTAAATGTAGCTTAACCATATGATTATTCGAAAATTAAAACTTTGTTCTTTAATTTCGTTTTTCATCTCATCATGTTTACAGATGATGAAGACGAAACCCACGCGAAACGGAACGCGTATACTGAGTTTAGTATATGCGTATACTAAATTTCGTATACATCTATACTGAATTTAGTATAAGCATGTGCTAAATTTCATGTACGTCCGTGCTAAATTCAGTATATGCATATGCTAAATTTACTGTACGCTGGTATACTAAATTGAATTTTATGTTGTGTATTCTTGCTTCCATTACTTGTATACTGAATCTAGTACAGATTTTTCTAACAGTGTAGAAAGTACAGTTTTCTATCAATTGTGCTTCAAATTTATATTTTAGGGATTGAGAAAAGGTTTTGTAGAAAATGAAGAAAGAGAAAATCAAGTTATGTTTCTGATCCCTTGATCCTTTCGTAATTGAATTTGGTTAGTGGAGGGACTCGAATCTGGAACCCGGAACTTTACGACTTACGTGTCACGTAGATCAAATAAATACTTGACGAAGGGTGAATGATACAAGGATATTAAAAGAGGATGCATGTCTCTCCGTGAAGAATAATCAATGCTCATGGTAATACAATCACAAATTTTATATTTTGTCAAGTGTAAAATCTTTAACTCAAAAAAATACAAAAATCATTCTTTTATATTAACTAAGAAAGGGAAGGGGCACATGTATGAGATCTATTTTCATGTAGGATGAGGCAGGAAAATCCCGAGAAAATAAAATTGAAAGAAAAGGTTTCTGCATAATAGTCCTAAACAAAACGCATGTCAGCATTTTTAACAACTCTTAAGAAACATAGCACATCAACAGAAAAAATGATATTTTTTTTGCACATCAGCATGCCAAGACCTTTGATTTGAGCTGTTGAACTGATAGAAAAGATTTTAGGATATAGTTGTCTAAAAACGAAATTTCTTCATTTTTATTATTTTTTTAATTTTGATAACAATATGACTGTAACATATTGAATTTTATTTTTAATGAAGATCTACATCCCAAGACCTCCATTTGAATAGTGGTCTAGGAATTTGAGCTATTATCGAAGAAGATCGATCTAAAAGAAAATATTCCATCACAGTGGTCTGAAAAATAAAATTTGATCATTTTCTTCATTTTTGCATCTTCGGCAACCAACGAAAATGATAGCAAATTTTATTCTTTTATGCACATCTACATACCAAGACCTTTGATTTGTGCCATCTTTGAAGAAATCGGACTAATAGAAAAGCTTCCTGCATGGTCGTCGAAAAATCAGAATGTTCTTATTTTTCAATCTTCAATAACATACAAATATCATTAATGCATAGAAATTTAATTTTTTAGTTTACATCTCCATTTCAGAACCTGCAATTTGAACCATATTCGAAGAAATCTTACTAATAGAAAAGCTTCCAGTATAGTCGTCTGAAAATCGCAATTTTGTCACTTTTCAATCTTTAATAAAAAACAAACAATATAATAATTGCAAATATGATGTAAAATTATTTAAAAGGATCAAGTGTTACCAAAAACATTTCTCATTAAATATTTTTAAATGCAAGTATTTAAAAATATCTGAAATAACTATATTGCTATAGATAAAAAGAAATACTTCTTTATTGATTCACGTATGAAAAAGTAAACTAAAATGGAACCGAGACAAGTTTATAAGTGAAATTCTCGTATTATGAAATAAAATAATTCTCCAAAAGTAAAAGTTTGCTACATGCTGTATTTCATATTGAATGATAAAAAGATTATAACATTTAACGTGTGCTATTATATCGTATGTGCTTTCTTTTCTGCTGATGTCAGAGAACAAAGAGAGCAAAAGTTGTCTCATCATGTTTTGACATTTACGCTTCTTTTAAACCTAAAAATTTAAATAATAATTCTAAACTCATTGACATTTTTCAAAGGATTAGTTTATGTGTTAAAATAATTATTAGCTTAAATTTACAGTATAATAAAAATAAAAATATAATTTGTATTAACTTAATTCTATTAACATCAATTTAAATCGCTCTAAGCTCATAACATTTACAGTAAAATATTTCTTTTTCAATAAAATAGGTAATTCTTTAAGTAAATAGTTGAATATAAAAAAGCAGTAACTTTTTAAGATATAAATGGCAAAAATCATTTTAACGAATGAAAATTGTTTACATAATTGCCAAATACCGTTAAGAAAATGTCTCCCTCCAAATTCGTCAATTGTGTTATTTGTTCCAGGAAATAATAAATTTTTACGATTTACAGAGTAAAAAATAGTTTAAACAAGTAAAAATTGCTCAAATAAATACGAAAGACGTTAAGGAAGAAATATTACTATTGATATTCATCAACTGTATAATTCAAGCCGAAATATAATGACTTACGATTTACATGGTGGAGAAAATTATTTATACAAGTAATAATTGTTTAAATAATTTGAAATTACCATCAACCGGGGATATTTTTATTTCCCGGGCTATTGTGCCAAATCAGATATATATATATATAACTATATATATGTTATTTTTTGTAGTTGAAAATTAATCTTGTTTATTCAAAGTCCATGATTTTAGTTTAAACTTCAACTATTAGGTAAAAAATTAATCTACTCTGTAGAAAATTGAACAATTTTGTTACAAAGTAACTTTTTTGGTAGAAAATTCATCTATTTCTATAGAATATTGAACAATTTAGGTGGAAAATTTATTTCTATGGTTGCAAATTTTACTATATTGTCGTAATTTTTTGTTTGTTTGTTTTGAAATTTGATTTTTTTAACGGCAAAATTAACCATGCCATTTTCAGTGAAAATGTACTCTTTTTCAGTTAAGAATTCATCTATTCGGTTTTATGTTAAACTACTTTGTTAAAAATTATTTTTTCTGATTAAAGATTCTGAATTTTGATTGAAAATTCGACCATTTTATTTTATTTTATTTCAAAATTCTCATTCCTAATTCAAAAATTATTTATTTTGTTGCAATTTTTTTTCTTAGAAAATATAAATTCTTGCCTGAAAATTCTTCTTTTTCGCAGCAAACTGAACTATTTTTTCAAAAAATTAATTATTTAGTTGAAAATTAATTTTGTTCAGTTAATAATTCAATTTTTGGGTTGAAAATTTATCTTCTTGCTCGAATATTCATCTACTGATTTAAAAGTTAAACTATTTTGGTACAAAATCTAACTATTAGGATCATATTGCTGAATTAGAAAAATTCAATTCAGAAACTTTTTTTTTGTTCAAGATGTAACTATTTTCTTGAAAATTCGTTTCTAATTGGTTGAAAATCAATTGCTTGAGTAGAAATTTAACTATTCAATTTTCGTTTGTGAATGTATCTTTTTTATTTGAAAATACATGGATTTGTTGAAAGATTAATTTCTTTGGTTAAAAATTTAACTATTTTGTTGAAAATTCGTTTCTGTTGCTTGAAAATTAATTTTTTTATCTGAAAAAAATTAATTTCTTTTCTTAAAAAATTTAGCTTTTTTATTGAAAATTCGTTTTTGTTGCTTGGAAAATAATGAAGCTAGAAACTGCATGGGGAATAAAATATGTTTGTGATTGTAGGTGTGGCAACCACATTTGATTATTCGCACATTATATTTTATTTGAGTCATATAAGGTTTTCTCGACCACAATACGTACATATTTTTTATAGATTTTTGTAATTCGTAACAATTTTAGGGGAATTATGATACTGGTTGACATAAATTATCTTTGATTAGCAAATCGAAAGTCTATTTTAAAACTATCCTACGAAATGTCCAACAACTGAAATGATTTATTTTTGCTCTCAGATGTAATACTGGGTTTCAGTTTAGGGATTAAACTGAAATAAATAAAGTTTTATTGCATAGCAAATAATAAATTTTAGAAGAATAATAAAAAAGATTGTACATTGTGAAAATTTGCTGGATCCAAGTTAATACGTCTCTTTTCTTTCTTTTATTTGAACCGATGATTTGTTCACTTCAGCTGAGTAAATATTGTAAAGTGATAAAAAAGAATGAGGCTTGTTTAAATCTGATTTGCATGCGTTAAGAAATATTTCCTCACTTAAATGAAATCACTCCTTTGAAGTGATAAATACGTCTTCAAAATAAGTAACTTATACAAATTTCTAAAAAGAGTCAGTGGGATATACCTATGGAGAAAATAATGTGCCTGTTTAGCGCCCTTGTCATCTTGATGATTTTCTTAGAAGAAATTGGTAAGTATAGAAAGAATTTTTATCTTAGTAGTTGGAAAATGTACACTACCGTCGAAAATTATCTATGCGGCTATCGTGATGTTACTTTAAAAAAAAGCAATAAACTTTCTTAAAAACTATTAAATACACTAGACTTTCGATTTAAGCACGGGTTTGGTTCTGACCTTGGCTTAAATCGAATGTCTCCGAAACTAAACAGTCAGGGCCGTCTCGTAATGTTGCGCTACTGTTTTGTCAAGGGTCCCTGACCGCGGACGACATTCCCTTCGGCCCGCGGCTCCTCTCATCAACCGGCGTCAATTCTTTGAAAGCACAAATCAAAAGTGCTTAAATCGGAAGTCTAGTGTTATTTATAAAATTCTGCGTCGAATGACTCCTAATAGAGATATTTTTGATCCTCTGAAGAGAATATACCACGCGATATGTTTTTTAAAAGGGTGTGTCCACCTGTACCGAAATTTCGGTACAAGTAGCCAATTTTCAAACATATTTTTAATACAGCAGATTCATAAATCTTTTTTTCTTTTCTTACAGAATCTTCCGATTTTACCCATCCGCACAAACTGATCATGCGACAATCACCTTCTCATGAAGATGAAAATAGATTCAATACGCTGGCCACCCCTAAACGCAAAAGCCTTGAAGATATACCTAGACCTAATAAACGCGGCACACCTTTAGCCGATTCGCTTACAGAATATTATATAAAAAACATTGAATTTTCATCTAGCCCACCGAGACACGCTCCCAATTTTCATGATTCCTATTATAAAGAAGAGGTTCAAACTCCACATCCACATACTAAACTAGTCACTCATTCCACAGACGAGATTGGGCAGCAAGCTTACCGCATGTCTCTACAACGTTATGGCAAAATTCCTCCTCTTATAGATGAACCTACAAATTACTATGGTACTGCTCCCACGGGTACTGCTGAACCTTATGAATCTGGCCATGAAAACTAATATGTCCAGTTGACGCGCAAAAGTATTGACTTCACAATCGCTAATTGTGTAAACAGCCTTATAATTCAATTATGTCTGTTCTAAAATTATATTTTCATCTGATAATTTTTGAAATAAAGATATTATTTACTGACAATATTGTAGTTATGCTGTTTTCCTTCCAAGCAACTGTGTTTATTATAAGGACGTGGCTAAAATGTGTCCCGAAATTTTTGTATGAAATTTTAAACACAATTTTTTCAATCAATCTGATTTTTTTTTCGACACGCTAGGGCTACAGGGTCTAGCCAGGGGCTACTTAGCGCCTGGTCAGCCGCTATTTAGAAACTTCAGTTCGAGGTAAAGTAATAATTATCAAATAAATAGTACATATTATATGATAAACACATAGTAAGTAATAAATGAATGACTGAATATTTTCCTCTCTTCTAGAACCCTGATGTTAAAGATTGTAGACCGAAGCACACAAAAATTTGATTGAAAAAAATATTTGAATCAAGAAAGTATATAGGTATTGATCAAAGTATTCTAGAGTTTGCTATATAACTTCCAGAAAAAAATCTTGTACACTACCGCTTAGAATAACTGAAAATGAATAACATTTTTGAACATTCTTCGATCATTTCAAAGGTAACTTTCTACAGTATTTTACTAAATTATTTAGATATTATTATAATTTTTTGTGTAGATTCTGCCCTGGGGCAAAAAATGTGTAAATAGCTACAGATATTTCTTTGAAATCATAACTGAAATTTTTTTAATATTTCTAGAGTTGTCTCTATTTCTCGAAAATATCTAAATTTTACGTCTTTTTGCAATACCTTTTTACCAAACGGACATTTTTTCATCAAATTGGGCTTATTAAAAAAAGAATTTTATTTACTGGTGTGCTATTGTCGTTCCAAAAAATTGTAGTTAATATTATCAAATATAAGGCACTTAAGCAGCTGTATAGAAATAATTGTTATTAAGTAAAAACAACTAACAACAATTTTTTCTAACGTGATTAAAAAATTAATGAACAAAAGTTATTTTCGGGATTACGAATATTTAGCTCATTATTATCCAAAGTCTCGGTATAATATTCAAGAAAAATAATGTTTTATTCTTATTAAATGAAAAAAAGATGCTGCATAACAATTTTTTATCAATTTTTATAAACCGATTCACAGTTTGGCTATTTTTTAACAAATCGGCACATTTTTTCACGCAATTAACTAAAAATGTCTTTCCGATGACTCTTTGCTATGACGCTCTGTTTAAATTTACAAGAATGTTTTTCCACGACTTTTTTCTATGATGCTTTGCAAATTACCTAGAATTATTAATTATTTAAATGACTCATCTTGATAATGTTTAATTTTCTGTCACATTTTATACAAAAACTATAAGATACTTTGCAAATTTATAAGAATTAATAATTAATAAAACAATTTTTATAAACAAATTTAGAGTCCAGCTATTTTCAAATGAATAGGATTAATTTTTGTTTACGAAAAACAGGTGTGGCGATAAAATTTTAAAAAATAATTGAAACTTTTATATCTGAACTATAATATTAAAATCAAAACCATTTGATCATTTTGAACTATTTTATTTTTATAAGAAAATATACGCATTTCTCCCTCTCAATTTTTAATTTTTTAATTTTTGATGATAAAATCTATCCATGCACTGTGCATGTCATTTGATACTATATGATATGATATCTCTCAATAATTTTTATTATCTTGAAAATTTCTGTGATTTCAATTTAAAATTATAATTTTTCATGCACAATTCTGAGAAACATTAATTTTTGAAATCTTGGAACAAAAGTTGTTTAGTTTCAAAGTTTAAATTCGCAAATATTTGTTTTGAAGTTTCTTATTTTTGAAATGTTCAATCAGAAAAATACCGAAAGGAGCATACTGAAAAACTCAATCTCAGGAAATTTTTTAAATCTATATTTGATAATAAGTTTTAATAGAATAGCCGTAAAAGTTGTATTATATTTATAATTTAAAGTAACTATTCTGTTTTAACTTTTTTAATGTCCTTAATCATTTTATTAATTATTTCTACCTTTTTTTATTTATCACCTTAATACATGAATCAATGAACATAAATCAAGGCTTTAAAATATCAGAAAGAGTGAGTAAACAATTTTTATAATTGTTTCGTAATCGAACTTCTATTGACAAATCTCATTTTTTTAATGATGATTTATTTTCTGATCATCGCTGCCAAAATTATTTTCTCTTGACTATATAAATCTTTATATAAAACTGTATAACGTTGCATATTAAATGTCGATGTCAAATATTTTAAAAATTGAATCGTATAAGTTTATCAGCTTCAAATTCTGACAGTTTAAAAAATGAAAAGCATATTACTTTTAAAATATGGACATAACTTTAAAAACTGGAAGCTAATGGTTTTAAAATTAAATTTGAATTTTTGAGTAGGATCAAGATATTTCATATTTTGAATAACTCAGATCAATGTTTATCAAAGTAGCTTAATTTTCAGTCAAGAAAATTAAATTTTCTACCAAGAAAGTGAATTTAACAACAAAATACATACATTTTCAATCAAATCGTTGAATTTTTAACACAAAACGATCAACTATCAACACAAAGTGGAACAGTTAAACTTTCAGTTGTAAAAATTCATTTTCATACAAACGAAAAAATATATTTCAATAAATTAGTCAAATTTCAAACCGATATAATAAATTTTTAAGAGAGTAGTTCAACTTCCAACAACAAGCTTTCAAACAAAATAAAACCTTTCACTTCATTTTAGATATCAATAAAAAACTTTCAAAGAAATATATTTTATTAATCAGAAACGAGGGGAATAAGTATGAACTCAAGTGCTTCAAGAAGAATATTTTAGTTTTTAAGTTTTTTTAATCCTTAAATAAAAGTTAGTAAAATTAAACTAATTACTAATCAAACGTTACAGCTTGAATTAGCAAAAAGTAAGCCTCTAAAGACTAGTAGAAAATTACTAATTTGCATAATCGAAATATTTCCTAATTTATTAATGGAAAGCATCTAATCTCTGGATACAAATAAATAAATTCACTTCGGACTGTATCGGGTATCAAAAAAAGGTTATAAACATAAAAACGTAAGAAATAAAAAATTATTGAAAATTATTCAATAAAATAACATCATCGTCTAACATTCTTTAATGTATTAAAACCACGAAAAGGTCACATATTGTAAAACTGTAAAAAATACATAGCCTGTCTCTGAATTATCCTAAAGTTTTTTTTTTATGTATTTCGGCCCACTAAACACAAAAAACACACACCAAAATTTTGTCATCTTATGTTTTCGAGATATCAATGTTCGAAATTTGTCTTCAATTTTCAGAGTTGTTCTCACGTTTTTTAGTATATCTCGAGTTTTGATTGGCTGATTTTCCTAAACGATCACTCAAATTTAAGGCAACTGAAACCTCGACATTTTTCTATTCTAAAGTTTGTATATTAGCCTAGTAGTTCAGGTGCTAGCGATTTTATTAAGTTGGGCAAGTTGTATTTTTTGGCAAAAAATTAGATCGACAATTCACGTATCGTCTTGGGAAGAATAGAAATCGCGAATATTAGCCAATTTTTAAAAATGGCTGGCATCTGAATTGCTTCCAATTGAGTGTTCGTTCGGGGAAATTGGTCAATTAAAACTCGAAATATACTGAAAAACGTCAGAACAACTCTTAAAACTGAAAAAAAATGTTTAAACATTAATATTTCACAAACGTTTCCATAAAAAAAGTTTTGATTCTGATTTTTGTGTCAAGTGGACCAAGATACATAGGAAGAACGTAGAGATATAGTGGGCAAAGTTGCTGTAAACTAGTGGAATCACTTGTCGTACAAGAAAATCCTACAAGAGTAAAAAGTTTGGTACTTTTCCCAAAGAATAATAAAAATTTTTTGAAATATAGTTCAGAGACAAAAAAGAATGTGGTTCCTTCAAATATGTTTTTCACACGTCAAGATATATCTCAATATTTCAATGGAATCATTTGTTTCAAGTAATAAATGCGTCCTTAAATGTTGTCATCCAAGAGTCACCGTAAAACATTGAAAACTTGAGCCTCTCTGTGTAATCTCGGAAAAGAAAACAAGAATTTCGAGGAGAAGAAACACAGACTAAGTATGTGTAAATATCCTGATCCATGTCACCGTTCTGTTATCTACATATGAACTTACATCAATCGGCTCGTATATATATATATAGATATCAGCGGGTGGATTTCTGTGAAATCATCAGTTGCCTTCTACGAGCTTCTAAAAGAATCAGTGGGATCTACCTACGATGGAAATAATGTACCTGTTCTCTGCCCTTGTCATCTTCATGGTTTTCTTAATAGAAATTGGTAAGTTTCGAAATAATAATAATAATTTTAATTCATGAAATGTGCACTGACGTCGAAAATTATCTACACGGGTAGTTGAATGGCTTATACGATTCTGCGTCAAATAAACCCTAATATAGATATTTTTGATCATTTGGAGGGAATATATGACGTGAGAAGCTTTTTTTTTATTTCAAGAATCACTCAAATTTTGTTTCTCAAATTTAACTTATGGCATGACCCAGGAAAGTTGTACCAAAAATCTGAAATGTATACCGCCGAATCTTCAAAGTCTTATGTTTAATTCAAGCTGATAAAACTTTCGAAATCAGTATGGGTTTGTTCATTATAATTTAAGTATTTTTAAATAAATTTTCAATGCAGCAGATTCAAAATCTTTTTTCTTTTTCTTCTTACAGAAACTTCTGATTGGAGGCCTCCTCCCAAACTCAACCTGGGCGAATCAACTTCTAAAGAGGATAAAAATAGAGGAAATACGCCTAGAGCTACTAAACGCAACACTCCCCCAGCCGATTTTCAAACACAATATTATGCAAACATGTTTCCATTTCCATCTAGCCCAATGGTTGCTTCTGCCAATTCAAATGATCCCTATTTTAAAGAATATTCTCAACCTTCACACCCGGATACTCATCTAGTTACTCGTTCCGAGGAAGTAAATGAGCAGGAAGCTTTGCGTGTGGGTAGACAACAGTATGGCGACTATCCTCCCCTTGAACACGATCCTGACAGAAACGCTTACCGCATGTCTAAACAACGTTATGGCAAAATTCCTCCTCTTATAGACCTACCTACAAATAAATATGGTACTGCTCCTATGGGCAATCCTAGATCTTCTGGATATTCTGGACATCCTGGGTATCCTGGATCTTTTGGGTATCCAGGATCTTCAGGATCTTCTGGATCTTCTGAATCCTCTGGATCTGGCCATAAAAAATGATATGTCCAGTTGAAGCGCAAGAGTATTTACGTTACACTCGCTTATAGTGTAAACAGCCTTGTAATTCAAAAATGTCTGTTTGAAAATCATATTTTCATCTGAAAATTTTTGAAATAAAGACACTATTTACTGGAAAACTTGTGCTTATGTTTTCTTTATACGCAACTGTATATTTTCATGCCGTGTTTATTATAAGGTGCGAAATTTTTTAATGGATTTTCTGAGTGAATCTAAATTTTTTTCTTTTTTTGACACGCATAGCGGGACCCGAAAAAGGGCCCTAGCAAAAACATCTTCTAGCGCTGGCCAGAAGAATAATTAAATGAATAATACATAGTATATATGAACACATACTATAAAATTAATCAACCCCTCCTAAGAGAGGTGCGAAATTATCGTATTAATTCATTCTAGCTTTTTTTATTTATCACCCTAATCACATGATTTAAAAAACATGAATCAACGATTTCGAACATAAAAAAGAATGAGTAAATAATGCTTATAACTGTTTCGTCGTCGACCTTTTATTGACAAATCTCGTCATTTTTTAAAATAATGATTTGTTTTCTGATAATAATCTGCCAACATTATTTTCTCCTGACTATATAAATCTTTATATAAAACTATATAATGTTGCTGATGAATGTTGATACCATGTATTTTCAAAAGTATATCCTATAAGCTTATCATCTTCGAATGGTTAAACATTCAAAAATAAGAAGCATAATAATTCTCTTGAAGGCTTTGCATTTGTAAAGTCTAAATTTGGAAGCTTAAGGAATCGTAAATTAGATTTTTTTAGGAAGATTATAGCATTTCATATTCATAAGATATTGATAACAATTAAAAAAACATGAGGAAACGAAATATGGAGTTTATGAATTGCAAATTTTGCTTATTGTTTCAAGACATGAGAATTAGAGTAGAATTATCAATTTTATTTTTGGTAAGAAAACAGATTCTTATATTTGTTGCCCTGGGCTCACCGAAAATATTGATTCTACGCTTAATGAATTTCGGTACGATGCTACACTTCAATTATTTTAGTATCATAAATCCTTAGATAACCAAAAACTACAGACAACAATTTTTTAGTTCATTCTGCTTATAATCCACTGAAGAAAAGTGTGAATGATAAAAATATAAATGATAAAAATTATTTTCGTAAAATATTTTATAAGTGGAATAGAACAATTTTAAATTGTAATGAAAAGAATATCAAATTTATTTATTTCAACTAAAAAAACTTATTATTCTACCATATAATGTAAATTTTCAATCCAAAAGGAGATATTATCAAGAAAATGGTTAAATTTTCAACCAAGAAGATAGATCTTCAGATGATAATATGAATCGTGAAACAAATATCTCAACCTTCAACCAAGTACCTAAATTTTCAATCAAGAATATTAATTTTTTACGAAGAAAGTCAGTTTTTCAAGAATATACATAAATTTCCAAGCAAACAGGTTAATTTTCAACTTAAAACAATCAATTATCAACCAAATATGAAACAGTTGAATTTTTAGTTACAGTAATCAATATACATACAAAAAATAATATTTCAATGAGTTAGTTAAATATTAAACCAGTAAAATGAATTTTTAACAGGGTAGTTTAACTGCCATCAATAAAATTTTTTGCATAGCAAAGAATAAATTTGAGAAAAATAATAAACTAGATTTCAAACTGAAAAAAGTTATTGGATCCAAGGTAATGTGTTTCTTTGGTTTCCTTTCTTTAAACAAAGGATTTGTTTACTTCAGTCGAGTAAATATTGTTTAGAGACAAAAAAACGTATGTTCGTTTCTTTGAACCTGTTTTTCACACGCTAAGAAATATATTCTCATTTTTTTAGATGAATAATTATTTATCGAATTCCGAGTCCAGAAACGCCATTTATTTTCAAAACGTGTAACAAACTACTTATTTTCTATGATTATAATCCATTATATCGCCTATCACCTCAAATCTGTTATATTTATAGAGACATCGGATTTGCAGCAAACCAAGAGACAGCCATCTAAGTGCGATTGTTTTAGCCAGTATCTACAATCTCAAGTATAATAGTATTGTAATTCAAACTGCACCATATATTTAAAAAGAGTTTCAAACAGATAGAAAGCTAAAAACTGACTGTTTTATTACAAAAAATGTAGGCCTATCTGTATTTTATGGTACATCATCTATATGGAATAAAGAAGTAGGTTATCATATTAAAACAGCATCAAAGCACATTTTATCACCGAACTGAAACGCAGTGATAAAACATTGAAAACTTAAGCCTCTCCGTCTAATTTCGAAAAAGAAAAAAAAGAATTTCAAGGAGAAAAAACAAAAAGCAAGTAACTGTAAATATCCTGGTCCACTCCCTTATCTACATATATGTATCAGCAGGTGTCTTTCTGTCAAATCATCAGTTGTCCTCTACGAACTTCTGAAAGAGTCAGTTAGATCTACCTATGAAAAGAATGATGTGCCAGTTAACTGCCCTTGTCATCTTTATGATTTTCTTCAAAGAAATTAGTAAGTATAAAAACAATAATCATAATTTCAATACTTGCAAAATGTACACAATCGTCGAAAATTATATACACGGATAACGCGGGCCGTATTAAAATTCATTCCTGACTTTGAAATGTGATTACTCATTGAAAACAGAAGCGGGAATATTGTTTCAAAACCGTTGAATAGCTTATGAAATTCCTTGTCGAGTGAACCCTAACAGAGATATTTTTGATAATTTGAAAAGAATATCCCACGCTAGTTTAAAAGAAAGTTTGAAGATGAGTCGAATTTTGTAGCCCAGTCTTTCAAGTCTTATCTGTAATTTAATCCGAGAAAACTTTCAGAATCTTTATGGAATTCCAAGATAAGACTAAAAATGTTATTTTATTATTATCTTTTTTTTTTACTATTATCATTACTATTTTAGTACATTTCAGTAAATTTTTAACGTAGCAGATCCGTAAACCTTTTTTCTTTCTCTTTCTACAGAAACTGCTGATGTTGGCCCGCCTAACAAACTCAATCTGGGCAAATCATCTTCTGAAGGAGATGAAAAAGGATTCAATACGCTGTCCACCTCTCAACGCGAAAACCTTGAACATATGCGTAGACCTAATAAGCTTAATAATCCTCATGAGCCTAATAAGCTCAATATGCATAATAAGCCTATACCTACTAAAAAGGTCATTCCAGCAGTCGATTTGCTTACACAATTTGATAATTTTGAGTATGAAAAAGAGCGGAAAATATACCGTATGGCTGGGCAACGATATGGCAACATTCCTCCTCTTCTTTCCAATCCATCAGATTATTATGGTACTGCTGGTGGGGGTGCTGCTGTAGCTTCTGGACATCCGAATACTCAACCAGACACTTACTTCGAAACAAAAGCTGAGAAGGATGACTTCCGTATGTCTCGACAACGTTTTGGGAACTATCCTCCGCTTCATCCCTATCCTTTAAACTATCATAAACCTGCTAGTAAGAGTACCAGTGAAACTTCTGGATCTAGCCATAAAAACTAATATTTCCACTTGACGCACAGTATTTACGTCACATTCGCTTATAGTATAAACAGACTTCTAATTCTAACATATCTGTTTTAAAGTTATATTTGTATCTGATAATTCTTTAAATAAAGACATTATGTGCTGAAAATATTGTAGTTATGTTTTCGAATCAAGCAACTGTATTTAATATAATGCCGTGTTTATCATAAGGTACGGAATTTTTCAACTTTTTTAAAGAAATTAACTGAGAATATTTTTCCGGTATTCTACCAAACGGTGGAATTATTAGACAAAAAGATCAAATTTCAACCAAAAACAGTCCCAGGCAAATTTTCTATTCAAAAAGGTGAATTTTCAACAAAACGCTTAAAAGTTTGAGATGAAAAGATGACTCTTCAACGGGAAAGTTGAATTTACAGAAAAAGCTCTGTATCTACAAAATAAAGTCTTGACAGAGAAGTTAAACTTTTGGTGAGAAGAGTGAAACACAGAAAATTTTAAATAAATAACTTTAGCACAATAGGCAGTGAGATAAATATTTTCGAAAAACAGATTTTCATTTTGCAGAACATGTTTTGATAACTTGAAAATTGTGCCTTGTAGGGGAAGCGGGGAGTTATAAAAAATATATTGTTCATAAGGCTTTAAATAAATAATGGCTCGAGGGGAATAACTATCAACCTGAATACTTAAAGAAGAATATTTCAGTTTTAGGCTTTTCTTTAAGCTATATGAATAAAAATTGGTAAAAGTTACCTAATTATTAGTGCTGTTTTACAGATTCGATGAGCCTTCTAGTTGTTTGAACAAATTTAAGAAAAATAAGAATCTTTTAGCCTCTAAATTATTCATACACATTCAGGGTCTTCATGTGCTATTTTTCAACAAAGTTCTGTTTCCGATAATCAAAATTATTCATCGTTTGTACATTTTTCTAATTTTCCATAGAAACATTCAATAATTTAAAAAAATGTGTGAAAATAATTTGTCTTGAATGAGGTCTAAAGAAGTTTATTTTTATTTTATAGCTTTTTTGCCACCTAGAATATCCTTTGGTGCCCCTGTGAATCAAAGAAGAAAAATCAGAATATATTAAATAACAATCAATCAATATGCTATAAATTAATTAGGAACTACTTTTCAACAGGAATCTGTTTTCGGTTGTCTGACTTAAGTAATATTTTGTTAACTTTGTCACATGCATGTTATGAACAATATATCGCATTTTAGAATCACAGATATATTTACTCATGTTAAAAACTCAGTTATTTGTTTCCAAGATATATTTGGTAAAAATTAGGGTACGCTTTTTTTCCTCATTGGAAATCACATTTGATTATAGCAACTATCCGATTTTCAAACACGAGTATCTTATATCTTTAACCAATGATACCGACCCTTCGTTTATGTAATATTTCAATAACTGAAATAAATATTAATTTGCATCAATGATTTCATACTTGGTTTAGATTAAACCATTTCTTTTCACAGAAGAAATGTTTTACAAGGAAGTATTCAGTACAATCATTTATTTAATTCACATAATCGCCCATATTTTTCCTGAAGTTTAATAATGCTATGCAAAGAATTATTTCAATAAAGCGTTATTGCAGAACGGAAAAAGAGTTACAAAACATTGAAAACTTATGTCTCATTATGCGTAATTACGGAAATGAAAAATAATATCAAGGAGAAGGAATAAAAAGTAAGGAAATGTAAACATATATTGGTATATTTCTCCATTTCCTTATCTACATATATACATCAATCGGCTAGTGTGGTGGATTAGTGCCAAATCATCAGTTGTCCTCTGCGAACTTCTAAAAGAGTCAGTTGGATCTTCCTACGAAGAAATGAGGGGCTTGTTCAGTGCTTTTGTCATCTTCATGATTTTCTTCAAAGAAATTGGTGAGTATAAATACAATACTGATTATTTTAATACTTGGAAAGTGTACACTACCGTCAAAAGTAGCAAAAATCTGAATTTTATACCATATTTCGATTCAAGCCAATAAAACTTTGAAAACCTTGATGGTTTTCCGAGATATTACTAAAAATGTCCCAACGAGAATGTTTACAAATGACAGATCAATTGTGTTTCACAGAATCCATTTCATTCATTACGGTTTTCGTATTTTTAAATATATTTTTAACACAGTAGATTCAGAAATCTTTTTTCTTACGCTTTTTACAGAAACTACTTCTAAATTGGGGAAGCTGAAACTCAGGATGCGTGGTCAATCATATTATTCTGAAGAAGAGAAAGAGAGAATGAATGAGTTAGCCGCCACCTCTAGACTCACGAATTTCGAAAATCTGCCTAGAACTAGAAAAACTCGTACAATGGATTTGATCGACCAACTAGATATCCAAAGTTCTCCAACTCCTTCTGCACCAACGGGCAAGAATTTCAAGTCGTATCATTCTTATACAAAACAGAATCCATCTAAACAAACTAATTCCAAAGATTTAGCAGAGAAAACACCATACTTGAATACTCAACCAGGCCTTCCTTCCGTAGAACTAACCGAGTTACAACAGTACCAAATGTCTCAACAACGTTATGGCAAATATCCTCCTCTTCTTGAGATACCTTCAAATCATGGGGGTACTTCTGGAGGTTCTGGATCTGGCCATCAATACTAACATTTCCAGTTAACTCACAAGAGTATTTCCGTCATACTCGCTTATAGTGTGAACAGCCTTCCAACTCAAACATGTCTATTTTCGAATCATATTCTTATCATATAATTTTTGAAATAAAGACATTATTTACTGACAATATTGTAGGTATGCTGTTTTCTTTTCAAGCAACTGTGTTTATCATAAGGCCGCGGCTGTAACGTGTGTCCAAATTTTTGAATAAACTATCTTGATAAATTTATATTCCTGAAAAAGGTACTATTTGTACCGAAATTTTTGTACAAATAGACCATTTTTTTCGTGTATATAGACACTGCGTTATATCTACACGCATCATTTTCGAGCTAATGCTCAAGTACCTTAATTTTTATAATATCAACGTGAAATTTTTTCCTCGTAGTACCGCGAAACGTAATACAATTCTGCGTCTAATAAACCCAAGTTAATGGCAAAAACTCAATTTTGTAAAAATATATTGCGAAGAACGTCAAAATGATATATATTTGACAAATTGCAATAACATTTTCTAAAATAATTTTTCATCATATTTTGATAAATTTTGGTAATATTTATAAAAATATCACTATGTAAAATTGTTTTGTCCAACACCCGCGATGAAAATGCGAATTCAAAAAAAAAATTTCAACACTAATGAATTTTTATCAACAACAATTAAATAAGTCATTGAACCATTCTTTGAATTCCAATTAATTTAATATGGACCACTTTATTCAGAGTTGTTATTTATTCATGAAGTATTAAACTATTTATAAAAGATTCATTGAAAATTATTTGAATTTTCGTGGTTAAAAAATTTAAATAATTTTTTGAATAATGAGACCTTAAAAATGAAAATTAAATTTCACTCTTTAAAATTAATTTAAAAAAAAACATAAAAAATTTCTCTGGGAATCTAAAAAAATTTTTTTCATTTTCTTGAAACATTTCAAAGTTCCTGAAAAGATTGTTTTCAGATACCTGATCTAAATGTTTTAAAATATTTTTAAATTTTATCCTAAAATTTGTAAATAAATTTTTCCCAAAAAATGTGTTTTTGTTCCTTTCATCTCCTCAATAGGTTGATAATGAAACCGAATGTTAAATTATGTAATTAGTTGAATTTTTGTTTGAATGTGAATCATTTTCAAGGAATTCTATTTAATATTTTGTAGTTTTAAATTTTAAGTACCTGGATTAGCGCTTTTTGATATAAGAAAGTGATACAATAAACCGCTAAGAATTAGTAGAAAATTTTTAATGAGAAAGAAGAGAACTAATATGAAAATATATGAATTTATTTAGGGTTGTATACACTTTTTTAAAAAAAGCTTATAGAAGTGAAAATCGTGGAATATTGAAAAGTTTGAGCAATGAACATAAATGTGTAACATTTTCAGCTTTATTTAAACAACTGAGAGACTAAATATTGAAGGAAAGCAATAATTATTTTGACAACTTATCTATTTAACCTTGCTCTATTGACGTTGAAAATACTCTCTTCTCTAACATCACGCACCTAAAAGGCGCTGAGTCGTTTATTTCGCACTTAGATAAATATTTTTTAGGGTTGAAAAATGAAAAAAATCAAACTTGATAATTCCTTAAATATTTTTGAAAAAACCCAAAATATTTTCAATCCTTTGAAATACTTTCAGATTCCTTAACATCATTAAAAGCTCTTGAAAATTATTTAGAATTTCCAAAAATACCCTAAAATATTACAAAGCCTGTTAAATCGCTAATTACGCTAATGACGCTGCACGGAAAAAACGTGTAGCTCCAACGGAAAGGTACTGAAAAATGAAACCAATAAAACTAAAATATGTTTGAATAATGTGATGTTTGTTTTTGAAGCAGAAAAATGTAACCTTGATTAAAGGATTTTCATTTCTTTGGTTTATTTATGTGACATTGTGAGTTTCAGATGTCAGACTAAATCGAAACTTTAAATACAAATGTTTGGTTAGTAAGAAATATGGAGAAATGAAATGAGATTCAATCCAAATTTTAACAACTTACAAAAGTAAACGTTTATTTTTTTCAGCAGTTTATGAACAAGAAATGGATCATTCTAAACGAAAATTTCTTCCAATGGTAAATTTCGGATTTGCAACTTTAAATAGTTCATGATAACTTCCCCTAGGTATCTCAAAGTGTATTATTTCAGAATAGGCATCAATTCTCGAAGTTATAAGTCGGCAAATAATTTTCGATATAGCTATAATAAAATCATGCGATCGATAATAAATATGAAATATGAAACTATTTCTTTCTATTAAAGGAATGTTTGACAAGGAATTATTCAGTACGATTATTTATTTTAATCGAGATAATAGATTTTAATTTTAGTTTCCAAGATGTGAGCTACTTGATAACAAAAAAGGTATGCAACTATATTTTTATCACATTATCTGTATCCCATCGAGAGAAATTCAATTAAAAATATATTTCATAATCGCTCATATTTTATCTGAAGATCAATAATGCTATACAAAAAACTATTTCAATGACACTTTAACGTCGAACGGAAAGTTAGGTGAAGAACACTGAAGACTCGATCATCTCTATCTAATCACGAAAAATAAACTATAATTAAAAGGAAAAGAAACAAAAAGTAAGGAAGTTTTAGATTATTGGTATAGTTCGCCACTTCGTTACTTACAAGTGTACATTTATATTCAGCGGCTAGTATATATATATATATATATATATATCAGCAGGTGGAATACTAAAAAATCATCAGTTGTCGTCTACGAACTTTTGAGAGTCAGTTGGATCTACCTACGGAGAAAATGAGGTGCCTGTTCGATGCCATTGTCATATTCCTGATTTTATTTGAAGAAATTGGTAAGTGTAAAAACAATACTGAATATTTTAATACTTGGTAAATGTAGACTGAGATAAAAAATTATCTACTGATGAAATCCGCTTATGGCACGACCAAAGGAAGTTTAAACAAAAATCCGAAACTTATACCACACGGTATTTGAAGTCTTACTTTGATTCAAGCAAATAAAAATATGAAAATCTTTACGGTTTCATAAAATATGAATAGAAATATTTTTTCTTTCTCTTTTTACAGAAGCTTCCGATTCTAGTTCGCGCAAATGGAATTGGAAGAACTTGAAAATCAAGCTAGCTAAAGAAGCAATGTCTAAAGAAGAGCAAGCTAAAATCAATATCCTGAGCACCCCTGAACACACGAAAGTTGAAGATATGCCTAAAAAACGCAGAACTCCTGCAATGGATTTCATTACACAACATGAATCACAAAAGCCTCAAGCTCAGCCTAGTTCCTCTTTTGCAATGCATTGGCTACCACAACATAGAGCACAAAATTCTCGATCTCGACATAAGTCACCAAAACCTCAAAGAAAAAAATATCTACCTGTAGATAGTAATCCTCTATATCCGGCAGAGCTAGGACCAGCCCCGCCTAATCAGTTACTCATGAATGGCGAAATAATAAGTGATTCTCAAATGTACCAAATGAGTCTTCAACGTTACGGAGACTATGCTCCTCTTCATCCCAAACCTCCAATGTTTCCTAGTAATTTTGAAGCTTCTGGATCTTATTATGGTACTGCTGGTGGGGGTACTTCTGGAGCTTCTGGATACCCGAATACTCAACAAGACTCTTATTTCGGAACAGAAGATGAGCGGAAAGCTTACGGTATGTCTAGACAACATCATGGGAACTATTCTCCACTTTATCCTAATCCTCCGTATTTTCATAGTGATTCTGAACATTCTGGATCTGGCCATCAATACTAATATTTCCAGTTAAAGCACAAGAGTTTCCCGTCAAAGTCGCTTATAGTGTAAAAAGCCTTTCAACTCAAACATGTCTATTTTAAAATTATATTCTTATGTAATATATTTTGAAACAAAGACATTATTTACTGATCATATTGTATTTATGCTTTTTTCTTTCCAAGCGACTCTGTTTATTATAAGACCGCGGTTATAATATAAACCGGAATTACGGTATGCAATTTTTGAATGTTTTTTTTATTGAATTTATATTCCATTTGTACAGAACTTTTTGTTATAAATCGTCAAATTTGTACGGTGCACTTATACACTGTCTTCTACCTACACACCTGTTTTTTGCGCTGTTGCTCGACTTAATTTTTATAATTTCAACATGAAATTTTTTCTCGTAATATCGCAAAAGGGAATACAATTCTGCGTTGAATAAGCATGAGTCATATAATACTTTCTAAACAATCTCAAAGAACGGTCACATTTTACTTATAAAGTTCAGAAAAACACATTTGTTTTATATACTTCTGCATGAAGATACCCTTAAGCAATTAAATTTGTAGATGCAACTTCTGAATGTAATCAAAGACTTGAAAGAGTTCTATCTATCTTTTTTATGTCTTCAAACATATTGTATATAATTTAGATTAGTTTCTCCATGTGAAAACCGCCTTTCCATACATTGTGACATCAATTGCAACGAATGAAGTCTATAATTTGAGAAAATTGTGAATATCTCTTTTAGATACTTGAATTCAGTCTTCGAAATGAAAAATCATTGAAAATATTTTCTGGAATCTGAAGAATTTTTTTGTTAAATCTCTCAAAATTCTTTAGAAGCTTCTTCTTTTTAGCTTTAAGAAATTCGAATTGTATTTTAAATTTTTCACAACCTTTTGAAATTTTCAACTATTTATCAATCTTTTCAAAACTTTTAAACCTTCTAAATATCTTTTAAAATTATTCGAATTTTTCCTAAAATTTTTTTAAGTTCTGGAAAAGTACAAAAAAGTTATGTAAAATTTTCAGCTTTATTGAAACAAGAGGAAGGCTACACGTGTAGAGGAAAGGATGATTATCTGGACACTTTATATAGTTTACCTTACTTTATTAACGATATAAAAATCTATTCTCGAATAGCACACACTTAACAGGCGTTGAGTCATTCATTCCACACTTAGATAAATATTTTATTGAATTAAACGAACCGTTTCTTTAACATAATTTTTTCATTTAACCAAGATCAAACTTGATAAAATCCTGTCTTCACGAATCTAAATCGGTCTACAAAGTTCAATTCGAGCCAAATTAGAAGGAAAATTGTACTTTTAAAAATCAGAATTTAAAAATCAAAAACAATAAATAAAAAATCTAAAGAAATCTTTAGCTTCAAATTCATTAAAGTTCAATCTCCTAAATTTTTCGAAATTCTCTATAGATCTTGAAAATTCCTTGGAATCTTTCAAAATACCCTAGAATATCTCAAATAATATGAATTGAGAAAAGCTTTTAAATCTTTTCAAATCTTTGTGAAATCTTTTCAGTACAATATAATTATAGACTTATAGATTTACCTTTATCTACATATTATAACAAAAAATGCACATATGCTCATAATTTAAACTAAAATTTTGCAATTAATTCGATATTTATTGATACAACGTTACCTGGCCGTTGCTTAGAACCATGATAATTTGATCATTCTTTCCCAACTGCGTTTTCTTACGAAATGCTCTCACGTAGACTAAACATTCCACATGATAAATATTTATTATGAAATGACTTCACAGAATAACATCACAGTAAATTTCCAGATTATTTTTGATTTGAAATTAGATAAAAACGCTGGGAGCAATTGAAAATTACAATTATCCGATGTCTTCCTGTGCTGATTGTCTTGCTGTGCCTTTGAAGCAAGTCACCAAGCCATTTCTAGAAATAATCGACTATCACAATGAATAATTCATTTATATATTCAATCTTAATCATTTTTAGGTCAAATTCAAAAAATACTTTGTCACTCTACTTCCAGAGTAGACGAAAAATAAATATGTTTCAGTATTTTAAAAATAGCAACAGCCAAAAATGCATATTGTGTAAGTTGAAGAAACAAGTCGATGAGTTAAATTTGGAGTTTTGTGAGTTCAGCATAGATTTTCTCTCTCGTATTCTCCTATAATAAAATGTGTATGGTAAAATTTGAATTAAATATTTCAATCTAATTATATAATTATTTTTTATCCTTATAGTCTTCGCAGATAAGTGAAATTAGGTGGAACTGGATCTGGCAGATTTATATGATACATCTTTCAACAAAAATGTGAAAATCTTGGTTGACTTATGCTCTAAATAATTATCAGTTGGTTCAAATAATTTTGGTTTAATACATAAAGCATTGAGCAGCCGCTAAAAAAAGGACATTAAGGTACGCATAAAAAAAATATATATATTATGATATATTTCAAATACAATATTTGCTATTTTTCAATTCAGTTACATATATTTATTATTTTTATGCAAAACCTAATCGCTTTTACGATACAAGTTTCAGTACAAATATCAACAAAAAAAAGTATAATTTATTGACAAAATTTATGAGGAATATTGCAATCCCGGAAGAATTTCGATAAAAATGATTGAAAACTAATACTTGCATTTTTCATATTTGGATATCTAAATTTCAATATTATTCAGTCCTGTACTGATATTATTGCTAGATTGGACAACGGGCAAAAGAAATGGTTGTTTCTCCTCAGAAATTCATCAAAGATTGCTTCAAAAAAGGATACAGCAAAGACAAAAATCAGTTCGATCCAACCAATCAATATAATTCGGCTTGATATCATATAATTAAAAGAAACGAATTTCTTGATTCAATTGAAAAATTATTTATTTAATTTTCATCAATGTAAAATATATATACCATTCGAATTCGAAGAAATCATTTGTTTGATGCATTTTCTTTGATTTGATCACAACAATTCGTTGTTATGAAACTGTTTGCAGTTCATAAAAATCTTTCTTCGATTTAAATAAAACCAAAAAATTGAGTAGTTAAATATACATTTGAAAAAATTAATTTTCATACTAATTTCCATCTGCATTTTTTGCGGCGTAGTTCAAGTTTCAACCACGACTTTTTAACCAAAGAAGATGAATTCTTAATGATGACTTTTATGGCTGAATTTTAAAGTAGAAATGATCAATTTTCAGCAAAAAATAAATTATTTAAATTTTCAGGAAAGAAAGTCAATTTTCAGCTAAAAAACGAATTTTTAACAGAGTGGTTGAATATTTGATCGAATGGAAGAATTTCAATGAAAAAAAAATTATTTCTGAATCAAATGGTCGAATTTTCAAACAAGAAAGAATAAACTTCGAAGACAAACAGTTGCATCTTGAAAAAAATCGTTGAATCTTCAAGCCAAAAAGCCTAATTTCCATGAAAGAAAGTTGAATTTCTAACCAAGAATGTTGAATTCATTTTAAATAAAAAATATAGTAGGTGATATTTCAAGAAGAAACAAATTTTTTGTTTAATTGAAAAACAGTCGAATTTAAACATAAATATCAATTTTAAACGAGAAAATGTATCAGGTTAAGTAGATTAATGATAATTTATGGTGATGATTTTAAGTTAATGCAAAACAACACAAAAATTCATAACTGTATCATTCATTTAGTTATAATCCAAAATATGAAAGTTACTACTATTTACTTCTCAGCTTATTTCTTCAAATGAGAAAATATTAAAATAAAAAAAAAAATTGGAATAATTTCAATAAAAAAATTGTCGCCCATGTGCATGAGCGTATAATTATAAGTTTTAGCACAATAGGTATTAGGTTAAATATTTTTTCAAAACTGCTATGATTTCTATAGCACATTTTTTGATTACTTAAAAATTGTGGCATGTCGAATGGCGGAGATTTATGAAAAATATATAGTTTATATGGTTCTGAATAAATAATAGCTCCACGGAAGTAAATGTCAACTAAATATTTTGATTGGGGCGATGAACTTTACTTTGAAGGAAATAATTTCCTCATTTAAAAATAACATTTAACTATATCAACTACCCTATTTTTAAACACAAATCTCTTATATTTTCTACCAACAACAATCATTCTTTGCACATTTTATATTACACTGCAATAAATATTAATTTGTGTCAATAATAACTAAAGCCTAACTGTATTTTTTGTCACATTATCTGTATCGACTAAGATACTAGGCCATCGTATGTTTTCTAATTCATGTAAAAATGTTTTAGGAACATCGAATAAACATTAAAAAATATAAAAATTAAAATTTATTAGATAATCGGCCATATTTTATCTAAAGTTTAATCATGCTACACAACAAATTATTTCAATGACACGTTATCGTGAAACGGAGAGTCAGTTAAAAAACGTTGAAAACTTAAGCCTCTCTACATAATCACGGTCAGTAAATAATAATTTCAGGGGAAAGGAAGGAAAAGTGAGGAATTGTAAGCTTATTCATATATTTCTTCACTTTTGTATCCACGTATGTAAGTCAAGCGGCTAGTATATATACCAGCGGGCGAATTTCAAAAGAAATCATCAGTTGTCCTGTACGAACTTCTAATAGGGTTATTTGGATCTATCTACGAAGAAAATAAGGTGCCTTTACGTTGTTATTGTCATCTTCATTATTTACATTAAGGAGAGTGGTAAGTGTAAAAACAATATTCATTATTTTGATCATTAGAAGACAATATGCTACGCGAGTATGACTAAAAATGTTGAAGAGAAAATTTCCATCAATGACAGATTAAGAGTGGTTCACTAAATCCAGTTTATTCATCACGGTTTTAGTATTTTTAAATAATTTTTTAACACAGTAGATTCAGAAATCTTTTTTCTTCCATTTTTTGCAGAAACTTCTTCCAAACGGGGTGAACAGAAACTCAAGATGGGTAGTACGTCACTATTCCCTAAAGCAGATCAAGATAGACTCGGTATCGTGGGCACCCCTAAACACAAAAACCCTAAATATATGCCGAATCGCAGAACTCTTCCCATTTTTCCGAATCTTTTTTCTCATACTTTATAAGTAATGTCAAAAAGCTGTCATGTTTTACTTCTAAAGTTCAGAAGAAAATATTTTTTTATATACTATCTTTACATTTACCTTTAAACAATTAAATTTGAATTCTACATATTTTTCAAAATGATCATAATTTTTCCTAAAGTTTTTTCAAATATACTTTTTATGTTTACTTTTTTATAATTTATGGCAAAAACCTTAAAAAAATGTGAAATTTTCTTTTTTGGTTAGAATATTTGACTTGATTTGAAGAGTACAAAACAAGGCATACGTATTTTATCATGTTATTGTTTGTTCTTTATTTTACATTGACTTTTCTCTGTGGTTTTGAATGATTCGAGAAACTTTACTTTTTAACATTTTTTTTGTTACATAGTTTATACCCAATCAAAACCTGTACCTTTGAGATAAATATTTAATAATTATATCTCCGAAGGACAATCTTGAAACTAATAACGTCGTCATCTCGCATATATACGTGAAATAACGACTACTTATGTATATATTTGTACTCTGATGATGCAATAGAATATTCTTCAGCTACATTTGTTAACCCACTTATTCACTGAAGCATTATTCAGTTTTTCCTCTACATTGCAAAAATGAGGATGGTTTATACTTTCATTTTCACTCTGGCGGTCATATTTAATTCTATTAGTGAATTTACTATCAAATATATCTATCATTTTTATTATATTTTGTATAATATGTGCATGAATACGGCATTTCTCAGGCCTGTGGAGCGAACATAAAGTTCCCCTTTCCAGCTTATATTCGTATAATGGCCATTTGTATATTTATGTCGTCAACAATTATGACGTCAAAGTCATTACGTCTTGGTATCCCTCGTCTCGTTTTGCCTAGTCTCATTTTTCCTCGTCTCATGACGTCCTTTCTCGTTCCTCGCCTCGATTTTTGCGAGGAATGCGACATATGTGCGCTAGCAGAGCGGACAGCTCGCGGGAGCGTTCTCTTGCCACTCTGTCGCGCTAATGTAATCATATTTCGAGACCCAGGAATGGGCCCGAGAAAGCGAGACGGAATCAAGGAATAAACTAGGTAAAAGCGAGACAGGCTCGGTGTTCCTCGTCTCGGACAACATCACGGCGTCATAGATATAATGACCAGTACCTACCAACGAACTTGAAAAGCAGCACTTAAGGTCGGCTCCTACAGCTCTCTCTGAAAACACACATGTATCAATAATGTCCCCCATCTTCTTCTTTTGCGCATAATATACTACTAACATAAGCTTACAACAAAGAAATTACTTTTTAGCAATGCAATGGCATTTTTAATCAAATAGTTGAATTTGCAACCTACAAAGATGAACTTGTTCGAGGGTAGTTGAATTATCAAACAGAAAAGCTCAATTTAAAGCAACTAGTTCATTTTCAAACAATAAAGATGCAGTTTCAGCCAGATAGTAAAACATGAAGAAATTAATTTTTCGATTTTTTACCAAGCACTTGGTCTTATGAACAAAGAGTTGAATTTGCTATCAAGAGAGAATAATTTTGAATGAAGTAATTAGTTTTTTCCGCAAAATGGTTGCATTTTTAGGAAAAGAAGAAGTTATTTGCAAATGAGATTTTGTTTTCAAATAAAGTTCTCTGACATCATAATAATTTACTGAACCAAAATGGTACTGAAATTATCTAGAAGTGACTAACGTGCATTATTAATCGTATTTGTGTTCTTTTGAACTTATAACAAGTTCAGAATAAAATACAAAAATGAAAACAAAAAAATGAGTCGTGTTATATTCAAACACAGTCAGCCTCAATCATTTTTAACCTGACATTTTTATAGCACAAATTTTCTTCACAGAATCCTGTACTTATGATTTTAAAGTATATAATACCAAAAACGAGAATAAAGTATCAAGCTGTTCTTGAATTTTTTTCGACAAGAAACATAAATCCTCTATTTCTTTTCGCAGAGTTAAGTTCGCATTCAAGCAGATATTGCCTTGACACTTCCCGCCTGGTTCACTGTCCCTCTTCTCCTTCTCGTCGTATACCTCAGGCTCCCGAGAAGCATCCAGTTCGTGCCAGGGACAGGTCTCCTCCTGGTAGGCCTCCTCCTCCTGAAGTACTTGGATACGCACTTGGACAACTTGGATACATTGGGCTTATTCCCCCACAAATAACAATCTACGATACGAATTTTGAAGATACGTTTTACCTGCTAGTTATCCAATTAGATTTCGACCAGAAGCGAGCTTTATTCCCGTGCCAAACCAAGAACATATTGTATTATCAGCATCCAATGGTGACATTTTTGCAATATTAGAGAATAGTGGGATTCTTCTTGAAATATATACGATACATAAAGCTAAATCGTGAATTAAAGTGAATATGATAAGCGGCGCAGTTGATAATTTGACCCCAGATGAAATTCGATATTGTCCGATGGGCAAACTTCACCCAATATTCCCCGAAAGTTTCAATAAAACTTTAGCAAATAATGATTCACTACAGTCCCAATCGAATCCTAATAGCAAACGTGGCCCTGGTTCTTCTTCTTCTGACATACGACATCCACCTGACCGGACCTCTTCTCGGGATCCTCCTCATCATGCCGAAGCCAGGTCGCCTCCTTCTCCTGAAGTACTTGGGTATGCACTTGGACAATTTGGATACATTCGTCTGATTCCCCGCACAAATCATAATCTACGATTAGAATTTCGAAGATACGTCTTTCCGGCTGGTTATCCAATGAGATTTCGAACATAACAGAATACCTACGTTCCCGTGCCAAACGAAGAACATATTGTAGTATCAGCATCCAATGGTGATATTTTTGCAAGCTTAGAGCATAGCGGGGTTCTTCGTGGAATATATTCGACAAATAACACTCGTGCGAGGACTAAAGTGAATATGATAAGCGAAACAGTTGATAATTTGACCCCAGATGAAAATCGAGATTGTCCAGTGGTAAAACGTCAACCAATCTTCCCAAAAAATTTTACTAAAACTTCAGCGAACAACGATTCACTAGAGTCCGAATGGAATCCTAATACCAAACGTAACCCTGGTTCTTCTTCTTCGGACATACAGCATTTACCTTGCCGGACTTCTCTTCAGGAGCATCCTCTTCATTCCGAAGCCAAATCACCTCCTGAGTGGCCGCTTTTACCTAAAATACTTGGATATACACTTGGACAACTTGGATAAATTCGGCTTATTCCGCGCACAAATCAGAATCTACGATTCGAATTTCAAAGATACGTTTTTCCTGCCGGTTGTCCAATTAGATTGCTGACAGCAAGAAACCGCTATAGACCTCTGCCAGCCCAAAAAAATATTGTTTTATCAATAGCCAATGGTGACATTTTTGCAATATTAGAGCATAGTGGGGTTCTTCGTTGAATATATTCGATAAATAACACTCATGCGAGAATTAAAGTCAATATGATAAGTGGCGCAATTGATATTTTGACCCCAGATGAAATTCGTGATTGTCCAGTAGGCAGACATCACCCAGTCTGCCCCGAAACGTAGTACTTCTTGTCGGGACAAGAAGTAGTAGAGATAGTAGCAAAGATTTAGTTTTGAATTAAATCGTTGAATTTTCAATTTAAAACTATCAATTATTTAGCACACAAAAATTGATGAATTCTTATAGACAAATATTATGAGGGAATTTTAAAGTGGAAATAATCAGTTTCCAGCACAAAATATAAATTATTGAAATGTTTAGGTGAAAAGTCAATTTTCAACTAAAAAAACGAATTTCTAACAAAGTTGTTAAATATTTAATCAAATTAAAGAATTTGTATACAAGAAAGATGAATTCTGAATCAAATGGTTGAATTTTCAATCATGTAAGAATAAACTTTGAAGAAAAACAGTTGAATCTTGAAAAAATCGTTGAACTTTTAAGCCAAAAAGACGAATTTTTTGGAAAGAGAGTTATTTTCCAACAAGTAATGTTGAGTAGCTGAACCAGAACTTTTCTACAAACAACGATGAATTTTTAATAAAAAAGATGAATTTTCTATGAAAAAGACGAATTTCTAAAAAACAGTTCTATTTTTAGAAAAAGGTGATCATTCAAACAGTTCCCTTTATAGTCAAATAGTTAAACACGAATTTTTAATAAAATGTTTGAATTTTTAAACAGATATTTGAATATTTAAATAAGATGATGAATCTTGAACACAAATACTAAAGTTTTTAAACAGAAAATCAACTAATAATGAAGCAGTTTGATTTCCAATGAAAAATATTCAAGCTGAAGGCAAAATATAATAGGTGATATTTCAAGAAAAACCAAGTTTTCTTTTTAATTAAAAAACAGTCGAATTTGAACAAAAGTATCAATTCTCAACAAAAAAATGTGTGAAGTTAGGTGTATTAAGGATAATTTAGGGTAGATAAGGTTAAGTTAATGAAAAAAAAAATGCCTAACTTTATGATTCATTCATTGAGTTTTATTCCAAAAAACAAAAGTTACTACCAGTTACTTCCCAGCTTGTTCGTTTACCGGAAAAAGTAATTCCATATTTTTTTAAATGAGCGAATATTTAAATAAAAAAAATAATTATAATGATTTCAATGAAAAAGTTGGCGCACACGTGCATGAGCGTATGATTGTGAGTTTTAGCACAATAGGCATTGAGTTAAATATTTTTTTTGAACTGCTTATCATTTCTACAGCACATTTTTTGATAACTTGAAAATTATGGCTTGCAGAAGAGCGAAAATTTATGAAAAATATATAGTTCAAACTATATATAGTTTATACTTTGGAGGAAATATTTTCCTCATTCAAAAATAACATTTAACTATATCAACTACCCTTTTTTTAAACACAAATCTCTTATATTTCTGACCAACGACATGGATTCTTCGCAAATTTTATATTACACTAAAATAAATAATAATTTGCCATAATAATAACTTAAGGCTAACTGTATTTTTTGTTACATTATTTGTATTGAATAAGACTCTGTGCCACCATATGTTTTAATCTATTTAATACCTGAAAAAGTTTCTAGGAACATTAAATAAACATCCAAAAATATACAAATTAAACTCTACTTGATAATCGCCCATATTTTATCTGAAGTTTAATAATGCTATACAATAAATTTTTCCAATGACACGTTATCGATAAACAGAAAGTCAGTTAAAAAATGTTGAAAACTTAAGCCCCTCTACATAATCATGGTAAATAAATAATAATATGAAGGAAAAGAAACAAAGACTAAGGAAGCGTAAGCTTATTCGTATATTTCTTCACTTTGTCAATTGCGTGTGTATGGCAAGCGGCTAGTATATATACCAGTGGGTGGATTTCAAAAAAATCATCAGTTGTCCTATTCGAACTCCTAAAAGGATCATCTGAATTTATCTACGCAGAAAATGAGGCACCTGTGCGGTGCCATTGTCATCTTCATTATTTTCTTCAAAGAAAGAGGTAAGGAAAAAAACAATATTGATTATTATTATAAACTTCTGCGTCGAATGATCCTAAATGGAGATATTTTCGGTAATTCAAAGACAATATGCCACGCGAGTTTGAAAAAAATTCAAGAATTTCTCAAGCTGATAAAACTCTAAAAATCTTCATGGATCTCCAAAATACAACTAAAAATGTCGAAGCGAGAATTTCCATAAATGACAGATTAAGAGTGATTCACTGAATCCATTTTATTCATTACGGTTTTAGTATTTTAAAACAAATTCTTAACACAGTACATTCGAACATGTTTTTCCTTTCCTTTTCTACAGAAGCTTCCGATCCTAATTCGGAGAAATGGAATTGGAACAAAGCGAAATTGAGAATACCTAAAGAAGCAAATTCTAGGGGAAAGCAATCTAGAATCGATATCGTGGGCACCCCTAAACGCACGAATTCTAAAGATTCTTATGAACAACGCAGAACTCCTGCAATGGATTTGGGTACACAACAGGACTTAGAAAATCATCAAGCTCGACAAGGTGCACCTCCTGCAATGGATTTGCTTTCACAATTTAGAGCACAACATCCTGAATCTCGACCTGAGGCACCGGGGAAATCGCATCGAAGAAAGTATCTTCCGGTAGATAGTAATCCACTATATCCAGCAGATCTAGGAACAGCCCCACCTAATCAGTTACTCATTAATGGCGAAATACTAAGTGAGTCTCAAATGTACCAAATGGCTTTTCAACGTCATGGGAAGTATGCTCCTCTTCATCCCAAACCTCCAATGTTTCCTAGTAATTTTAAACCTTCTGGATCTAATTATGGTACTGCTGGTGGGGGTACTTCTGGAGCTTCTGGACACCCGAATACTCAACCAGAACCTTATTTCGAAACAGAAGCTGACCGGGAAGCTTACCTTATGTCTGGACAACATCAAGGGAGCTATTCTCCTTATCATCCTGATCCTCGGTATTTTGATAGTGGTTCTGAGCATTCTGGATCTGGCTCTCATTACTAATATTTCCAGCTGAAGCACAAGAGGTTTTCGTCATAGACGCTTATAGTGTAAAAAGCTTTGCAACTCAAACATGTATGTTTTAAGATTATATTCTTGTGTAATAATTTTAGAAATGAAGACATTATTTACTGATAATATTGTATCTAAGCTGTTTACTTTTCAAGCCACTGTGTTCATTATAAAGCAGCGGCTATAATGTGTATCGGATTTTCAGTACGAAATTTTGTAATGCTTTTTTAAAATGAATTTAGAGTCCTTATTTTACGACATGCATAGCGGTACCTGAAAAAGGTACTATCTATACCAAACGGATCTGTTTATTGAGCTGTTGCTCAAGTGATTTAATTTTCATAATCTCAACATGAAATTTTCTCCTCGTAATATCGCGAAAGGGAATTCAATTCTGCTATAATTCTGTTTATCATAGTTTGATAAATTTTCGTAATATTCACAGAAATATTATTCATTTTTAATTTTTTAAATTATTCGATGATTACAATCATTGTTTCAAATTTTGCGACTTTTTCACTAAGTTTGACCCTAGGGTAGAATCTGGGGCGAAAGTGCTAAAACTATCCTCAAAATGTAGCAAAATACTGTAGTCTTACTGTTAAGATTATCCGAAAAAGTTTGAAAAATTTCAATTATTTCTTGAGTTATCCCAATTTTTCTGAATCTTTTGTTTCATACTTTGTAAGCAATCTCAAAAAGCTGTTATTTTTTACTTCTGAAATTCAGAAAAAAATTTGTTTCATATGCTTTCTGTAAATTTACTTTTAAACAATTACATTTGCAGATAAATTTCTGAAATATGTTATCAAAGAACTGAGAGCATTCTATCCATATTTCTATTTTTTTAAATCTATTGTATATAATTCATATTAGTTGTTCTATGTGAACCCGTTTCCCATAGATTGCGACATCAATTTTTAAATATGTAAGTCAATAATTGTGTTTCCTTGAAACTTACTTATGAAAAATATCTCAGAAGGTTCATTTGGATGCCATTCATCTTTTCAAACATTCTAAATATTTCTTTTAGTTACTCGAATTAATTCTTTAGAATAAAAAAATCACTGCAAAATTTTCCAGGAATCTGGAGATTTTATTTTTATTTTTTCGAAACCTTTCAAAATTCCTAAAAAGTTCTTGTTTTCGTAATTTTGAAAAATATGTATTTTATTTCAAATTTAAAAAAATATTTTCTTATTTAAAATTGTGTGTAAATTGAGTCTCTGACATTTGGGCTCCTTAAGAATATCAACACCGATTTTCAGGCTCCAATCTTTAACGTTGAAAAACAACCCCATGACACCAGGCAGATATGTCTTTGTCAGAAAAGAATGTTTTTTAGAATTTTACAGTCTGAATAGTCTCTGATTTTTTGGCTGCTCAAAAACACCAACACCAAGAAGTTTCTGAAGATTAGAGCTTGGATTGATTTTTGAGATGTAGAAGTAGTTTTTGCAAAAACAATATTCAAGCATTTAAGAGCCCAAGAAGAGCCCAACAGTGCTTTCTATTTTGTATTTTCCAGGTTTGAATTTTTACTAAGGGGTTTGTTTTTTCGTACATAGGGGTAGTTTTGGGAAATTTTGATTGTAACATTCAAGAGTCCCAAGTAAGCCCAAAATTCTGGTGCACTTTGTTTTATGCAGATTTTATTTTTTCCAAGAAGGTGATTTTTTTGTACATAGAGGGTGGGTTTTTGAATTTTTTTCTTGCATCCAAGAGCCCAAAATAATCCTAAAATTCTGGTGTTCTTCGTCTTATCAGAGTATAAGATTGTACATGAGGGGTAGTTTTATTTTCAGTAGGGATGGCTTTTGGAAATTGGTTGTTGGCGCGTTCGAGAGCCCTAAAAGAGCCCAAAATACTGTCGTGTTTAACCGTACACTGGTGGCGTTAGAAATGTGCACTAATTGGTTGTCGTCCACGAGCAAACCAATCGTAGAAACAGCTTGATCATCCTTTTCTTGCCAAGTCTGATTCGGAACTTCTGGTGCTTCTTTATTAACCACTGACCACACTTTGATGCTCATAAGAATATGCTTTATTGTATATTTACACATTCTTTTCTTGTCACATTTATATTTCTGGGCCCATAAACTGTTGGAACTGATGCGAGAAAATAATCGCGTACGATAAAGAAGGTATAAGAAACGAACGCTATATGTGAATATAAATATGGAAACTGTATTTGTATGAACTGTAAAAATAGGGAACTGTGATTCAATTCTAAAACTTCAAAAATTGAAACTGTAACTGTACTTTAATGTCTTTATACCTTAGTGTCTTCACCTCTGCGTGTTACCCAACGGCTTGTCACGACAGAACTGATCTGTATTAAACAGCCCTCAGGCGCAATTCCAACAAAAATTCCCAAATCGATATTACAGATGGCTGTTTCAACAACAAAAATTACTTTTTATCACACAGGCATCATAAGTGCGATTTTAGGTACTACGAATGATACCTAAAAAAGCAATTTTTATAATAGGCCGTACAATTTTCACTTAGAGTATCTAGTGTATTTATTTAGGGCACATAGGATACTCAGGGTATTTTAGTATCGACTTCTAACCCCACGCATATTACCGGAATTTTCCTAAATATCGCGATGCAAGTTTCGCTCAAGCTTGCCTTGCAAGCTTCCCTCAGGCCTACGATACAAGTTTTCCTTAAGTTTACCCCACGATCTTCCCTCAAACTTACAATGCAAGTCTCCCTCAAGTTTGCCTCGCAATATTTCCGCATGGCGGACATTTTTTTTATTTGCTGAAAGCTTGACTGAACCCTTCCACGCAAGCTTCCAAACCTTGCACCGCAAGGTTTAGGAAAGCTTGCCGCAAACTCTTGTGCTATTTGAGCATGCGGTTAGATACAACTTGTAGGTTTCGTCGTTAACATATCGGCGCCAAAAATTGGCAGCCATTCTGTTCAGTCTGACAAATGACCCAAAAAGCAGATCGAAAAGATCCTAATAGAGAGATCATTATGATCATGAGAGTCAAATGATCGTTGGAGCAAAATGCTCTGCAACAAAAATGATCCTTTTTTTACTGTGCACGTGCCCAGATGGCATTTGTACAACTGTACACGTGCAAAGTTGTGCGAAAAGTCTTACCTCGGAAAATCGAAAATTTTTTGTAATCCTCGAAGTGGTTTATTCCAATGATTTTTTATCAACTCAATACAGTCGAAGATGATGTCTGAATATCCTCGGTAAACCACCCCAACGGCGACATGTGTCTGAATTTGCCTCCAGGTGTATCAGGGATATTTTTACTAATAGTCAAAGTTCTCAGGATTTTTTATAAACTAATTACCCTGAGATATGATATAACCCCCCCCCCCCCTGTCACCTTAGAAAAATTACTCCTGCATCAGTCAGGCTGATCTAAATTTTTCTAGAAAAATGCTAAGATTTTTTGCCATATTTTATAAAATTATCAAATTGAATAACCTCACTGATTTTATAAATAGGTCAGTCATTCAGGGCTGATTTTCTAACATCCCAGTACACCACCTACTGGGATACATCATTTCCTGCCTGACTGAGCTAGTAAAAAATGAGTGGGTCTCATCAATTTCATGATTCTATAAAGTATGGACAAAAATCCTAGCATTTCTCTAGGAAAATTTAGATCGAACTTACTCCAGGGGTGGTTCAGGGTGGGGGGGTATTTTAAATATCCTTCCTTGGCTCGTTTAATTTTTCAAAAACTCATTGGGCTTAATCAATTTGATGATTTTGTAAACTATGGCAAGAAATCCTAGCGTTTTTCTAGAAAAATTTAGATCAGCCTTACAGATGCAGGAGTGATTTTTTAAGGTCGGGGAGGGGGAGGGGGTGGAATATCACATCTCAGGTTACTAAGTTCACAAAAAATCATAAAGACTTTGACTATCATGAAAATTTTCAGATTTTCGTAAGTATGTGATGTAAAAATATCCCTGATACACCTGGCGGTAAATTCAGACAGATGTCGCCGTTAGGGTGGTTTCCCAAGGATGTTCAAACATCATCTTTGACTGTATTGAGTTGATAAAAAATCATTGGAATAAACCACTTCGAGGATTACAGAGAAGTACAGAGTACAGAGTTAAATATGTAAATAAGTAGAAACGTGTTGATTGCTTGTCAGTATTTAATATAATTATTTTTAAACTGAAAAAATCTCAGTATAACTTTCGACGTTTCAACTATTCGTCGACAGTCTTCATCAAAATACATTACATTATAGCACAATATACAAATGTAAAAAATGTAAAGTAACGAATGTTTACAAATATTTTCATATCTATGATTGGAAAGTTTTGAAATACAAGTGTATAAATATTTTAATGTTTGTGAATTTCTGTTTTTAAAAATTTCCCATCCCTACCGTATTTGTGAAATAGATTTTGTTTTTTATAATTTCGAATGTTTATAATATAACTTTTAATTTTTTACAATCTTGTTAAAATAATATGTTTTAATTATATAACATTTAAAAATACTATGGCCTAACGTTTACAATTTGGCATCTACAATTGAAAAAACCTGAACTTGATGAATAGCATTACAAAATAACGTGAGAAGAACTTAGAATTTTAAAATAGCTCAGGAATCAATAAAAAAAATTTTTTTTATATAACCAAACGGTTACGATGGTTTCTAAAAGGTTAATAATGTATTGCTTATCCTTGTATAATTATTAGTATTAATAAATCATTATTACGTTATTAATCAAATATAATTTATCTTCCTGGAAAAATAAAAAATAAATGTAGATGTGCTTCTTTTACAAGGATTGGGGTTTAACTTTATCCTTGAATCCAAGTAAAGAAACTAAACATGTACATTAAGGTTGTAAAAAAAACGAAGTTCGCATTTTTTCGGGATAATGGCTCATTTCGTGTGGTTCCCAAAAAAAGAAAACTCGTTTTTTTTCCATCAGGCAATGTACAGATGATCCGTCCACCCCTTAATTTTCCCATTAGAAATACATGGGGAAAGCCCCATTTTTTACCTATATCAGACTGGAAGCCCTAAATTTCAATAAAATGAGTGCAAATAAACTAAATTTCTCAACATTACTTTCATGAATGTGATGTATGCACTGATTTCTTTATTTTGACCCCCCCCCCCCCTCAACCTCTTCCAGGACGCCCAGAAAACAAGGATCCAGTATTTTTCGGTACATTGTTCGTAAATATTATATTTCCTTAATTTTATTTTATCACAGATAATTTTTAATATTCCAAGGAAAAAGGTTTGTATGATTTTTAATAATTATTTTTTTTATAAACAATTTTTCTTTGTTCAAGCAATTCTTTTTTCACATTTCATCGGAAATCATCAGTAACGTCACAAAGATATAAACTAATTAGGCAATATCAAAAATCAGTACCGCCGATTTACTATGTCGTTATTTGTTCAACTAATTTTTATTGCTCAAATTGAACTCTTGACTGGGAGAAGAAACGTGTAGTTTTTTTATGAAATTTTCAAAAAAATTCATAGAATTATGGTATTTTTATATTTTTACCACTCACTTATCATTACCTAAACAATTTTTTTCCACAAAATATTGAAAATCTATACCTTCTTTAAAACACATAAACTAATCTATTCAAATCAGAAAACAATTTACTTTATTTTCAATAATCGTTCGTTATTCAAATGTAACATTTTACTGACAGTATGCACAAAGTTTAGTTTCTTTGCAAATTAATAAGAAAATTTCATAAGGTTCTCACATGATAACATTTTTCATTACTTGTCCATAATTTTTTACACAATTTATATTTCACTGTATTCATTTCTTATTTAACCTATCTAGTTCATGTGTCTTCGAAAAGGTGGAGTAAAAAGTTACATTTGAGCAATAAATAATTGGATAAACATCATAACTTCTTGACATTGATTTACTTTGAATAAATCTTTTCGTAGAAAACATATGTATAATTTTTTGAACAGATGTTCTTCTGGAAGTTTTTTTGCATGATTTATGCAATGTCTCAGATGAATTGTTATAAATTTTGTTTAAGGAAAAACATTGACTCGTTTTTTCCTGCATCCATCATAGAACGTCATAAAGAATCAGGCTCTGAATTTCATGAAAAAATTCCAAGAATTGGCTAAATTTCAGAGAGTTCTAGTAAGAAGAAAATTAAAAAATTTTTTCGAAAAAAAGCAAGGGTTTTGGGTGTAATTTAAAAAGAAGAAGAGCTGATATTTTTTGTCTAGAGAAAAAAGACGTTCAACTTAATTTCCTAGATGAATAGGAAAATTGTACAGAATCTAACTTTCTTCCGTGAAAAAATTTTTTAGACGAATCAGATTCCTTAATTAATCGTGGCATGTAATAGCTCTTACTTTTAATTATGAGATTCTAAAATAAATATGAATCATCGCGCTCTTCGTTTTCTTTCATGTTGATATAATATTCGCAATAATTAGCCATTCTATTGAAAGTGATAGTAAAAGGTAACATGTCAATAAAAATAAGTTATATAATAGTTACATTTTGTTCTTTGTTTTGAAAACTTTTTCGTAAAAAACGTTCTTTTTTCCTTCAATGCAGACCATCAATAATAATACTGCACTATTTAAAAGCTTGTCTGCCTAACAAATTTCAATTGAGTTTTTCCAGTAACACTTTATACAACTCGCAAATCATGAATTATCAAATTGTTAATTCAAAATTATGTCAAATCTTACGCAATGGATCCATGTGGTCTTATGAAATTACTGGAAATTCTTTAAACTCTTAAACCTTTCAAAGGGATAAGTGCAAAAGTCACAACTTAGTTTGACAGTTTATTCATTCATTATGTGGAAAATTCAAACATATTATTGAATCAATTTTAAATTTTTTACGGGCCACCCGCATATCTACACTGATCCTTGCCATTAATCGGTACACATCTCAAGGACTTTTTGGCGCAACAGCTTCCTTGAGTACCAACTCCGGTACATAAGTCACCATGATTATTGCACTTCTGGGCCACTGCAATATAAATCAGTGCCAATACCACAAGTATGGCAACCATAGATTTTGCAGATCGCATATTATTGTTCTGAAAAAATTAAGATTACGTGTTTATTGAAGGTTTCAATAAAAAACACCATAAAATAAATTCTTTAAATAATGTTATAGTATGTTGCACATTTTGTACAGATAAAGAATGGACGAAAACAGCTATCAGTGCACTCGATGAATTTCTATTAAATATTCAGTTATCAAATGTTTTGATAAATTATCCAGTGTCGAATTCGCCTACGTTGAAATTATTTTAAGTAGCGAGTCAAAAATACTTAACTCCAGTCAAAAAATTTATTTAGCAAAATAAAAATTCGGCAAATGTAAGTTCAACCCCTTGCCACATCTAGAAATATGTTTCAAAAGATTTCGAAAAATCATAAAATCAAAAATAGATCCTGCTCTATAGATTTAAATCAAGAGCATGATTCGATATTATATAAAAGTTGATTGTCGATAAAAAATAATACGTAGATCCAGTTTCTGCACAGATATTTGTCTTTGAAATCGAATCGCAAACAATATCGTACTATGGCTAAAAGTAGCTTCTTGGGACCCCATAATATTTTTCGCAATTTCTCAAACCATTTTTGTGCGAGCTATCTAGTTACATTATGATTTCGAGAAGTAGAAAAAAATTTGCAAGCAATTAATATAGGTCGTATCCAAAAAGCTGTGAAATTTGAACAATTCATTTTTTGAGACAATCCTTGACAAGTAACTAAAGTATTTTTTTATTCATTCAAATCCGAAATAGAAGAAAATTTATAAAGATTAGTTTTTCATATGTGCACTATTTCCAGAACTCTTTTCTTTTATCTTACAAAAAATTAACTTTCTTGTGTTTAAAGAATAGAGAATGAGATTACTGATTCAAAATATTTTTTTTAGTTTTATCCTTATATATCAGCTTGACCAACAAGAAGTATAGCTTCAGGCACACATTTCAAAATATTTAAATAAATACCTTCATAAACGAATTTCAAGTTTCTAGATCCTTTAAATCAGAAATGGTCAAAAATTATATAAAGTGTATAAATTTATTTTATCTCGACTTACTTTGTGCTGTTGGTGGTACCACAGTCGAAAAACTCAGATTTAAATTCTTCAGCTTTGGATCGAATGAATTCGTGGTTCTTATGTTCTCTATTTATTCAATTTCGCAACATGTATATCATTCTACCCTCGAAATTGTGTCATTATTTGTAAGATGACTTCAATAAATTATTCAAAATTGTGTTTCTCTTAATAACTCATAAATTTATGAGGCTATTTGCACAGCTGTCATTTTGGCTCGGTTAGCAGAAACTGCTACTTTAAAAAAACAAATACGAACAGAGACAATCACACGAGGGGAGAATTAATATTAATTAAGTCGTTATCCATTTTTAATGTTAAGTAATACATCAGGTTTTAAGAAGCTGTTCATCACGGTGATCAAAGAATGCATTGAAATATTTCCTTTTCGAATTTTCATGCTTATACTACCAAATTTGTTCGAAGCCATAAAATAATTTTCAACTTTTTGCAATTTTTGTCAAATTTTTAGTAAGAGTGAGGTCATAATTAATGCAAGTAGCTAAAGTATTTGTTTGAACAATTTATTATTGTTCGTAACATTTTTCTCAGAATAATTCTAGAAAATGGCGGCTTTTTTGAAAAAAATTTACTACACTTTGTCTTTTCAGTTATGACCAAATAACAAAGATACATAGAAAATAATTATTCTGTTAAGTCTACCTTTTTTCCTGAAATAATAAAATATAAATATGAAATAAAAAAAATAAATAAGTAAAAGTCTAGACTTTATAGTATTTAGCCATTTGATTCAGATCTTTTTAATTTATTTGTATAATTTACGTTATCAACGATAACACATTTATTTATAGATAGGGAGTGGAGCTAATAGTAAAGAATGTGTAATTCTGAAATGTTGTTTTCGAATCTGCAATAAACATCGTGTTGTAGTAAAAAAAAAATTCACAGGTCATTTACAGACCCAATACTCCTACCAACTCCTAATTATTGTATCCTTTATTTTTATCTCCACTATAAGATAGCCTTTTTGTATAAATTAATATGTTTAAAACATTAGAAAAAGAGTGAAAATACTTCTTTCTGAGAAAATGAAATATCATTCAAAGAAACGATTCTTCTTGATGTTCATTTATCATTTGTTTTGAACTAAAAAGTAAAAATAAACCTGAAAATTTCATAAAAACCCGCATCTTTTTAGAATTAGTGTAAGAGACTTGAAATATTATAATGTAAATTTGAGTCATCTATTCTTTGATATTTTTAGAGGTTTGTAGTATAATTGTATCACAAATTTTAACTGAAAGATGTACATAACACCAACTTAGCAATTTAAAAGATTATTAGAATCACGACTATAATAAAGGTTAGAGATTTTTTGAAAACAAGCACATAAATTTTTCACATTTTTGAAAGTTCGTAGCTATATCGAAGAATGTAAACATTTTAAAAAGATTACCAATTTTTCACATGACAGTTGAAATAATCCAAAAGGACCAATTTTTATAAAAAAAGACAAACGTTTAACGAAGCTGTTAAGTTTTTAACAAAATAGTTTATAGGAATAAGATGACTTATTTAAAACAGTTTTTTAGTTGCATTTAGTTTATATAAATTTTTTCATATAAAAGACCCTAGCAGAAGTTTTGTAAATATAGATCATATTTATTATATCATAAATAAACGTATACAATTCAAAGTCTAGAAAAGAGAAAACACTGAAATGTCGAAAACCCAAATTTGTACTTTCAGACTTGCACAACTTATTTCAAAGATTTTTAAATAATTTCGAATTCCTTAGATGTAGAAACTTTTTACCAAGTTTACCAGCCTTGAGAGAAGCATATTTAAGCAGAAAATAAAAGCTTATAACTTATTTTAAATTTTTTCATGGACTTTTCCCAGAAGTACTGCTGTCCCAAACGTAACGACCAATTTTGTATAAATAGAAAAATGTTCAACGAAAGAATTAGGTTTTAAACAAAATAGTTGATAGGAATCGGATTAAATATTGAAAACAGTTTTCTTGGATGCACCCTAAAATATAAGTCTAACTAGCAAAAAGTATAGCTTCAGGCATCCATTTTTGAATATTTAAATAAATATCTTTAAATCTACGATATTTATCAATAATATTGATAACGAAGCTCTGGGTGCCAAATAGGAGACATTCTGTACTTTTGGGACAGCAGTACCTCTGGGACAAGTCAATTGAAACATTTTTAATAAGTTTTTGTTTTGTGTTAAAATATGCTCCTTTCAACACCGGTAAACTTCGTAAAAAGTTTCTATATCTAAGGAGTTTGAAATTACTTAAAAATCTGCGAAATAAGTTTTGCAAGTCTGTAAGTAAAAATTTTAATTTTCAACATTTTAGTGTTTTTTCTATTTTAGACTTTTAGATCGTGTACGTGTAATTATTATATAATAAATATTATTTATATTTATACAAATTATGCTAGGCTGATTTTTTTGAAACAGATTTATACAAACTCTAAGAATGAATAATATTCTCATCGTTAATAATAATATCACCAACCTTTGCTGTCATTTCCCTGAAAGTTCTTGTTTGCGTCTTTGATAAGAATTTTTTTAGTAGCCAATATTTTAATATTATTAAATTAAAAATCAAAATTATGATCGAAATTCCAAAAATGTTGTGACGAACTTGTATTTGAATTTCCAATCTCACAATCTCTTTTGTGTTCATCAATTCTAGTTTTTAATTTTCTCTTAGTTTCATCGATGTGAACTTTATTGCAACATTCGCATTTTATGAAATAAATAACAACAGACCAATTGTCAATGCTATCACTGTCTCTGTTAATAGATAATTATCTAAAGTATTAGTATTTTTGAAATAAACATTGGTAATGAATTTTTTTAATGAACGTGAATGTTCAGAGTGACCTTTTATATA